>WBNH01012652.1:99583-176252 GCA_013401255.1 Urocolius indicus
GTTGTTACTTCCCAGATGCAGGACTCTGCACTTATTCTTGTTGAACCTCATGAGGTTCCCCTCTGCCCAACTCTCAAAGTGGTTGAGATCCCACTGAATGGCAGCACAGCCTTCTGGGGGAATCAGCCAGTCCTCTCAGAATCAAGAATCAAGAATCAAGACACACTAAATTATAAGAAAGTAAGTATACAAGTGATATATATATATCAGTTAGGGACATATCACTGTGAAGTATTTAAAAGACTGATTTTAAATCTCTAAAGCCAAACTTTTCTAGACATTTATTAACACAATTTATGTTAATAGTTTCTTCTCACAGGTCACATTTCCTATTCCTTGTCATTACTTACTCAAAGCAGTGAATCTCTAAGACTTTTAACCTAGACTAGTTGTGAATGTGCAGTATTATGCACTTGATGCACTAAAGTCAGTGTCAACAACAGTGGCCTTTGATTGCTGTTAGTCAGTGAAGTGACCAAGCCCAAGAACCCTTGGTGCAAGGAAGATGGAGTCAAAATCAGCATCTTCTTGCTTCTTTCATGCACTACTCCAAAACGAAGATCTCCTTTTATAAGTTATTTGAATCTCTACAGTTCTTAGCTTTTGGCTCTGTTCCTAGACTATGCACTATTCAATGACAGAGGTTTTACTTTCCCAGGCCAACAGGTGCTACAGCTTGCCACTCCAACTTCTTAGGTATTTCTTTTCTTAAAGTAAAACAATCTTTTTCCCAGTTCTTTAACTTCTTCAGTGACCAATAAAAGTTCATTGGTGATTTGTTTATTATTTCAGGGCCTCTGTTTTCAACCTGTGACCATATTTTCAAAACCTTTGTTATTATCCTGTGCTTAAACTACATGGCATGAGTTCCATGACATAGCAGTCATGTGTTGAAAAGTGGGCCAGGACAATAGGGCTACTGACCTATAAATGCTTATCCAGTTGTACTTTATGTGTACATATGCTTGGGTTCGAAAGAAGATAATATTAAAGTCTTCTAAGTATGCTTCGACTTCTGTGGATACAACAGGACTCTACTTCGGCTATAATCCAAATGACTGGACTATAGCAGTTTTCAAGAAACCACAGAAATTTTCAAAACACACCTTGAGGATGTTTCTAAGTAGAATTTCTGCATTATCTCTGAGGAGAGAATTTATTTGTAATTTATCTGTTACAACATCTGAGGCTTCCAAACACAGATGTTGAATAAATGATCTGTTATTAGGCCTCTTAAGTGTAGACTGATGAATGTTGAAGACTGTCTATTGTCTTATGATCTCACCATGTTGGAAGAACTTTCACAATTATGACACTTGGTAATAGATACAAAAACTTAATATGAGTTCTCAATGAATGTGAACGATTCTGAATGCTTTATCAGAGTAGCAGAAAGATGGAGAGTTTCAAAAGAAGGATTCTGAACAATGGTTCAAAATCCCTTTCCATCAATTAGGGCAAGCAATTTTAGTTAAAATATTAAACACAAGTGGAAAGTATGACTATGCCTGACAAGGATGTTACGTTTATTGAGAATCCTCTGATATTCATAAATTTAGTTGATTGTAACAATTATACCAGTTATGTTTCCCTATACTGCCTTTTTTTCTCTTCCTTTACTGAAAGAACAGCAACTGTTCATACCATAGATGAAGACTGTTTATCTTAAGCAATGTTCTAAAAATCTCTATGAACCCTCACCTTTACTTCATTTAAAATGATCTTCAAGGAATTTTGTGTAATTTTTCATCTGAATCATATAAATATAGGTGCATTAGCACTTATCACTGAAACATTTAGATTACCATAGCTTTATCGTAACTACAATCTGATGTAGAAAAGTAGACTGTTATACAAAGATATTAGCTTTAACTAAAAAGCAAAAAAAAACACTACTCTTATTTCTATTGTTTTCTATGGAATTAATGGTGTGTAAGTTTACTTTGCAGAAAGTCACCTTATCACAATAATTGTCTGATTTATTTTTTTAATTTTTTTTCCTCTTAGATGAGCATACCAATCACTGCATTTACCTTGCTTCAAATGCGCTTTTCTTTGAGAAGAAAATGTGTAGTCGCGGTGACCCTGACATCGTGAAACTGCACATTACTTGTTATGTATGGGCCTTTGGAATGTTGTATTTGAATCTTGTCTAAAAATCTTCAAAAAAAAGCAATTCATTTGAATTATTTAATTATAGAATTCAATGATGTAAGCATGTTAACCTTACTGATTAAATCTTCAGTATCGTTTTGCATATGGTCAGCAAATGATACAGATAAATGTAATATATTTCTTCAACAAATAAGATTAAAATAATAAAATATATGAAGTAGTTTAACACTAAGAAAGGTGATATATTTTATGTTGTTCTCAATCTCATTTGCAGTAAGCTTATACCCTACTTTCTTCTACTGAGCATTTAGTATTATCCTTTTATATCTGCTGTCATTCATACAGCAGAAATAGAAGTAACTTCCTTATCCTAATCAATTTGCATGAACAATACATTTTGCATGAACAATCAGATTTACTCATTCAGTAGGTAGCTCATTAGTGTTCCTTTAGAGCAAAGAAGCTCACTAGGGATGCCAGAGACCCACAGATCTGTTCTTGTATATGCACAGGAAATAAATGCTATTGAAGGAATGCATATCATAGAAGCTGTGCATAGCTGAATACACACAAAGGAATGATAAATCTATAATCTTGCCCCAAAGTAGTACTTTTTTTTTCAGAATCCTATTTGTTATAAAAGTAGTAGAATACATTAGCAGCCTCAAATTTAACAATTTAAAAAAAATGTTTTAAATTTAGTTAACATTAATATCTTATAATGGATGTTCTCTTTGAAATTTGATTAGGAAAGTCCCTCTGTTCTTCTATGCCTTATAGAAGCTTATATTTCCATTGATCTTTGTTGTTTTTGACTGAATAATAGATGTTAGACCTTTCCAGCTAGAAATTCCACTTTTTTGTGGATCCCATTGAAGATAGCTGCAAAAACTCCCACTGTTTTTCAGTAAGAGATTAAATATGCTCCTTAGTGTCACAGGTAGCAACAACATGATGGATCAAATGTCACAGAAGTCTATTTCCCTAGAATTCTGTAAAACTCAACAAAGCCCATTTTATTTGCCTAGGAGTTAGCTATAGCAGAGAAACAGTAATGTCAATGCATATGCTTATGAGACCTACTTACTTTCTCAAGTAGTATTATAAGACAAAGATTTTAGTGACATTCTGTGAACTTCCACATATTAATAGTTATAAACAGAAGAATTTTCATATAAATGGTAAGTTTAAGGAATGTCTTATTGAGCTCGACTACTTGAAAATACATTATATAACATTCCAGAAAGGAAGAACACATATGAAACATAAGAGATTTCTGTGTTAATGAACTCTGTCAATTCACTCCTTAGTGTAGAATAGATTCTTCTCTAAAAATCTACAAAATAGGTGCTACTATTTGGAGATATTCTTGAGCACAAATTTTGCTTTACATATGCTTTGTTGTATATATCTATTTCCCATCTCTGTAAAGAATAATTGTATTTAGAAATAATTGAATCATTGTATTTCAAAATGATATTTTAGTATTATTGTCTTTTAAATGCATCAATAGACATATGGATGTGAAATGATTAAGTATCACTTAAGAGAGTGGTTTCTAAGTCGCTGTTACAATTTGACTTTGAAGGCTAGTAGAGGAAAATAAGGATTGAAAAGATCCTGGATAAAGAGTTTCATAGAACTACTTTGCTTGATTCTTATTCAGATTAGCACATCTTCATTTTGTCTAGGATGACATCAAAATATATTAAAAAATATCTAATTACATTTTCTCATGTGTATGCATCTTAACATTCAATTAATCTTTTCACTTTTATAAATTAATGTGAATGAATGCTAAATTTTTGGGTGTAACTAATTTAATACCATTCATGTAAGAATAAATATCTATGAAAGAGCTCTAGAGACCTCAGCATTCAATTATCTGAGTTTATTTTCCTATTGTGAGCTGTGACCAAGACAGGAACTAAGGGCAGAATGAATATGTTGTTGGAGTAAGATCATATTTCCTATCCTCCTGATGTCTGAGGAATCACTTGTGAACTATTGACATATATATTTTTTTAAGGGGAAGTTGAAAAAAGACCCGCCTTAGTGGTCCAAAAGAAAATATCAGTGGAAAATGTATTTAGAAATTGAAGAAACTTAATCTATTTAGATCATGAAAGAAAAAACTTAAGGAGTGATTAGATCATAGCCTACAGTTAACTAGACAAGAAATGGATTTCTTCATAACACTGACTTCTTCATTCTAACAGTTACAGCTGTAAGTGTAAATTATTAAAGGTGCATAAACTGAGAACTCAGGGTGAAAATAAGACAATTTTTGATTATAAGAGAAATGAATGTAATCCTTTACCACATTTAAAGACTAGAATTGAAGTTTTCAGATTAATTTGAGTGTTCTAAGAGTCCTGTCACAGTTAAAACTGGAATTAATGCAAGGAAATCATATAACTTATGATACACCAAGGGTCTTTTAATTATTTGTCTCTTCAGTGGATAAGTGAAACAACAAAAATGTCATAGCACTGACAAAACTTTCATAAATAAGGAATCTGAATTAGAACAAAAACTTCATTAAGCTTTTTCCTTTCTTCTTTCTAAAAAGTATGCTTCTCCTTGTCATCAGTTAACTACTTATTTTGGGACAATACTTCATAAGTAATGGTGCCAGATATAACCTGCCATGAACCTTAAAAAAGAAATAAAAAGGAGTGGGAGGCAAGACAGACAAAAAAAAAAAAAGCCTCTGCTATACTTCAGAGAGGAAAATATAGCTAATGCTGCACAGCTGTGTACATAGTTACTCATTGACTTCAAATGTCTGACTTTTCATTGCTGGTTACACACCGAAATTGTTGTATCTGAGTTG
Organism: Urocolius indicus; assembly: GCA_013401255.1. Lineage (NCBI taxonomy): Eukaryota > Metazoa > Chordata > Aves > Coliiformes > Coliidae > Urocolius > Urocolius indicus. The sequence continues at coordinate 104,535 of WBNH01012652.1, forward strand.
GTAACTTCCTTCCATGCCACAGATTCTCAGTATTGCTGATAACTTGCATAATAGTACAAATCTTAAAAATTAGGATACAATGAAAACTGCTAGAAAATGTTGGTGTTTTAGCAGCTGTTCTGAGATATATTTGCTAGGAATTGTTGCTTCAAAGTAAATTCAGGGCTCACTTTATGCAGTTGTTCTGTGCCAGTATTGGAAGCCCAAAGAACCTGAGACTGCATTCAGAGAACAACTTTATGTATGTTCCCTACAGAGTTTGTCTGGAACTTCTGAATGTTTAGCAGATAGATCTACGTACCATGTACATTATCACTGAAAGTGACAGTATATTCCCTTTAATAAATCTTGATGTGATCAGGACTACAATGTTCTCTTCTGAAGACTCTCAGAGAACAATCCGTGTTGTTTGAGCTTTATATTAAGACATAGTCAGGCAATTGTACTTGTGCATGGATGCAAAGGCTTTCCTTCCTCTATTAATCAGGACAAAAGATGGAATGACAAAGGAATTTTAAAAACCCAAAAATCTTTGGTCCCATCTGAAGAGAATGAGTGAGCAGGACAAGTAATATATTGATAACCAACAAGAGGCAAAGAGAACATCCTTAAACCCAGAAGATTCCATATTAACATCAGAAAATACTTTTTCACTGTGGGAGTGACTGAGCAATATGAGATGTTGTGCAGTCTCCATTCTTGGACATATTCAAAAGTGGACCTGGACAACTAGTTCTAGGTGGCCCTGCTTGAGTGAGGTGGTCCAACCACATGACCTCCAGAGGTCCCTTCCAACCTCAGCTATTTTGGGATTACGGAGACGATAAAGATTCTTCCTACACCTGAGAGAGAAACAGAGCAAAGTAGCAGAGAAATGAAACATCGTGTGATTGTGATTTTTTAAAAATATCACAAGATTAAAGACATTTAAAAAAAAAAAAGTGTCCTGTAGTTTAAATTCACTACTTTCCAATATGACCTTGTATTGTTACAAATTGAATCAATGATTTTTGCTACTTGCAGAAGAACCACAGGTACATCTGATGATTTCTCTCTACCTTAGAAGTAGAAGCAGGGAAAAGATCCCTGGAAGAAGCACATAAGCTTTAAAAGAAGGACAAAATGCACACATGAAATAATTGGGTTATATTTAGATATGTGGTCAGGAGGTGGTATAAAAACATTGGTGGCATTAGTAGTATAAAGAATAACATCTTCTGGGCTCATGTGTTCTCCCTCTGATTTCTGTCCTTTTAATCTCTGGTGAATGTACCATCCTGAAAGTCTGAAAAGCCGAATACTTTTTCTTTCAAGCAATGAGCAGAGGCTGAAGCTACCCTTGGTTATAGCCTGCCATCCGCTGGATAGAAATGCTGCTTACATTCTCTTGTCAAGAATGTATGAAGCTCCAAGGCCAAATAACAATATTCTCACAACACATAGTATCGCCTTAGTCCAGATGCACATTTCAGGTTCTGAAATCAGCCTCTGAGGAGTCCAGGAAACAAGTAGTAAAAAATATCTTGTAATGAAGTTTAAGAGAAACTAATTTGCCCGTGGACTAATGGCTTGACAGAGCCATATTTTATGAATCAAGGGCAAGCAGTACCCTCACATCATATATCCTAAATTTCAAGAAAGAAGGTAGCTCTGGATTTGACATATGTATGGGGTTTGGTGCTGCTCGTTGACAACAGTGACTTTCATGCCACTGAAAGATGAACTCCTTCCCTCTTATAATAGGCAATGACACTCTATTGATCATTCAACTGCAATACTTGATGTCATGGTTTAACCCCAGCCAGCAACTAAGCACCACACAGCCACTCTTTTACTCATCCTGGTGGAATGAGGTAGAGAACTGGAAGAATAAAAGTGAGAAAAATAGTGAGCTGAGATAGTTTAATAGGTAAAGCAAAAGCCATACATATAGGCACTACAAAATGAATTAATCCCCACTGCCCATGGTCAGGCAGGTGTTCAGCCATCTCCAGGAGAGGAGGACTCCATCGCACATAACAGTTACTTGGGAAGACAAACATCATAACTCCAAATGTTCCCCTTTCCTTCTTCTTCCCCCAGCTGTATATGCTGAGCACGACAGCATGCTGTATGGGATATCCCTTTGGTCGCTTGGCGTCAGCTGGCTGGTTGTATTCCCTCTCAACTTCTTGTCACCCCTATCCCACTCACTGGAAGGGCAGAGTGAGAAGCAGAAAAAGGCCTTGCACTGTGTAAACAGAGCTCAGTGGTAACTAGAACATATTTGAATTATCGACACTATTTTCAGGCCAAATTCGAAACATACTCTGATACTAGCTACTATGAAGAAAATTATCCCAGCCAAAACTAGAACACTTGGCCATCAGATTGATAAGGATCATCTTTCCCCCTTCTTGAAGGGAGGAACAGGGTAGCCCATTGATTTCTACCTCTCACTTTGCATCAGCTCTGCTATGTCCAATTTTTCTAATATTCTTTTTTTATTTTTTTACATTTTTGCTATTAAAAAAGAAAAAAAATGTTCTCAAGTGCTTAGATTAATTTTCTGGCCTGCCTCATGCTTATCCATATTGTTAATAAACTCTAACATAGCTCTAGATTTTGGCAAGTAGCCCTCACCTAGATATGTCCACATATGTTTCAAGAGATAACGTGGGCCAAAGGATACTTTTTCTTGCCCTCTTCTGAGGATTACTACAGTTTAGGTCTTTGAACACAGTCTCAGCCATGACATTTGACCTGGCCTGTATTGGTTATCAGCATTAATATAACCAATGAACCTAAATGTCTTTACTCACATCTCATCTTTAAAACTCAGCTATCTTAGAGTATAATATCTGAAGGATAGCTTCTTTTTTTGACTCCTTTCTCATTTGTTCTCACAACATCTTCAGTTAGTAGAGACAGGAACTATAAACAAACATTTAAGTGCTTTAAGCTGACCTAGATGCTTAAGGAATGGTGGATAACTGCAGCTTAAATGCCCAATGTTCTAATTTGAAAATTCAAAACTTTTTTGTTATAATATCAAGACTAGAGAATCATCATAATCTTTTATCTTCATTAATGTATGATACCTAAAACCCAAAGACTAAATGCTGTTTTTTCTCCGTGATTCAAAATATGTTAATATGGCTTTACCATCTGTTTTTTTTTTTCTGCAGGCACTTAGGCATTTCCAGCTTCAGAATTTTATTTCCTGCACTCCATGTGTAATCTCTTTTAACTTTCCATTTGAACTTTCATTTCTAAGTATTCTTGGACAAAATCATCAGCACTTTACTGTGATCTCCCCTCCATCGCTTTTGATAGGTAAAAACACTCTCTCCAGCAGTCTGACTGTAAAATCTGCTGCCTCAGAGGTGTAGTTCCCACATACAGTCAAGCAGCACCCTTGGGGAATGTTTAGTTGCCATGAGCAAATCATGTCCTTTAAGATACCCCTACTGATTGAGAGTAGTACTCACTGATCTTTCCTACTGGGATGTTTCTAGATTTTTTATTTCTCCTTAGCAGTCTAGTGTTGTAATGTATAGGCAGTAAAAGGAGACAGAAAATAAAAGGCCTTGTGAAAGGAACAAAAAAATCTGTAGTCCTGCTGTGGTGAGAGGATAAAAGATCCTTGAGTACAGAGACAAATGGTGAACCCCCATCACTCATCTAGCTACTGTCTCATTTTACTCTTCCCCAGATACTTTTAAAAAATATTTCTTGGGGATTCAGTTGTGAAACAGAATTGATCTTGTAGAACAATGTGTCCATATGTTTTATTAAACAGCAAAAGCAAGACAACTCAGAATGTGAAAATTCAAAGAGAATTTCAAAGGGGACTTAAAGCCAACATCCAGTGCACGATTTTGTGAAGAGATGTCACCTAAAAATACAAAATCATTAATTTTATGCACTTATATTGAAGCTTCATGAATTTACACTTTGGTGGAAGAGCAGCTATATTTTTAATATTCCAGTCAATTTATATAAATAATATTTTTCCAGTATTACATGAACATTTTTCTCAACTAAACACGTAGAATAATTTAGTTTGCTAAAGTTAGGGATTTTGTGCATGGAATCCAGAATAAATCCATGATCTCGGCAACTCTCTCTTTTCCCTAGTCTCTTAAAACTACATTGAATAGTTCATGAGCTAATTCATAGTAGTTCCCGTTAACACATTTGCATATTAATTATTCCTTTCAACCTAAAACAACCTTATGCAAAAGATACTGTGAAGGTAAATCAGTGAGTAAATCTAAGATGAAAATTTATCTAGAAGAATGAGAGGAAGCTGAGACACATTTAACTGGCAAAACAGATTTCTAAGGCCCTACTTTGTACAATGTATATTAAAGCTGGATTCAATTGTCTAAACATAAAAAATAAATGCTATTTCAGCTTTCTAGATGCTTGAGCCTGACAGGTATCATAGAATGGAATCATAGATTGGTAGAGGTTGGAAGGGACTTTTAGAGATCATCTAGTGCAATATCCATGCAGAAATAGGTCAGCCTAGGTCAGGTTGCATAGGAACATGTCCAGGCAGGTCTTGAAGACCTCCAAGGAGCCTGTGCCACTACTCCATCACTCTCATAGTAAAATAGGTTTTTCTTATATTTAAATGGAACTTTTTGTGTCTCAGCTTCATCCCATTACCCTTTGTCCTGTTGCTAGATACAACAGAAAAAAGGGATGTCCCAACCTCCTGACATCTGTCATTTGTATACTTACAAATATTAATGAGATCCACCCTCAGTCTTCTCTTTTCTAGACTAAATAGCCCCATTTCCTGTAACCTTTCTTCGTATGAGAGATGTTGCAGTCCCCTGATCATCTTGGTGGCCCTGTACTGGACTCTCTCCAGAAGTTCTCTGTCCCTCTTGAGCTGAGGAGCCCAGAACTGGACACAGTACTCCAGATGAGGCCTCACCAGGGCAGATATGATACGACATTAATAATGATACGACATTAACAGCAGACATTCTCTCTTTTGGTCAAGCACTTCAGGCCCAGATGGGATACATTAAGTCATACAATATTGCACCAATGCCTATACTCAAGCAACTGGATCCACACCTAGACCTTCAACTGAATACAATGGAAATTTAGAAACCTGTCACATATTGATTTTTTAATTTGATAACAAAATATACATGTTTATGTTCTGGATCTGAATCCTGACTGGATCTTGTTCACACAAACATTAGTGTCTAGAGTATTTTGAAGTGATCAGTGGTATGTCATTCAGCTTACAGCCAATAATACAGAAAGAGAAGGGTACACTTTGGTCATATCCATAATTTCTGTGTTCCTGAATCTCCAACCGGAAGAGTTGTTCTGGAAACTGCATTGTATGGTCTACCCCAAGGGTCAATACTGGAAACAGACTTCATTAATGATCTGGATAATGGGTCAGAGTTCAGTCTTAGCAAGTTTGCTGGTGACACAAAACTTGGAGTTGTTGATACTGCCATCCAGAAGGACTTTGACAGGATGGAAAAATGTTTGACACTTTTCCAGTTCTGAGCAACTGACTCTAGGTAGTTTTGACTGAGTAGAGTAATTGGACCACATGACCTCCAGAACACACTTCCAACCTCAGTCATTTTGTTATTTTGATAATTGTGTCCAAAATTTAGTTCCAGATTTGTGTTATATATCCATCTGCCAACTATTTTCCCATGTCCCAGTTTTATTTGCCACTGATTTAAAGTTTACAGAAGAGCGACTACATTCTTCATTTTAGACACATAAAATATAAACTTAAAATGCAAATAATAATATCTAAGTGGTGAGCATAGAAACTGACTCCTAAAAGTACATTTGACATTTCAGACTGATATTCTTTTTTTGTTCCTCTGGAACAAACAGACTAAACTTAAAAAAAATGTAATGTATTGTTACTTTTTTTTTTTTTTTTTTTAGAATGAGACATTAATCATAGAATGATAGAACCATATAATGGTAGGGTTGGAAGGGGCCTTTAGAGATCGTCTCGTACAACCTCCTTGCCGAAGCAGGTTCACCTAGATCAGGTCACACAGGAACATGTCCAGGCAGTCTTGAAGACCTCCAAGGAAGGCCACTCCACACCTTTCCTGGGCAGCCTGTTCCAGTGCTCCGTCATCCTCATGGTAAAATAAGTTTTTCTTATATTTAAATGGAACTTTTTGTGTTCCAGCTTCATTCCATTACCCTTTGTCCTGTTGCTAGATACAAGAGAAAAAAGAGATGTCCCAACCTTCTGACCCCCATCATTTAGATATTTGGAAATATTAATAAGATCCCCCCTCAGTCTTCTCTTCTCTAGACTAAACAGGCCCAGTTCCTGCTAATACCTATAATGATAAATAATTTTACTTTACAGGAGAAAGGTAAGCAAAATATTATATGATCAGTATGCAAATTTTACAGTGAATGTTTTTGTGACCTTGAGAAATAACGTCATTTGTTATTAGTAAGCTGCTGGCAGAAATATTTACATGGCAGCTTGAATTTTGCAGTTCCAGAGGAATGATTTGCAGCTCTATATACATTATTTTTCTACTTCACTGACAATTAATAGGTTAAAGAAGCTCTAACCTTATTTGGAAATCTAATATTTTTAATGCTATCATAGTAATCTTGAAGCCATATGTAGGGTGAAAATATCTTTGAAGTTCTGCTTACATTTTCCTGTGAAAGATTGGAAGATTACTTTTCCTTATATCACAAATGAACTCATTCATCTAACACCACTCCTTCATGTACATTATTGATACAGTAAAATAAATTTTATGATACTGATATTAATATAATCTCTTTGGCATCTGTGTTCTTTTTTTTCTCAGATGTTTTAGGAATTCTTAAATACTCCATTTATTATTTCAGAAATAGCTTACTATCTACTTCTGCTCCTGGTGAAAGTCCTTAAGAATGACTGTATTTTGTGAAAATCTAATCTTTCCTCTTTTTGTTATGAATCCTAATATGGATATGCCTCCTCTAATAGAATTCAAGACTGCAACTAGGACTTGGCCTGGGAAGAGACCTCATCACAATAACAGAATTAAAACAATTTAATGTTAACACAACTTGAAATGAACTTTCTTTGATTTTTTTTGAGATTGGGAGTTAACTTTTAATTTGTTGATAACACTTTATGTGTTGCTTCTACGTTTACTAAAAGTCTTATTAACATAAGATTCTCAATACTTTGTGAACCATATCTTTACCTATTTTTCCCTGGAGATTTAAGTTGTATGTGTTGATTATGCATGTGCATACTAATTATTATTTGAATTGTGTGGTAGTTTAAATATAAAGCCTAAATAGGACTGTATTATGAACTGAAATGTAACAGTTACGTTAATGCCTGGTTTTACATTCTCATCTATAACATATTTTTTCTTTTATTTTCTGGTTTCTTTCTGGTATGTGATTAATTTTGAGGACCTAGAAATGTCAAGACAAATCTCATCTCATCTAATCTTTCATGTGAAGAAAAGCTGAACATACAGATTAATGCCACTGTTCAAAATCTCTCTTCTATAAAGATCAGACATTAGTTGCACTTTCCTCTTCATGCTCTTTCTTGCACACTTGCCTTGATCTGTTCCTCAGGGTCTAAGAAAGAAATGACAAATATTAATTTGCTTTTTGGAGCTCCCCCAGATTGGCTCATAGATTTTTGAGACAATGGTGCTAAGGCTGACACTGATAACCCTAGTGTTACAGCCAAGTCCAACTGAGCTCTGTGCCTTTCTGTGAAGATCTACTGGCATCTAAATAACATATGAACAGCATGATTTATTAGATTACAAAAAGTAAATTTCTGCACGCAAGCCATATTTCTAATGCTCTGAGCTTTATTGCCAAGACACTAACTTTTCTCCTTTAGTTTCCTGTGAAGTTGAAATAAAATACTGAGTACTTAACATCTGTGAAATACAATATAAATGACAACAGGCACCAAAATTACACATTACCCTGCAGCATAGCTGATAGCCTAAGTATTTGATTCACTTTTCTCTCTCTGAAAAAGTTACCTATTTCACAGTTGTGAAAATTTTCGGAAACACAATCCAGGTATAGTTCTGTAGTTCATTTCCCTATGCATAAGGAATCTATCAGAACAGGAAGTTGTATTAATGATATTAATGATTAATTACATTCTCTTAGTAAATGAAATTTGTACATTTTAATAACTTGCTATATCTGAACAAATTGATGAATTCCTTTCATTGTCCTGCTGGTAGAACATTGACATGACTATAAAGACAAAAATTGAGAATGGCAGTGAGCAATTATACTTCTGCAGTATTGTGAAAATCACATACAGAGGGTTAGAAGTGCCAGTGTCCACTTATCTCTTGTCCACATGAGAAGCAGGCAAGGGAGGAAATCTTGCAGTGGCAAGGAGGTCCTGTTTTGGCTATAAGTTGCAGAATCAATCATACAAACAAGTTAATATGCCTGAGTATCTTACTGAGCTAAAAACTGGACATAGTTCCTCAACTCTCCACCAAAATCTTGTTAAACATCACCACAGAGAGAAAAGTAGAGAAGTTTAAGGTAGTGAAGTTTAGGGTTTAAAGATTAGCAGAGAGAGAGACAGAACAGTTTAGTTTTTTCAGATTTTTCACTCAACTTGGAGAAGGATGAAACGGAGAAACAAACTAAAGACCCTGACAAGATAATTAGCAGGTTGTACTCCTCTTCCTACACCAAGATAGGGACATCTTGGTAAGACCCACTTTTTTGATCTGTGATAGAGAATACTGAGGATAAATATTGCTGGCATTTTAATTATGTAGTACTGCTATTGTAGTAAACGTATTTATCAGTGGCAGTCTTGAATCTGTTACATATGTTGCCTTAATAAATCACCTCTCTTTTCAGCCTTATAAAATTGTGGCTCATAAACCAAATTCTAAACCTTAACTTTGCAAAACTGCTTTCAATGAAAGTCCCCAGGAGAAACTCTGACTGGCAAATGTCAAGCTCTTCCCTTTTAGTGAGACAAGCGTGTTTTAACAAAATGGTATGATGGTGTGTCTAACTAATTGAGCCCTATGTATATAGTAGAATACTTTTAGCGAGATTGAATGGGTTTCAGCTTCAGCTATTACAACAGTAGAACTTTTACTTTTGATGGAGTTGCTCCTGATCTTTATCCAGGTAAATCAGAACAGAACCACCAGCATACATTGGTATTTGGTGATTAAAAAAAAAAAAGAAAAAAAAAAGTAGAATAATAGATAGTGTCTGGAGAAAAAAATAATTAAAAAAAGGAAAAAGATGTCGGGGGGAAGAAAAGAAGAGGGACTCTGACATTTAAACTTACTTGTTTAGAAGGTTTTTTGTTTGAGTTTGGTTTTGTTTCAGTTTTGGAAGCCCAGCATGAACACTCACCAACTGTTTTTAATATCCTCTGAAACATTTATCCCTTGGGATTTTATTTCAAAAAACCTTAAATCTACATCCTTCGATGAATATATGCTCAGGAATCCCTATGTTATAAACCTCAGTCCATTCATTGTTATACCCATGAGAGTCAAAAGATGTCAAAACTGAAGATGGTTATGCTTTGACTTCTAGGTAAAATACTGTTAAGATTCAGACTCAACTTATCACATCTGCAAAAACTGAAGTGATGAGAACCTGTATTTAAATTATTGAAGAAAAGTCAGTTTAAAAACCTTGAGAACATTAGTGCAATACAGAGAAATGGGAGTATTTGCTCTCTTACACAGAGATTTTTACAACAAATAGAATATGATAATCTCTTCTACAGAAGGGCCATTATACAGAACTCAACATACAGTAAACTATTGTTTTCTTGAGTATCAGTAGGGTGTGAATTTGCCCCCATCTGCAACAGCTGAAAGTTATGAGTAAAGTTGATTGGTGTAATTTGTTAAATAGTAAAATGGGTAAATGATTTAGTTTACAAATAATTTAAAGGATACCTGACCATTTTCAGGGCCGACAAAGTAGAACTTACAGAATACATTTTCTTATAGTAATGACATTATCAAAATTCCTCTAATAATATTTCTTTATTTTACAATCTTTTTGTTTGTGATTAAACAATTTCATTTGCTCTTCAGAGTGTATTACAAAAAAGGATAACTAGAAATCACCCAAGGATTAGCATAGCCTACATCTTAGATGTATATGTTCCCAACCTCAAGCTTCTAATATTCAGTAACTGAAATGAAGAAAACTATGACATATACAAATTCTCAGTTTTCTTTGTAAGCATTTCCTCTAATATAAAGAAAACTTGGAAAAAGGACTTTTAAAAATCCCAATTCTTCTCCTTTTTTTTTTAAGTATAGAGCACAGCAATTGTAAAATAGCTATACCTGAAGAACAGAATGATAGAACAGTTGAAATTGGAATAGATGTTTGGAGACGGCTCCACCCAAAACCATTGATCGGACAAGATTCAAATAAAAAATAATCTCTGAAAAGTGTCCAGTCAGGCTTCCAAATATGTCTAGGGATGGAGACTCCACAACTGTCCCAGTTAACCTACTCCATTGTTTAATTATCTTCACTGTAAAAAGGGTCTCCATATGTTTAAAAAGTGTTGCTTGTGCCTTTATGTTGGTTTCTTCAGATATATCCATGACTGTTAGATGAACTACCTCCAACACATCTCTCTATCTGGGGAGCTCAGCTCCTGATCAATCACTAAAAGTGTGTGTCATCAGGGCTCCTGATATTTCTACATCTTCCCCTCTTCAGCTGCACAGGGAGACAAGGAATGGAGGAATGTGGTCAGTCCTCCAGAGATGGTCTATGCTGCTCATTTCTCCTCAGGGGGAAAGGACTCCTCATATCCTTCCTGTACCCCAGTATGGAATCCCTCCCACGAGATACTCTTCTCAAGGGCTTTAGGTCTTTATAGACTGACTCCTCCAGTGTGTGTCTCCTCCACAGCCATCAGTCTTCAAGGCACATTCTGATGCAACAGCACCTTCCCAAAGGGTCAAGGCCTTCTTAAAGCACTAATTCTGTCTCTAGTATGGCTTTCTCCTTGAGCTGCAAGTCCTGTCATTTCCCTCCATGTGTTGCAAAGCGGATAGCCTGCACACTCACCATAGTATGCAGGAGAGTCTCTGCTTTGGCACACCTCCTCATTCCACCTTTGTCTGCAATTTCCCCCTTCTTAATGATTGCAGGAGTACCGAATTGACCTGGCTTTAATCAGAGGTGGGTTTAACTAAGAACCTAGGGAAGTTCGGAGCTAGCTTTAAGCAACTTAACTCACTGTCTGGTGATTTTAATCCCTATATTTATGTATTCAACCTAATGTAAGTCTATGACCAACTGAACGTTGAGAAGTGACACACCTAGCAATGACATTAAAGATTCTCCTTTCTCTGCTAGCATTAAACTACAGCATCCTCTTTAGGAGTAGGTCTAATACTTCTTGCACTTCTTCCTTGTATTCTTCTAAGGAGAATAATTGATTTATGATGAATGTTTAGAACTGGTTATATAATTTTTAGATAATAATTTCCAGAGGAAATTTGAAACAGCTATAAAAGCAAGTAATTATTTTTTCTCTTGCATTCAGCTTTGCTTTCATTTCTTCAGAAAAAGATCAAAGATGAAGAGGATAGGTGAGAACTTTTTTCACTAACATTGTTAGAAGATTTGCAGATGATAGCCTGCTTAGGGAGAAATAGAAGTAAAAGTATACCTTTTTCATCCATAATTATTAGCACAGCTCACCACACTCCACCCCACCTCTTTATTCTTTCTGATAATGGAGTTTTGGGAAAAATTATGTGTTATTAATTTCGCTTAATGCTTCGTAATTTCATTGCTAGACATACAAGAAATCTTAATAGATCAAAATCTGAACTTATTGATTGTACTTCAGGCCAAGTGCAATGAATTCCAGCATCTTATTTAACATCTTGACTATCACAAATTTAGAATTGTCTCCCCTATATTCTGTCATGACCTCATTATTATATAGTGGAAAATCTCTATAAACTATAAACAAGATTTTAATTTTTGCATGTTAAACAATATAAATATGACTTTTAAGAGTATATTCACTTTCAGCATTATGTAAAATTGCTTTAGAGATCCTTCCATTTAAGCAATCTGCACACACTTGTGTTTTAGAAAATTGATCATTGGGAAATTTTAGATATTTCTTTGATAATTTTATCAAGTATAATTACTTTCACAGTTGATTGCAATATTGTGAAGAATTTACTGAGCATATAACTACCATATTAAGTAGAAGGAAATTTTTATAACAATGAGCAACAGAGAACGAATATCATTATTTCATGGCTGTTTTGTAAGCTACAGCAAGATGTCAGTTCTGGGAAAAGGTTAACAGGAAAAAAACTTGTCATATAGTCTCTTTTTATAGGAACTGTGCAAAGCAGCTACAAATTACCCAGAAAATGATATATTTCTTTGATATTTCTGTGTTCCACTTATGAAGTATGTGGTGAATGTGTTATGTAACTGCTAAAAGAGAGAAAATACTAGACAATGTAAAATTGATGAGAAGCCTACAGGTGAAATCCTGTCCTCTTTGAAGTCAATGGAGCCAGGATTTTACCTCATAAAGCTATTCAGATTACTTTGAAATTGAACTTCCATGGACCTTCTCATGAGTCCATGTTGTTAAAATGAAAGTGTGAATTCCATCCTCAAAAGTCTTGTAACCATTAAGCAGTTTTATTTGTGCAGAGAATTCTAAAAAGGTCCTCCCCCAAAAAAACTAATTACCTGTTGAATAGCTGTTTTGGTGATTGCCAAGATGCTTGTGAACTTCCAAGATTAGACCATACTTAATATTTTCTAGAAAAAAAAAATCAAAACAAAAATTAAAAACAAAACCCAAAACACAGAGTTTTGCAAAATACAGTCATTTTTTAATAAAACTAAAAGTATGTATAAGCCTTGACACATACAAGAACCAATCCCTGAGGAACTCCACTGACCACAGGCCTCCAACTCAATTCTATGCCATTGATCACCACACTCTGGGCTCTGTCATTCAGTCAGCTCTCAATCCACCTCACTGTCTACTCATCCAATCCACACTGCTTGAGCTTTCTGATGAGGATGTTATGGGAGACAGTGTCAAAAGCCTTGCTGAAGTCAAGGTAGATGACATCCACTGCACTCCCCTCATCTAGTCAACCTGTTATGCCCTCACAGAAGACTATCAGGTTGGTCAAACAGGATTCCCCGTTGGTGAATCCATATTGACTCCCCCTGATAACCATCTTTCCTTCATTTTCATGTTCAGTGATAACATTCAGGATGAAGGCTGGAGTTGATGATCTTAAAGGTCTCTTCCAGATGAAATGATTTTATAGTTTATAGTTCTAACACTATTCAACATGATATCCACAAAGTTTTGCAGAAAAAAAAAATCATGGTAAAATGATAACATAGTTGTCTTTGTGTTGGGACTTTTGCCACATTTGTGACTGTTGCTATTTCAAATCTCCACATTAATTTGAGTTATCAACATTGGGATTCATAATGGCCTTTTTTTAGATTCTTACCAGAGATGACTTTAATTAGAAGGCAAGCTAGTTGTCCAATGACTACAAGATCTCCCTGGATCTCTAGCCAATTATTTCTTTTTCAGATCACTGACTAGTTTTATTATGATTTAAAAATTATCTATTAAAAAAAAATGTAACTGAAAAAGAAATTTGGGGCATTGTAGAAACGTATAATAGGAGCAATGCTTCCTTTGAGAGAATAATTTTCTAGGCTTTCCCAGAGACTACAATAAGATAAAATGTATCAATATGTTCTTTCTTGCTTGTATTCTCAATTTGACTAAACATTCTTTATGATAGTGTTACAGTTCTCTTGTCCAGTGTTTTATGGGCTTCACATTGTATGTAACCAAACAGGAATAACCTTTTTCCCTATTTGTCACCTTTTGAGAGTTTCCTTCCTTGCTGATCCTTCTGGTAACTTTGTGGTTGAAACTATTTGCTCCACTTCTTCTAGCCAATTTTCAATTATTTGCCTTCCTAACACTTCTGCACTCATTCTTGACATTGTTTATGTTCATTACATCTTAGATTGTATATAATATTTTTTTCAATAATTATTGGGTTGTGGAAAATAGTCCATAAATCTTTTCTTTGTACATCATTTAACTGATGTGAAAGCTTTGTATTGCTCTCAATTTGTTCATGAAAAACTAAGATGAGAATTATTTTTTGTGTGTGATGAATGTATAAGCTTTACATTTGTATAAAACTACTAGTTGATCAAAAGCAGGTATCTGTCTTTTTTCATCTTTCACATAGGTTAGAAATAGATCAATTCAAACTGTTAATTTTTAACCCTGTTTAGCATACCTTGTTAAAAAATGATAGTACAGGTATCATGCTAGATTCATAGAATCACAGAATCAGAAAAATTAGAAAAGACCTTTAAGATCGTTGAGTCCAGCTACTAACCTAGCACTGCCAAGCCCAACACTAAACTTAACTATATGCCTCAGTACCTTATACCTTTATTTTTTTTTCTTATTGCATCTGAACATATACAGAATGCCTAACACAGACTGTGATAATTTTCTTCCATGATGAGTTATAAGTTTCAATCAATCCTTGATATCTGCTTTGTGTTTTCAAAGTCCTCTGTAGAAAGATCTTACTGCCTAATGAAAGTTTATCATCATTTCCAGACCAAAAGTTTAAAAGTATTGACATTAATATTTGATATGTATTTGTCTGTGTGCATTTACAAAAGGACTACAGTAACATTTATATATGCACTAAACGGAGTTACTAGATATAGCTGTCTCTGAAGAAAAAACACTTAAACAGTGGAAACTAGACTTCTGCTGTTTTATCTCAGTATCTAAACTATGGCATTAACAATTTCTTTAGACAATTATGTCATGATCTCTCTTGTTCACAGGCTATTCTGTTGTAATCAAACTTAAAAATGTATATCTCATTTACTTCTAACAGATCTGAAATATTATTAATCTTTAGGGATTTATGTAGGAAGATTCCTAGATGTTGTAGGCTCTTTAAAAGCATTCAATGGTAGGTTCTTTTTTTCGCTAATAAATTACAGTGTAAGGCTTTCCAACAGGTTTCAGTGGCTGATCCTTTTCTTCATATGTGGGATAGAAAGCTTATACTGTTTCCAGAAGTATAGCCTTAGTTTGAAAGTCAAAGGCCTGAGGCATAAGTATGGAAATTATAATCTTGAAAAAACAATTAAAAAAGTTGACTAGTTAACCTTGACTTTTAAATACAGAGAACAGGTCAACAGAAAAAGTGCACCTCTACAATAGTGAACAAACTTATTATAGAACTTGTTAAAGTTTATTTTCCCAGAAAATAACAGAGGAAGTAAGTTTCTATAAAAAGAATGTTTGTGACACTAAAAGCTACCTAGCAGTGTTCATGTGAGGTGACTTATTTTTTCCAAGTTAACTTTTAACATCCATTTCCAATTCTTTTATTTCTAAGCTATGATTATACTGCTGTGTGAAACCCATTTACACAGCTTTTCACGCAGGGCTGACAACGGAAGTTGGAAGTAGAGATTACTGACTGTCTTAATGTTAAAAAAGAAAAAGCATTTACCAAATGTGTTGCCATTGTGATCCACAGGTTACTCACTTACATATCTAAATGCAACAGAAAAATTCAAATAATTATTTTAATTATGCACTGCCACAAACTCTTTTAAAAAAAAATTGAATTCTATTATTTCAGCTAGTTTCCAGATACATCTCATATCTTTTTTCTATATTAGAGTGCCTACTGAAGGGCAAACAGTATTTAAATGGTGTTTTTCCAAATATCATACAAGAGTCTTTATAAAAAAAATCTCAAGAGATGCACAACTGAAATCCAGACATTCTTTCCATTACATGCTTCAAATATTATTCCCAATTCTAAAAATATATGCCTAAGTCTAAAACTATATATTTCATCTTCAAATTATTCCTGTGTTAAATTTATCTTAAAATAATGCTTTATGTCCATTTTGGCATTTTAGTGTTAGTGGTACCAATGTTTACTTTCTAGATCTTGCTTTTGTACAATCTCAGAATTTGTTCTCCTGTTGATTTCCTTTTCCTTTTCATTAAAGAAAAATGCCATATTTGTGTTCTCTGACTGTTATGCCAGGGAGCCGGATGTCAGCTTTGTCTTCACATAGAGAGGAGTGAGTGGTTTGGTTTTCTTGATTTGTTTTGAAATTGGAGTTGAACTTGATCTGGAATAATTAGCAGGTAGAACTATGGAGAAAGACCATTGTGTTTATAGGAGTACAGGTAGTAGTGGCCTATTCAGGTAATATACTATTGCATTTTAGTAAGCCTTCACTCACAAAGCATAATTCTTCAAATGATTACAAATTAAACAATTTGTATTAAATTTCTTATAAAAACTTTTATCTTTGTTCCAAGACATCTAGCCCACCAAAATGAAAATTAATAAAGAAATAAGAACATATAAAATTTCATTATGGATAGCACAGTGCATCTTTTTACAGCCCTCCCAAAATAGCAAATGGAACCAAACATCTCCAGTGTAATAGAATAATACTGATTATCTGCATTTATTTTTTCCTTTTTTTAAAAAGATCATGTTTCACCTTCAGAAGGGAGGCATTTTTAGTGATTATTTTCTACATATAAAACTGATTTTTTCATAAGGAGTTGTACTAATTACATGTACTAATTACTAATTACTTAAAGAGATTAGAGGTCTGATGCTATTATCAGTGAAATAGATACCATTGAATTCAATATGTAAAAGACAAAACTGGAAGGAGAGGATCAATGAATGAAGATCATAACTAAAACTATGATGAGCTCAATATATGCTAAATTAAACTAACACTAGGTCAATATTTTATACTGTAATTAAATATTTAAACTGATCACATTTCCTGTGGCCAGATGATCTTAATAGAAGAACAATATAAAAAGCACCTTACTGGCTCTTTCAGCAAAGAGGCAATCCTTTGACTAAATACATTTATTTGCTCCCAAAATAGTCTTTATGACCTGTTTTAATGCTTTTTGTGGTGTGGGGTCACATAGGTTTCACTACTCTTGCTCTTCAAGCATTCTCAGAATCGTTGTTCTCTCACAGAAGCCAACAGAAAAAAAATGCAGAGATGCTTTTGAGAATAGACTTGGGCTATGCTAAGTAGCTTTGAATATCGTTATGATATCCCTCCCTGATTCAGTAGTTATTGAAATAGTTTCAGACTTAATGGAACAAAAGTGTATCTGTGTTTGACTTTCATGGTAAATCCTGTTAAGGAAGGAAAGAAGGATAAAAACAAGAAAAGAGAAAGGAGAAGGAATATATACTTTTTATGAAGTAGTGAGCTCAGAATACTGTCATCAGCAGGGGTAGCATTGATCCATTTGGCTATAGATCCTGATATTATTTGTCTGTTGAAATTTATGTGTAGTTGATTTAACTGATGTACTCTGTTCTAACATGTAAATATTCCATAATGCTAAAAATCAATATTACTTTTATTTTACCAAATTAATCTCCAAATGCCTATGAAGTTTTCACATCTACTGTCAAACAGTGATGGTGACAAGTTTTGGACCACCTTGTAGTTCTTAAAAATTCTATTCCTTCAACAGGGAAGTGAAAACCTTCAGAAACAACATAAGTAAAGTACCCTGTTTCCAATTTAGAAATAGGCACAGCTTTATTCTGTATTTCTGCATAAATATAAAAGAAAAAAACACCACAATCCATCTGGGAGGAATATCTGCTGAAACACAAAATGGTGCAATAAAGAAGAAAAATGAAAATGGAGACAAAGTCCAATCAAAAGAACTGCAGCTAATGAGGAGGTGTTACCCATGCTGGAGCAAGCAAACACCATGAGGAAGACGGAGTAGCAGAAAAAAAAAAATTATGAAGTGACAGAAACCCCTCTATTCCCATCCTCCTGTGCCACTTTGGGGGAGGAGGTAGAAAAGTCATGAGTGAAGTTGAGTCTGGGAATGAGGGACAGGAAGGGAATATGGTAGTTTTTGGTTTTATTTCTCAGTATTACAGAATTACAAAATTTCAAGAGTTGGAAGGGACCTTCTAAGATCATCTAATCCAGTCCCTCTGACAAAGCAGGACCACCTAGAGTAGGTCACACAGGAACTTGTCCAGGTGGATTTTGAATGTCTCCAGAGAAGGAGACTTCACAAAGCATCTGGGCAGTCTGTTTTAATGCTCCATCAAACTCACAGTGAAGAAATTCTTCCTTGCATTTATTTGGAACCTCTTATGTTTCCAGCTTGTACCCGTTGTGTCTTGTCTTGTCACTGGACATCACTGAGAACAGCCTGGCTCCATCCTCCTGATACCTGCCCTTTATGTATTTGTAAACAGTAATAAGATCAACACTTTGTCTCCTCTTGTCCAAGCTAAAGAGCACCAGCTTCCTCAGCCTTTTATCATAAAGGAGATGCTCCATTCCCTTCACCATCTTGATGGCCCTGCACTGAACTGTTTCCAGTAGCTCCCTGTCCTCAGGGGTTCAGAAATAGACAAAATATTTCATATGAGGTCTCATGACGGCAGAGTAGAAGTAGCAGAAGCTCTCTCAACCTGCTAACCACAGCCTTCTAATACATCCCAGGGTGCCATTGGCCTTCTTGGCCACGAGGACACATTGCTGGATCATGGTCATCCTGTCCACCAGCACCCCCAGATCCTTTTTCCCTACACTACTCTCTCTCATTCCCCAAACTGTACATGGGTTTATTCTTTCCCAGATGCAAGACTGTACTCTTGTCCTTATTGAACTTCATTAAATTTCTCCCCACTCAGCTCTCCAGCCTGTCCAGGTCTTGTTGAATGGCAGCACAGTCTTCTAGTGTGTCAGCTACTGCCCCCAGTTTAGTATCATCAGCAAACTTGCTGACAGTGCACTCTGTTCCTTCTTCAAGATTATTAATGAATATATTGGACAGTACTAATCCCAGCACCGACCCCTGAGGGACACCGCTAGATATAGGCCTCCAACTAGGCTCTGCCCCATTGATCATAGCTTTTTCCCTTCAACCAGTTAACAATGCACTTCAGTACCTGATCATCCAGACCATACTTTCTCAGTTTTGCTGCAAGGATGCTGTGGGAGACAGTGGTAAATGCTTGACTGAAATCAAGATAAACCACATCCACTGCACTGCCATCATCTGTGAAGCTGGTTATATCTTCATAAATGGCTATTGAGTAGGTCAAACATGACTTCCCTTTAGTAAAGCCACGTTGACTGCTCCTAATGACCCTCATTTTCTTTAAATGCTTGGAGACAGCACCCAGGATAAGTCATTCCATCACCTTTCCAGGGATGGTGGAGAGGCTGACCAGTCTGTAGTTACCTGGCTCCTCCTTCTTGCCCTTTTTGAAGACTGCAGTGATATTTGCTCTCCTCCAGTCCTCAGGCACCTCTCCTGTTCTCCACGACTTACTGTAGATGATGAAGAGTGTTTTAGCAATGACTTCCATCAACTCCCTCAGCACCCGCAGGTGCATCCCATCAGGGTTCATGGATTTATGTACATCCAGACTGCTCAACTGATCCTTAACCCAGTCCTCATCAAAAAAAAACAAAACTCCTCCTTTAACCTGACTTCCTCTGGAGTATGGGGCTCCTGAGGACAGTCTCCAATAGACAGAGGCAAAGAAGGCATTCAGTAATTACATTTTTTCTGGTTTTAATTGGTAATAAATTAATCTTCCACAAATAGAGTCTGGTGTGTCCAATCATGATGACTGGAGGGTCCATCATGATGATTGGTGAGTCATCTTGCTTTCTTTATCTTGGCTTACAAGATTTTAATATTTTCTTCCTCTATCTTACTGATGAGGTGTAGTGATAGAGCAGTTTATTGGGAATGTAGCAGACAGATTAACAGCAGAGAGATTAATCCACCACAGAAATTTAAGTTATTTCTCTTCCAACATTAAAAATGCACCAAAATTAGTTGTTCTGTAGTTTGTATTTTGTTCTCATGTCAAACTAGTATTTTTTATGGTTTACGTAGTGATCATAATTCTTTCTTTAAAAGATTGTTTATTTTCTATACTATATAATATTTTTTGTTTGTTGAATTTCTTTCAATCAGAGATTATGTAAAGTTTTATATATTTAAACTAAAGTAGGACTGCTTTTATTTTTTTTTTTTCAAAATTTTGTGATCTGCATTGTAGTTTAACAAAGACAAACTGAGAAGTAGCTTCAATTTGTGAACAGTATATGCCTATTTCCACTCTGCTATGATCCTTCTATATTCTGTCTTAAGTGATCCAGAATTAGTTCACTAACTAGATGCACACACAAACTCATTAGATTTTAAATAAAACCCGAAACGATTGAATGAAAGTAGCTTTCAAATTAATTTTCAGTTGCATATATGTAATTCTGCACACCATTTGTTTCTACTGTTAAAGTTCCTGAAGAAACACAAATCAGTCTACTTGGAGAATAAGTGGTTTTGTACAAATTAGAAAATGTAAAAGAAACAATAATGATTGTCAGTTTTGGGAAAAAAGAAAAATTTATTTGCAAATCATAATTTAATTTGGAGATGTGTTATAGTGTATCTTGAATTATTGAACACTTAGATAGTTTACTTATATTTTTAATTTTTATATCAAATAAGCAATTGGCTGTTTTATTTTTAATGCCTTTTTGCTTTTGACCTTGCTCAGAATTCCCAATTTATTTTAATTGTCCAGAGGTTGCTTGGGAGGTCATATTTCACAGTTTCCTTGTTAATATAAAGAACAAGATTCCCGATATAGAGAATGAAAAGGGGAAAAACCTTGAGGTAAATTACAAGAGAGGGATATGACATAAGCAAAATTATTTATTTTTTTATCTGTAGTTTAGCAGCTGAATAGTTTCACCCTAAGCTCATAAATAGTCTTTATGCCTCCTGCCTGTAACTCTGAGTAAAGTCTGGAATAAAACATGAAAAATATACGTAAACCGTGTATATGTCTCATCTGAAACAAATGGTTATAGCTACAGTTTATTTACCAAGTGAAGTCCCATTCTGCTGCCATGCAATTAGTATACTAGCACTAACTGAATTTGAGATGTATTGCTAATTAATTGTTAATAACCTGCTGGGAACATAACCAAGACAGACACTAAATTGCAAGGCTAGTTATCAGGAGAGGCAGGAAAAATGATTTAAATGTTTTAATCTGAATTCTATGTACAGCTTTCTTCCTTTCTAGATAATGGATGCATATATCATGTAATATCAAGAAATTTGTGACCATAAAGTGAAATTCCATCTGAAAAGTTTCATATTACAGGTTCTGTGAAACTCAGGACACTTAGGACTACATTCAGTAACCAAGAAAGGCAACTATGTATACATGTAGATAATTATCAACTTAAAGTAGAATTCAGTCAGTCAGAGAGTCTGTCAGAAGGATACTGACAAGTGAGACCCCCAAATCCTGTAGGGAGAAATAGTGAATTGATGATGGTGAAGACAAAAAAGTCACAATAATTTTGAAATAAGTTATAATTGTCCTTTGAAATTTAAGGGTATGGTGAGGGTAAGAAAAGAATGCTTCTCATGCATTTAAAGCTGGCACTAGCCCTCAAGCCTTTGCTACTGAAACATATTCTCATGGTTCTACTGCCTTTAATAGAAGAATAGAGTCTCTGTAAAGGGCATTGGATATTTATGGTTCCAAGTAGATAATAATTATTGCCTACCTGCAGAAATTCTTTTGTGTTACAAGGTGATTAGAGCTTGTTGAATATGGTGATTTTCAAAAATGCAAGAGCCAGGTCTAGAGAAGAGAAGAAATAATAGAACTTCTGTCACCCCTAGAAAGTGGGTGGGTTCAGCTAAATGTCTGTAATTCATCAGTATGAATGTAATCTCTTCTGGGTACCCTTGAATCAAACATCTAAAATCCAAGAAAATATCATATTTTCTAACATGTAAATTTTTGAAATTGCTCTTGAAATGCTTAATATTATTCCTGAGTGGTTTCAGTGGAACTATGCACACCTTCTACAAGCCAATGACCACTAGTCAACATTCCCTTATCTTCTGATAAATCAGTACTGCATTTCATTTTAGACTTTGTTTGTTTTTGCCCTGCTATGGGGAATGTAATTTAGATTATCTATCTGGTCTTTTTTTTGCAAACTCTGTGATAGTATTTAAAATTGGTGGTCTGGATCTTGTGTAGTTAGCTTTTAGAAATAGCTATTGTCTTTAAATAAGTGATGACAGTGACTTAAATCCAAATAGATTTAATGTCAGAATATAACAGAATTCTGAAAAGACATTTTTCACCCCCTTAAGCTATTTTCTCAACCCTTTTAGCTATTTGCTAAAATAGCCCAAGGAAATTGAAACAGTCCTAAATCATTTACTCCTGAATAATCCAGAGAGATTGATGGCTACAGTTACAGTAACTGGAGTTAAAGCACTAAATAGTAGTAATTTTTAAGAATCTTAGATATCAATCTATTGGAAATAATAACATAAGAAAAATCTCTTTATTTAGATTTGGAAAAGCAGACATGAAAATGAAAAAGAAATTTTTCGGTCCCTTTGGTATAAAAGAGATTGCTACTTACAATAAGGAATGATAAACTGTGTTCGATACAGTAAAGAGAATATAATTTTACCTTCAATGTACATGGATTATTTGAGCACATCAGAAGTGATTCAAAGGATGGATTTAAAGTTTAATTACATTTTTTAAAGAGAGAAAAGAAGAATTTCTATCTGAAATAATACTTTAATTTAGAAGTAACAAAAATCTCTACCTCAGTGAAACAGCTAACTGTAAGAAGTAATCAATGCATAGTTATCAGAAACAGGAAACCTGCAACAAGTTCTGTGGAATATATTTTCAACAAATGTTACAGATAGGAAAGGACATTCTGGCTCTGGTCTTCTCAAACTATTCAAAGAATTTGTGAATGAAAGAAAGTTTTGTGGTTGGGTTTTTTTTTTTTTTTTTACCTTCATATTTTCTATTCTTTTGGAACCATCATATACCTTCAGGTACATTTTGTCTTTTCTCTGATTACATTACACAATGTGAATTTGAAATGATAAGGCTGAAGATTAAACAAACTATGTTAAACAAGGTTAGCAGGGTTCAGCTGAGACATATAGGTCTTATATGAATTGCAAAAGCAAGAAAGTCTGAAATAGAAATATTTTAGCTACTCAGACATATTTCTGAGCTAAATTTAATTGTAGTCATTCATGAAAACTTTGCTTGTGCTTTAGATAACTTTAGTAAAGTTTTTACCAAATATTATTATGAATAAAGATACATTAGATTATTTTTTTCTGATTTTTTATATTACTCAATGTAAATAAAAGCAAAAACACTTCAGTAATCTAAGATATGTCGAATGAACCTATTCAATTCATTATCATAGTATAAAATATAAGTGTCAAATTCTAAAGACATGATTTTATATACTATATTACTGGAAAAAATAGAAATTAAATATCTAATAACATGTTTCGAGTAATATTTCAACCTTTACAAAAATAAAATTTCATTATAAGCTGATGCTTACTCTTGCAAATATTAGTTTCTGTTACCTTTTTCTTAAACTAATTCATATTCTCTTTGAGGCATAGTTTTGTGTTGGGTATAGTGCTGATTTTCATGAACTAATTTTCTTTTATTTGTGGACTTATCAGAGGTTTCTTTTTCAAAGAAGTTTCTGTTTCCTCATCTTTGTAAAAATATCCTGTGGTTGTTTTTCCCTGGAAAAACTCAAAATTAAACAGAAAAGGATACCATTTAAATATTCTTGAAGCTGATTTTAAAAAAAAAAAAAAAGTAGACAAAGAGAGAACACTAGCCAATATGATTTTGCAAGCTAGACATATTTGTGCTAGGAATTCCTTTGGTTTTTTCTTACAGTGGATTTAACACTGAGTCTATCACCTTCCTAAATGGTAAATTGAATTCCAAGGTTGAAGTGATTTAATTCCTCTATATTACTTTAGCATTTGTAATATAATGTGCCTAAGATCTGTCATAACCAATGAAATATGTTTCTGACCTGGAAGAATAAAAAAGGAAGCTCTTTCTGCAAACAAGGAAAATTTTAAAATGAACAAAATGAAAACACAATTTGGTCTGGTTAGTGAGATAATATTCAAGCAATAGGACTTGGCAAAGCTCTTAAATATTGCAATAGAATTCCTGCTCTACCTGAAAGGAATAGCAAAGATATTATTGACTTCAGTGAGGCCAAGATATTTGCTTCTATTAAGGAAATAACTCTTTGATTAATTTAAATAACAGAATTTGAAAGTCAAATATGTTTACTGCAAGCTATTTCATTACTTGTTTGTTAATGATGGCATAATTTTCTGACAATTGAAGACAATTTTTTTTTTTAAATCCCAAACTGAAATAGAAAAAAAAAACCTCTCTAATAAAATACCAAGCTTCTAATATCTGCTTCTCAGTACTACTGGACACAAAAGACAACCTTTCTTCCAAGTGTCCTAAACACACTTAAAAA
The DNA here is from genome assembly GCA_013401255.1 of Urocolius indicus. NCBI lineage: Eukaryota > Metazoa > Chordata > Aves > Coliiformes > Coliidae > Urocolius > Urocolius indicus. The sequence continues at coordinate 129,081 of WBNH01012652.1, forward strand.
TAATATATAATTTTATACGTACATAGAGTTCTTTTTCCATGCCTTAGTATGCTTTTTAAAAGACTAAATAAAGACTTGATAGTTGCATCTACTATGTAGATCGTCCCCCAGTGAAATATTTCAGTTCTTCAAAAAGCACTGATACTTAAATAACAGGGGTCTTATTCAGCCTTTCTTAAAACAGAAGGAAAGAAAAAAAAAAAAACCAGAACAAAAAAGAACCTTAACTGAGTCTAGACAAAGGTATTTTTTATTTCCCTCTGAAAGAAAACTGTGTTTCTTCTGATGTGCATTGGTGCTTCAATTCAGAACTTGCAAACTTTTTGTATACAAAGGGCCTTTTTTCCTAAGTGCTCAATCTTTAAATTTGCAACTCTTTCTGAAATACTAAAAAGCTATGTTATGAAAATATAGCTGCCAATTCTGAATCCTATTTACTGAAAAAAAAAAATTCTACATGTTCAAAATTTACCTATTTAAGAAGAAATTTTATATTTCTTATAAAGAACATTAGAAAATATGTGTATTTTAAAAAAAATAGAAAAGCTAAAATAATTTTTTTTTTCTGGAACCAAATATAACAAATCTGTAGTATCAATCAGTTGAATTTTCCTTCTGCAGAGATTCTCTACATAAATGGTCCATTTATAGTTCTAATTTTTATATATTCTAAAGAAAAAGCTGTAAGTACTCTCAAAGTCACATTTTCAATTATTTTAATATTAAAAATGAGATCTTACTCTGCTTACTTCTCAGAGGCACAGTAGCACAAAGGAATAGGACAGCTGAGATTAATCCCAATCTGACACATGTCTCATAGTTGGTAAAATCCATTTGCAGAAAAAATACATTTGTAATAATACCACATAGTTACAGAAATCAGTGAAATTTTAGGAGTACTAAAACTGAAACTTTCTTGCAGAATCTTCATTATCATTTAGAAAAAAAAAAGACTTTTGAAAGAAAAGGACAGTAAACATGGTGATGATCAGCTATATATCACATTCAGTTTTGATTAATTTAAAACAATTTTTTCATAGTAAACTGAAGAGCAAAAGGCATAAAAATAATTTATTTTTTTAAAAGCATGTTGAATAATAAGATACCTCATCTAAATGGCAGGAAACATCAAAGCTTTGTTTCTTTTCCTCCTGGATCAAGAACACTAATTCAGCTGTCAGGGATTAGGATACAGTTTGAAATCACCTATTAAGATTAGATTTCTTTCACCATAACATTAAAAAAAATATTATTATCAATATAATGATCATGCTTTGTCTCATTTGCAGTTTCTAGATGAGCTGCTAAATAGTTATGAGGTCTGGCACAAATGAGACTATCCAGAAACATTGAAGAGTAGCAAAATACAAGTTATAGCCATTATTTAAAAACTTACAATTGTATAAGTAAAACTCTATCTCTTCTCTCATTCATAGATATTGTACCCTGATTTTCACAGTGATTTGTTTTAAGAAACCTTATTTTTTATATAGAATCTAATTTTCACCAGGTACTTACATCAATAATTTTTTTTTAGGTTCTTGAAAAATATAAAACAGCTTCTAAATTATTTATATATGAATTAAATATTTCCAATGGTGAGTAGAAGAGTGATCTTGGAAATTTCTACTGCCACATACAAAGGTGAGATCAGGCTGACAAACAAAAAATCAATCACTACAAAGGGTAAAAATCAAGAGATTCTTGGCTTTCTTCCACAGCATAATAAGTTGCACATTCATTAGTGATGACTAATAAGATCAAACTGCAATAAAATCAATGAGAATGGAGAGCACATAGACATGCATAGAACCATCTTATCATACTAAGCTTTTATTTTATTTTCTTTTTTTGTACATAAAGGCTGGAACTTGTAAGAGTCTTTAGTTTGAAATAATTTATGTGTTTCAAAACCTTATCATTTCTTTCATATTTAACATTTAGGAAATACTTTGTTCATATTTTCTCAAAACTGTGACATCTTCAAGTCTATAATTCATAATTTTTGAAGTTATTGTATGGAAGAAAGCACAGGAACATGCTATTGACAGTACTTTGCATCTTGTATATCAATATTAATAAATCCTTAAATTAATAAATCCTTACAGTGATATTTGAAACATTATAATAAGCAAATCAAAACTCAATTCATGTACACAAATTAGCTACAGAAATATATCAATTTATATTTCATTGGATTGTCAAATTACCACTTTGATAATAAACTGAAACAGATGTTTTAAATTCAATTTTTTAACAAATCCTCCAGTAAGCAAGTTATACTTCCATATATATATATATATATATATGTATATCAGTATCTATAGATGCATATGTATATGCACATGTACACGTAAGATTCTCTTCCAAGAAGGTGATGAGATTGATCTATGGAATGTCAAACAATTTCCTAAAATTGTTACTTATGCCTATTATTTTACTGAGACTTTTTCAATCCTGTCTGAAATCTTCAAAAGTTAAAAAAATAATATAAAAAAGAAAAGAAAGGTGAAAACAAATTGGTGGGCTGGGTACAACAGATTCAATATTCTGAGGTATAACGTTCTAATTAAAAAATGTTTTTTATTAAGATAATATTACTGTATTATCTTAAATAAATTACATTCTCATATAAAGCACACCCTGTTGGGGATGGGGTTGACTTTGTCCATGGGTCACAAGTGGCTGTGACCAGGTTGTTCAACATCATGCTGACATCACGCTCAGGATCTCAGGGCAGCTTCCAGGCTGCAGGGGAACTGCAACTCATCTGTCAGGCTGAGCATTGGGCTGCAGGTGGTCAGCAGTGACACTGGGCATAGCTCAGTTTCTGTGTCTCTTGGCTGTCATTATAAGTCCTTATTCTCCATGTTGTTCTATTAAATTGTTCTTATCTCAAACCACAAAGCTCTACAGTTTCCTCCTGATTCTCCCCACCATCCCACTTAGATGGGCAGGAGTTGAGCAACTGTGTCATTTGATTATTATCAGCTAGGTTTATACCACAACAAGCATAAGCATGGATATGAAATCCCCTGAAATATTTTTTTGCCAACTCNATAATAAGTTGCACATTCATTAGTGATGACTAATAAGATCAAACTGCAATAAAATCAATGAGAATGGAGAGCACATAGACATGCATAGAACCATCTTATCATACTAAGCTTTTATTTTATTTTCTTTTTTTGTACATAAAGGCTGGAACTTGTAAGAGTCTTTAGTTTGAAATAATTTATGTGTTTCAAAACCTTATCATTTCTTTCATATTTAACATTTAGGAAATACTTTGTTCATATTTTCTCAAAACTGTGACATCTTCAAGTCTATAATTCATAATTTTTGAAGTTATTGTATGGAAGAAAGCACAGGAACATGCTATTGACAGTGCTTTGCATCTTGTATATCAATATTAATAAATCCTTAAATTAATAAATCCTTACAGTGATATTTGAAACATTATAATAAGCAAATCAAAACTCAATTCATGTACACAAATTAGCTACAGAAATATATCAATTTATATTTCATTGGATTGTCAAATTACCACTTTGATAATAAACTGAAACAGATGTTTTAAATTCAATTTTTTAACAAATCCTCCAGTAAGCAAGTTATACTTCCATATATATATATATATATATATGTATATCAGTATCTATAGATGCATATGTATATGCACATGTACACGTAAGATTCTCTTCCAAGAAGGTGATGAGATTGATCTATGGAATGTCAAACAATTTCCTAAAATTGTTACTTATGCCTATTATTTTACTGAGACTTTTTCAATCCTGTCTGAAATCTTCAAAAGTTAAAAAAATAATATAAAAAAGAAAAGAAAGGTGAAAACAAACTGGTGGGCTGGGTACAACAGATTCAATATTCTGAGGTATAACGTTCTAATTAAAAAATGTTTTTTATTAAGATAATATTACTGTATTATCTTAAATAAATTACATTCTCATATAAAGCACACCCTGTTGGGGATGGGGTTGACTTTGTCCATGGGTCACAAGTGGCTGTGACCAGGTTGTTCAACATCATGCTGACATCACGCTCAGGATCTCAGGGCAGCTTCCAGGCTGCAGGGGAACTGCAACTCATCTGTCAGGCTGAGCATTGGGCTGCAGGTGGTCAGCAGTGACACTGGGCATAGCTCAGTTTCTGTGTCTCTTGGCTGTCATTATAAGTCCTTATTCTCCATGTTGTTCTATTAAATTGTTCTTATCTCAAACCACAAAGCTCTACAGTTTCCTCCTGATTCTCCCCACCATCCCACTTAGATGGGCAGGAGTTGAGCAACTGTGTCATTTGATTATTATCAGCTAGGTTTATACCACAACAAGCATAAGCATGGATATGAAATCCCCTGAAATATTTTTTTGCCAACTCATAAAGATTTCATAAAGTTCTTTCAAAATCACTATGATTTCTTCAACTACTTTATTATTTATATTTCAGATGGCTGCAGTTTTTTTTCCTGATTCTTATTCGTACAGATTTTTATTGCTTTAATGGCTTCACCTTCCTGCTGCTCTCCTTACTGTGTAATAGCAAAAATTAAAACTTAAAACATTCAGTGTCAGACTTCTGGTATTGTGTACAAAAGGTTAAATTTTTAATTTCTCAATAAAAGTATTGTAATTTCAAGAAATACTACTGCTGCTGCTGCTACCAGTGAAGACAGATGTACTGGAAATGCCAGGGTATTTATTACAACAAAGATGATATATTGTAGTTTTTCCAAATATCTTAGGCAATAAATGATTACTCAAACTCCTTCTATGAGGAACTAGGAAGGGGTACAGCATCTGACCCAGGTTTACCAATTCAGTACCATACTGACATCATGCCCCGTACACATACATGGGGAGCTGGCTGGGAGAAGCATTGGGGAACCACAGGTTTGGCTGCCAGTCTGGAGCGGTTGTGTTGGGTTCCAGGTGGTGAGCAACTGTGTCACACACCACCCCTTTTGTATATTCTCTCATTTATTGTTATAACTATTTTTCTTTAACGTGTTTCTTTTTATTTTCTATTAAACTGTTCTTATTTCACCCTACACAACTGGGGTTTTTTTTCCCTTTACTCTGGTTCCCCTTCCTGTTCTGCCAGGAAGGGGTGGAGTGAGAGAGCATCCTCGTGGTTCTTTATCCCCACCTGGACAAAACTACGACAAAGAGTTAAACATAAAGCTGTTGTTTTCTTCTAAATTTCTGTTTCTAGTTTCATTGCAAGAAGCAGAATTAAATTTTTCATAAAGCAGGGTGGGGAAAAAAACCATTGTTTGGAAGCTGAGATATGAACAGTCTCTACAACTTCCTGAAGGGGAATTGAAGTGAGGTGGGAGTTGATCTTTCCAGTTATGAATGATAAGAAGCGAGGAACTGGGTTCAGGTTACACCAGGGGAGATGTAGATTGGGCATTAGAAGAACATTTTTCTTAAGGGTTGTTAAGTATTGGAACAGGTTTCCCAGGGAGGTGGTGGAATCACCATCTCTGGAGACATTCAAAAGATGCATAGATGAAGTGCTGAGGGATATAGTTTATTTTACTGATGGGCTTGGCACTGTGAGCTCTTTGAACAACTAGTTCATTTTGCTCAACATTGCTCAATGTGCTTAAGCATTCTTTATGGGTTAAAGCATGAAAATTAAGTAAAGAACTATTTGAAAAGTAACATTTCCTGTATTATTTAACCATTCCAGTTTCAAGGGCCACATGCAGAAAGAACTTTTCTGACTACTGTATACTGCCTAGAACATGACATTTATTACAAACTTGTAGTAGAAGAGGTGACAAATGTGTGTATTTGTTTCTGAAGGTTATCAGAACAAGGGCAGTCAGTCTTATCACTTATAGCTCATGGTGTGTGTTTCTCAGTACATTCTGGTAGCCAGAGGTCCATGCCACTTCACTTTTGTAAGATGAAAGAGCTGCAGATATTCCTGGAAAATCATTCTCTGCCTCTGGCAGAAGCCTTTGATAAGTGCTTTGATATTGGACTGACAAGTAATATGCCATTTTTACTAGAACAGTCGGGTCTCTTTTTTTTTTTTATTGTTATTTGTTTGAAGAAGCCATGAGAACTTCAACAAAGAAACTTAAAACCTCTCATACTCACAAGAAAGGAGGTCAACCAGACACATCTTGTCTGAAGAACTGCAGAATTCCAACCCTGTTAATTAATTTTGCAGTCAGAGATGCAGTTGATTGTAGAATTGTTTCCAATACTATTTCTAAAATGGAGTTGCTCTACACTCATGTGCTTGCCCTAGATGCAATTATTTAATCATCTGGAAGAGTTCAGGTGAGTTTATTCAAACTGGTATTGGGAAATTATCTGCTGTAGTTAGTGAGCATTGCAATATGATATGAAGTTATCCTGAACAATTCAACAAGTTAATTCCTTTAGAGCACTGTCAATACAAACAACAATGTTCTTAGTCATGGGTTTAGGTGTTGAAATGAGCGGGAGGTTGGATGTGATGATTCTTATGAATCCCTTTCGACTTGAACTATTCTATGAAATAGAATCAAGTATATACATATTAATCTAAACTTGAATAGTGAGTATTAATTTAAAAAAAAGTCTTGGTTTATTCTGGGTATTTTCACATATGTGAAGTTGTAATTGCAATAACTCTTAGGATATTATGTAACTGTAAAAGTTTAAATGTCTTGCAATATGGTATATAGAAAGTAGCACAGTGGAGAAAGAAACAGCGAAGCGATGGCAGGAAAAAAATCTGACAATAACATGCTTTAAATCTATTTTATATTTGGATTCCAAATATTAATCCTATCCTAAAGTACCTAAACTAGATTAAATCCTTCTTCCTCACTGAATGCATTGCACAACCCACATAAATTCCAGAAGATGAATAACTCTTCTGAAATAAGATAAGATTTTAAATCTGATTCATCATATTTCCTTTCCTATTATTCAGTATTTAAATGTTGAGCAATGTAGTATTCTTAGTGAAATTTCCCTATCTCTTCCTGTGGAAACTATTCCAGTTTGTCTAAATATTTTAATAATATTTTAATAATTATAACAGCAGGAACTAAATTGTAAATATGTGTTTTCAGCTTTTCAGATTATACCTTCCTTGATTAAAAAAAAAAAACAACCTCAACCCTAAAGCCAGAAACAAACAAAAAATCCCAGTTTTTAAATAATACAAAAACTGTTCTTGAAATTATATATTCTGGCCAGGTAGTCCCAGGCCTCTTTTAGGTGTGCATTCTAGGAACTAAAGTCCATAATCATGTCTTCCAGTGTGTACTGTGCTCTATTTTAATAAGAGCTTCAAAAAGGAAACTCCAGGAAGCCTCTATTAATATATTCCATACCTGAAGAGGTAGAATACTTTTCTGCTTTTCCAAAATCCAAGATATAATCTTCTCAGAACTGAATAATGCAATTAAGTCTGGGTTCCATATATTTAGTGAATTCTATAGTTGCAGGGCATTAGGAAGCGTTAGAGTGATGTCAACACACTACTTTTAATGGTCTCTTGATTGAGGTTATTCAGAGAATATACAGAATACCTAATAGCCTGCAGGTTGAATGGTAACTCAATTTACTCAATATTTAGACATTATTCTGCATTCTCCTAAAGTTCATATGTAGATACTTAAATGTGTGTGTGTAAACTTAATTCTACCATTCGATTTAGTTACAAAATTGCATTGTATCCATGAGAATACCAACAACTGCATACTGTATCTCATAACTTCTTCCATGATTTTCTCTCTTCCTATTTCTTTCTCTCTTCCCCCTCCTCTCCCTCAATATAATTTCTCTCTGCCTTTCTAAATGCATTTCCTTCTACATCTTCAATATTCATAGGAAATGCTGATGAAATGTCAGTTCCTTATCTCACTTTTCAGGTGGATGAATGATCTTCTTTTAAACAGTCTATAATGTAAATTAGGCTTTTTCAAAAATGTCATTGCATTACTTAATTAGTAATACCTGTGGTGCATCTAAAGAAATATAGAAAAGTCAAGTAAAATTCGTATCATATTCATTCAGAAAATGTTGAAAGTAGCTTAACTGGTAACAAAAGATACTAAGTGATGTGGAACATTTTGCACTAGAGAAGTATTGGCTATCATTAAGAACTTTGAAAAATGCCATTTTCAGACAAAAAAATTATGTAATCTTTATACCTCTATAATTATAACACATTCAGAGCTTTGACAAAAACATGAAACACTGAGTTTATGATGCTATCAGTGCTCCAGTAAATATGTACTTGAAACTCTAATCCTTATGAAAGACATGTATCAGTGTGCCCAGTGACCCATTTGTACTATTGATGATCAAATATGTTGTAAGTAGTACAGTAAAAATTAAAGTAAGTTGAATAAGTCACTAGTTAAATAGATTACATAGTATATATATGTAATATAGTGTTACTGCATTTACAACTAATACAGACCTTAGAATATAAACAAGTGATCAACCGTAACTTGCAGCTAGAACTTCTTAGAAAGTTTTCACATACTGTGGTGGTTTGACTCTGGCTGGGTGCCAGGTGCCCACCATGCCACTCTATCACCCCCTTCCTCAGCCAGCCAAGGGGAGAGAAAAGATGAGAGTCTCATGGGTTGAGATAAAAGTAGTTAAATAATGAAATAGCAAAGCATGAGAAGCGAAGCAAAGCAAATAAAGCTGTTACTGTCTACTTCCCATTAGCAGTGATTTCCAGCCACCTCCCAAGAAGCAGGGCTGCGGTATGCTAACAGTTGCTTTGGAAAGCCAAAATGAATTGCACCCCCCACTTCTTGCTCTCCCCGAGTTGATATTGCTGAGCTGATATCATATGATATGGAATATCTCCTTGGTCAGGCTGAGTCAGATTGTGGAGTCTCCTTCCTTATACGACTTCAAGACCCACCTGCACACATTCCTATGTGACTTGATGTAGGTGTTGCTGCTTTTGCAGGGGGATTGGACTAGATGATCTTTAGAGATCCCTTACAACCCTATCATTCTATGATATCTATGTGATAGCTATCATATCTATGATACTCCATTTTGGGATCCTGTTTCTCTGTAATATCTTTGGTCTCTAGATATTTTCCTTGATGTATTCCATAATGTTTTACAATCAAAGCCATTGTATGCATTCTTTTAATGATCTACATAATCAAAGACTTGTCTATTTAAAGTTGTATTTTCTTTAAAAAAAAAGTATATGTACAATTAACCACCATTAGCTGTCATTTCCTTTCCTCCCTCCCTCTTTCTAATATTTTTATTGTGGAGTTTTAAAAGTTATTTTCTGTTTTTGAAAACTATGTTTTAATGTCATTATTTTTTCCCAAACAGAAAACGTCAAAAATCTTATAAATTCTTATAAAATGGAACTTTTATCAGCTCTTGCACTAAAAATTTGTGAGTGATGATGTATGCCAGTCTATACAACTGATGAGATCAAATTAAGTAATTTTGACTTTTGACTTAATGAATCAGACAAACAATGCTATGTAATGAATGTAGTTCTTTAAAAGCTATTTGTAATTTATACCTTACATTAACCAGGTAATGGTTAATGTAAGGTATATGTAAAGATTAATGTAAGGAAAGGAATATACCAATACTTATATTAACAGCATGTAGTCAGAATATAAAAAAAATCTTCCAAGAGAAAAAAAACACAGCAAATATTCAGCAATATGGCAGTTTTTTATGGTGTTTCTTCTTTATCTGGCATATATTAAAGCAGCAAATATGAATTAAATGGCTATGCCTGGATTCAAACCATTGCAGCATTTAATATTAATTGTTGTGACAAAATTAGTGTCAGAAAAGAACAAAACAAAACAAAAGAAACCTAAGTGAACATCTTTTGTTCAAGTCCCAGCCCCTTTAAATCTTCCAGACAGACCTTCCTCTATGGAAAATTTATAATTCCCACTTTCCCCCTTAAAACAGTAGGTATCCCTTACATGAGATGTAATTCTTGCATAATTGGGCAGCCTAGGACTCTTTCCAAATTTTCTGTGACAGGCATAATTTTTCATGAACACATCTGACATAAGTTTTCAAAAATCTAGAACAATTATACAGAGAAGTAAACAAGTGATTTATACTGTGCATATATAATGTGATAGAGAAAACTTTGTCTTTTTCTTGTTATACACAAAATATTTGTTATCAGTTTGCACTTTAAGGACCTCCTAATAATATATAATGTAGTAGTCATTCTGTTATTTGTTTCCTCATGCACTACTGGTTTACTGATGAAAATGTGTGGCTTCATACGGAAAACATATGGCCGTTTGGAAAAGAGCACTCTATATTTCTCCAAAGAAAAGCTAATTCTCTAGATAAATATTTTTTCCCTATATTAATTTGGCAAGACCAAAGGAAGAGATTTTTGGTATTTGTTCTGTTGTTCCTAGGTTTAAGTCAAATCCCAGCTTTCTGATGAAGATGATATGGGAGACAGTGTCAAAAGCCTTGCTGAAGTCAAGGCAGAAGACATCCACTGCTCTCCCCTCACCTAGCCAGCCAATTATGCACTCATAGAAGGCTATCAGGTTGATCAAATAGGATTTCCATTTGGTGAATCCATGTTGACTCCCCCTGATAACAATCTTTTCCTTCATATGTTCAGGATGAGTTGTTTCATCACCTTTCCAGGGATGGAGGTGAGGCTGACTGGTCTGTAGGTCCCTGGTCATCCCTCTTACCCTTTTTGAAGACTGGAGTGACGTTGACCTTTCTCCTGTCCTCAGGCACCTCGCCTGTCCTCCATGATTGTTCAAAAATGATGGAGAGAGGCTTAGCAATCAGGTCAGCCAGCTTCCTCAGCACTCTGGGATGTATCCCATTAGAACCCATTGACTTATGAGCCTTAAGCTTGGCCAACAAGTCTTTAACTTCTTCCATCCAGGGTAAGTCATCTGCTGTCCTGGCCACCCTACTATCCTTGCTGGATTGGGCTTCCTGAGGGCCAGCCTTGGCTTTAAAGACTGAAGCAAAGAAACCATTCAGTAGTTTGGCCTTCTCTACATCCTTGGTTACCAGAGTACCCTCTGAGTTCAGCAGTCGGCCTACATTCCCCCTAATCTTTTACTGCTGATAAATAGTGCTGATGTACTTGAGAAACGTCTTATTACTTTCCTTAACTTTCCTGGCTAAAATATTTTCTTCCTGGTTAAAATATTATCTTCAGAAAGAAAATATTTTATTGGTCACCATATTCGAGTCACATATATTGCTGGCATTCTGAATTAGAACCTTCAGTATCTACATTTTTATGGTAAAAGACATTAAAGTTTGCTATCAGTAAGACCTAATTTCATTATGATTTATTTAACAATGTACATTCTTTAGGAGGGATAGCTAAGTTTCTGCTGATAAACATAGTAATTTTGACCTCTCAGGAGTCCTCTCTTGCTGTGAATACTTAAATGAACTTCTCATGGTCTAGATTTGCCAGCTAGTCAAAAAGAAAGATATAAAACCTTAATAAAAGATCTAATCATTTAAAAATATATATCAACATCTTTAATCAATTATGTGACCCTGGAATAATGGAATTATAATCATCCAGGACATAGATGAAGGATTAAGAAAGTTTCTTGTTTTTTTTTTTTAAGGAAATGTTTTTTTGCTTAACTTTGCAATTAAAACACTTCAGCCCTAGTTGGAGTTGACTGTAATTTTTATGGCAAATAAATGAAGTTTTATTTATGGTTATGTTTTACTGTTGAGAGATTTCCCTGTAGACTGTTTGTAAGTTGTTCATCATTTAATAGAGCTGATTTGACATCAGCTTTAAGTTCTGTAATAACAAACGTCATTTAAATCACTCTTGACCAGGATGACTTAAAGTACTTGCAACCTAAATGCATTCAAAGTCTAGCATGTTTATACTATGACTGCTTTCCAGTGCAGATAAAATGACTAACTACCTAATTAAATAAAAATTACTGAACTACATTTATTCATCAGGAAATGTTTTAAGGCAATACTTAAAATAACCAAAACACAGGTATGAACATTAGAATATTTTGCATCAAAGTGCTGTCACTACTCTAAGTTTGTCTGAGTATGATGTTCTTTGTGTTTTCCGATGCATCTCTCTAAAAACATATTTCAGACTCTTTTATGTCAATTAAGGTTTGCATTTGTATATGGCATCTGTGGTAGTTTGACCCTGGCTAGATGCCAGGCACCCACCACGTCACTTGATCACCCACCTCCTCAGCAAGCCAGAGAAGGGGAGAAAATAAGACAAATGTCTTGTGGGTTAAGATAAAAGCAGTTTAATATAATGATAGCAAAGCCACGCGCGCACAAGAAGCAAAGCGAAGCAGATAGAGCTGTTACTCTCTACTTCCCATCAGCAGCGATGTCCGGCCACCTCCNGTACTGCAAGAGCTACTGTGGAAAATCACTACCATCCCAGATCCACTACAGCATCATAAAGGATAGTTCAGCCTAATTTTCAACTAGTTCTAACACAAAAGTGAAAAAATTCTAGTGTGAAAATATGTTTAACAGGTGCAAAACTGCCATACATAATATGCAAAACATTGTATCGGCAAGAGAGCCGTTGTTGATAAAATGAACAGTGTCAGCTTGGGCTTTAGCTAACTGTCCCAATTCTGTCAATTACAAGGTGACAAAGTTAATTCCCTTAAAGTCAGTGCTCTGAGACATATTACGTTAATACTATTAAAAACCATTCAAGTCCATGTTCCCTGGAAAGTGACAGAATTATGAAAATTTGAATTCTATGACAATGACTGGATTTTGGAGTGAATTTAAAATGCCCTGAGGGAATTTTAAAACTTGGAGACTCAATATGACATGTCCCATTATTAGGAAATCCTGTCCTTTCTCAACACATTTAAAGGCAAATGATAAAACAGCATATGTTGATTCACAAGTTGAAGTGTCTTTCTACTGTCACTATAAAAGACCAAGATTCTAAAAATCATTAAGAAAAAGAAAATTAATTGAAATAATTAAATATTCAATTTCTGTGTAAGTTCACATAAACTTAACGTTTCATGTTTCTGCAAATTAGTGAATAAAATTTCTACCATTAGCCTGAGTTGTTCAAGATGTTTTAGTTGCCATAATGCTGATACATGATCTTTTGAACTCCAAGGAAAAGGGATATTATTAAGGATTTGATGGAGTATATTGAATATCTTATTTAAAGATTCACTTCCACATAGAATTTATTTATCTTAGGTGCTGTAGGTACTTTGGTCAACCTTTGAAATAAAGCAGACATGAAGTAAAGGGGAAGAAGTGATTGCTACGATCAGGATGAATAAAGAACAGTGAGAGATCTAATGCAGATACAGAAGATGTATAATCCCGGGAATGAGAACAGACTTGTGGTGAAGAAAACAGAAGGAGATTAGTTTGGGTATGATGAGATAATGGCAAAAATCTAAAGCATTTTGTGTTTTGAGTAAACAATTTAGATACGTGAATGATAAGAAGTAAGGTGCAAGGGGAAGAAAAAGTTGAAACATGAGAAATAATCAAGCTGAATATGAGCAATTGGGGCTTTACCACAAACTAAAGCTGTTTTCTACAGATATTAACAAATGCATGAAACTGCAATGATTACTGGCAAAATATTTGCAAGGATGAAGAAATAAAGCTAGTCTCTGATGAATTCAGTGTAGTAATAATGATAGAAGTTTGAGCAAGTGAAAAAAACTCCACTGCCAGAATTATTTAGGTATATCTTTTGTCACATATATAGATATTCATGTAAGTATGAATGCAAGTAATCAATAGACATATTGATCTATAGAACCTACAGCACTTTGCAGAAGTAGTATAAGATGTTCACTATGTATGTGCTTACACATACATTCTACAAAATGCCAAAAGCCAATTTTATTCTGAGAAGTTAGGAACTAAAATTAGCATTCAAACGTGACCAACCATACAACAAACCTAGAGGCACTGAGAAACTAGATGTGCCAAAGAGCCAGATGCTGCCTTCAGAATAATATTTTTCAGGCCTTGGCATCAGAAATCTGTGATGCCATCCAAATGATTCCTACACCTTATAAAAGCTGTTTTCTTCAGACAACATACTACCCATATTAAATATCCAGCTTTACAATAAAAATAGAAGAGGGTTAAAATATAAGCAATCTATTTGAACTAATCTTACATGAAGGAAAATATACATGCTTATAATACTTGAGACTGTTCTTTTAAAATGACATTTAAGTAAAAATCAGTAGTGCGGATATATAAAAGTTGAAAGAAAAGCATTGATCTATGTGCTCCATAAATCTTGTTTTCTCTTTCTAATAGAATGCCATGAATTTCACCTGGTGTAATACTAATTATAATTAGATTTTAAGACAGCGATCACAATTCCTATGAAGCCAAACTAATTGCACATAAACATCAGTTTACAGACTAAGATTATAATCCTGAACTGTATGAGTTCTATAGCAAGGACTAGATCCTAAAAGAAAGTAAAGAATTAGTTTGCAAAGAATTGGTAAAATTCAGTACAAAAGGATTTTATCAGAGATGATTAATTCAATGATCTGTCTTTTGTATTGATTACTGACTTTTCAGTTATTTTCTGAAATTTGCAGTCAGGAAATGCACCAAAAAGCTTTGTCTATATCAAATTTGTAAAAATTGAAAAGCTATATCTGTATCAAATTTGGAAAATCAAGTGTGAATGTATTAAAAAATATTGTTCAAACTAGAGTATACTCTCTACCTGTAAATATACACTACAACAACATTTATCATTAAAACTGGTATTTAGTATTATTGAGACTTTGTCTTTCTTACTATAAAAGAGAAGCTTGTCCTAGACATGAAGATTAATTATCATCTGTACAGTACACTGTCCATTTGCATGGTTCTTCACAGGGGTGGTGGAAGAGCTTACTTGTGGAAATAATGAAGAATAGGATATTAATTCTTAGTTTAATTTCTCATTGAATGTAAGTGTGAAAGAGACAACTATACAATTGTAAAAGTATAAAAATTTAAGTTATTCTATCAAATCATTAGTTTTCAGTAATTTTGTAAGTAAGCTAGTGTAACTAAGCAAAACTAGGCCTCCTTTGTGAAGCCAATCCCAAAGGCAAAAACATGCATGAGAAATCAGGCACAATGGGGATGAGAGTGATAACAAGGTGGATTATTCAGATCCATGCATCTGCAAGCCATAAAACATCCAAGAACACCATTGGGAATAACTGCTTCTAAGGAAGAAGAAAAGTGATATCAAAATGTATATGAATATGTATAACTTAAGCAATGAGGGAGCAATCTATAAGGGTGATGTAATGTAATGAACAATTAAACACAGACTTTATATGCATAGTAGAGAAAAACAAAAGAATATTGGGTATAATTAGCTGATAATTTTTATGTTTTGTTGGACATTGTTTGGGAATGAACCCATGTCCCCTATGCACATTGTCAAATAAAAGACATTTCTGCTTATTTAACTTTGTCTGTATAAGTTTTCTTCCCAGCACGTTTGCAACAATATTGTGTTACCAGAATTCTCAATTTTCATCTTGAGTTCTCCCACTCTTTTGATGTGTTCTTACAAAAAGTGATGTGGCTCTGTTTCCTCTATAACCTCTATATCTATAACATAGATAGTTGAAAATAGCAATAAGATCTCCCCATAGATTTATGTTCTAGGACTGATTGCACACATATTCTACTTATACACCATGTGCTTCAGTCTCCTGACTGAGTGGCCTTTGCTCATCTCACACTAGTGTCTTGCAAATGTGTACCCAGAACTTCAGGTGTGACTTAAAAGTGGCACATATAGGATAAGCTTCTACTTGGATATGCTTGGATCTGCTGGCTATTCTTTCTAATACAGTCCACTATGTGATTGACTTCCTTCACTGAAGGTCACAAATGGTTTGTAAATATATCTTGCTCAGGGGCAAGAGTTGCAGAGCCTAGAGCTCAAATCCAAATAGTTCAAAGGCATTTCACAGAGAAAGCTAAAACCAATGTAAAAAATTTAGTTTAATTTCTCTGTGTTTCTGTTCATCACCTGTAAAGAAATACCTCTCCCTCTCTCAGGGATGCTGCAAAAATAAATAAATAAATGTTTATTATACGCTTATACTCCCTTGTGGAAAAGCTCACAAGAAGATAAATAATTCTGTCTTTGGAGCAACATTTGATTAGTGTGCAGAGAAGAAAAAGGTTGAATAGATATAAAATATATTGCAAAAACCTCTTTGTAACCAAACTGTATGCATCTTGAATATTGAGTAAGGTACCCTGTGGGAGGAGAAAAAAGTATGTATTGCTGTTACATGTATTGTATCATGATACATATGAAGGACTCAAGCTATTAATTATGAAGAAACAGTTCTAAATGTTTTATTTGGATTGTAATTGTTAAAAAAGATATTATATACAAGTTTGTAAGTGCTTTAAAAGCAAAAAGAAACTCTGAAAATTTTAATTTCAGTGTAAATGGTTAATATGACACTGAATTTATTGATTTTTTTATATTGCAATACACTTTATACACACATCCCTTTATGCATAAACATGCATTGTTCTTCTGCCATCTTAGAAAATGGAAATGGAAGTTTTCATTAACTTAGAGATTAAATATTATCATAGCTAGGTACTTTCCTGCACAAGTGAATAAGACACAATTACATATGAAGATATCTGTCCTAAATGTCTTACACTCCGAAAACTATACCATACAGTGTCTAAATTACATTACTCACAATAGAACAGGAAATATTTTCATTAACTTCAAAATCTGGAACACAAAAAGTTCTACTTAAATATAAGAAAAAACTATTTCACTGTGAGGGTGAGGGAGCAGTGGAACAGGCTGCCCAGAGTGGTTGTGGAGTCTCCTTCCTTGGAGGTCTTCAAGATCTGCCTGGACATGTTCCAATGTGACCTGATCTAGATGGAAGCTGTTCCTGTGAGGGGATTGGACTAGCTAATCTCTAGAGGCCCCTTCCAACCCCTACCATTCTATTATTCTATGATTTTATGTTCTATGAGAAGTATATATAACATATACAAAGAGAGTTTCTGTTCTACCATTTAAAAAATGATATTAAGAGTATGCCTGGTTTAAAACATGTCATCAACATCTTTCAGTCTGTTTGGATTTGTTTGGTTGTTTGTCTTGCTTTTGTTACCGAGAACATGGCTAGGAACAAAGACCTGGAAATGGGTTTGATCCCAGTCTGTCCCTCAAGCCAACTCTACTTAAAAGGATGTGCTGCTGGCTGCAGCATCTCTATAGCTTGCCATCATAGTTCCCAAACTGTTATATAATGGCAGATATAGCTTGGCTTGCTCATTATTGTCCATGAACATGATATGGAGATAGGCGAGATGCTAACAGTGAAAACAATTGAGTAGACTGTGCCAAAAGATTTGGCCAAAACATTTCCTTCTGCTCCACAGTTCTCCTAAAATACAATAGCTGCCCATAGCTTGCAACCCTGTCGTGACAACATAAGGTGAATTTAGGCTTCAACGAGAGCTGATGTTTACATTTAATGTACTACTCATTGCTATTATTCTTACAGATTTAAGA
Source organism: Urocolius indicus (assembly GCA_013401255.1). Lineage (NCBI taxonomy): Eukaryota > Metazoa > Chordata > Aves > Coliiformes > Coliidae > Urocolius > Urocolius indicus. Next base: position 146,673 of record WBNH01012652.1, read on the forward strand.
TTCACAAGATGATGATTTCCAAAGGTTTATATTTTAGCACTTGATTCCTGTTTGTCTTGATATTAATTTATGCTTAATTTCTCACAGTGGAAATGTTGGTATCTTCATCCTTTATTGGATGCAAGGAGAAACAAAGTGACAAACACTGAGGTACTTAATGCCTTCTTTGTGTCAGTCTTTAGTAGTAAGTCCAGATGTTCTTCAGGTTCTCAGACTCATGAGCTGGAAGACAAGGATGAGGGAAGAATGCAACCACTGTATTCTCAGGGGAAATGCGTAACCACCTGCTACACCACTTAGACACACATGAGTCTATGGGGGCTGTATGTGATCCACCCAGGGGTATTGAGGGAGCTGGCAGAAGTGCTCGGCAAGAAACTTTCAGTCATTCATCAGTGGTCCTGACTAACTGGGGAGGTCTTACTTGACTACAAGTTAACAAATGTGACACTCATCTACAAGAAGGGCCAGAAGAAGGATTCACAGAACTACAGGCCTGTCAGCCTGATCTTGGTATCAGGGAAGGTCAAGGAGCAGATCATCTTGAATGCCATCATACAACACTTAGGGTCAAGCAGGTGATCAGGCCCATCAGCACAGGTTTTTGAAAGTCAGGCCCTGCCTGACTAACTTGATATCCTTCTACAATAAGATGACTTGCTTAGTGGATGAAGGGAAGATTGTGGATATTGTCTAACTAGACTTTAGTAAAGTCTTTTACACTATTTCCCACAGAATTATCCTGGAAATATTGACTGTTTTGGATTCGATGGGTGCATAATTTGCTGGGTAAAAAACTATCTGATTGAATGAGATAAGAGAGGGGTGACGGAGCTAAATCTAGTTGGTGACTGGTTATCATTGGTGTTCTCCAGGCCCCAATGTTGGAACCTTTCTTTTTAATATCTTTATCCATGATCTGGATGAGAACATGTCGTGGTTTAGGCCCATCAGGGAACAAAAGACCACGATTAGCCTCAAGTACCGAAGACTTAAGGATTGCTAAAGGGCAGGGAGGGCTTAATTGCCGCTTAAGGTGCAGGACAAAACAAACCAGGCTACTCAGCTTGGGGAAGAAAACGAAAATAATTTAATACCAACTAAAGCATAAAACCCCAAAACAGAACCAAAACAAAACAACACAGAATGGTACANCTGCTCTGCGGCGTACAGGCTCTCCAGCATGTCCTGTGCCATGACCGCCTCCCCTACACAGTCTCTCGTGTGGGGCTGCTCTGCGGCGCACAGGCTCTCCAGCATGTCTTGTGCCATGACCGCCTCCCCTACACAGTCTCCAGCCCGTCCGGGCACACTCACGTGAAGCTGCTGCTGCTGCTGGCTCTCAATTTTGCCGTTGCCATCCATAGGTTGCAGGGGTACCACCTGCACTCTCACCACGGTTTGCAGAGGGAGGTCTCTGGTCTGATGCTCCTGCCTTCCTCCTTCTCCGACTGTGGGGTCCGCATGACCGTCTTCATCTTGTACCACCCTTACACCTCCTGCCTGGAACCTCAAATTCCCGTCCCTAAATAGTGATCGCAGAGGTGCCAGATTGGCCCAGCCGGGCCAGGGTGTGGGTCTGAACCCAGGAGTCAGGGGAGAGTCTAAAAAAACTTTTACCGGGTCTTCACTGCAACCCGCTCCCCCTGTTACTAAGCAAAAGCAACTCCTTGCTAAACCATGACAGAACACCAAGTGCATTCTCAGTATGTTTACAAATGACACCAAGCTGGGCAGGAGTGTTGATCTGCTTGAGGGTAGGAGGCTCTACAGAAGACTCTGGACAGCTAGGATCAATGGGATGAAGTAAAAAACACCAGTCATGTCCTGGCTTGAGTGTGACCAGTAGGACCAGGGAAGTGATTGTCAATACTCAACACTGGTGAGGATGTGTCTCAATAGTGTGTTCAATTCTTGGCCCCTCGCTACAAAAAAGACACCAAGGTACTGGAGTGTGTCCAGAGATGGGAAATGAAGCTGGTGAAGGGTCAGGAGAACAAGCCTTGTGAGAAGCAACTGAGGGAACTGGAGTTCTTCAGCCTGGAGAACGGGAGACTGAGAAGAGACATTGATCACTTTCTACAACTACCTGAAAGGAGGTTGTAGTGAGGTGAGGGGTCAATCTCTTCTCCCAAGAAACAAGTGTTAATATGAGAGGAAACAGCTTCAAGATATGCCAGTGGAAGATTAAATTGGACAGTAGGAAGGTTTCTTCACTGAAAAGGCTGTCAAGCAATGCAATGGGCTGCCTAGGGAAGTGATATAGTCACCATCCCTTGAGGTATGTAAAAGAGGAGTAGACGTGGCACTTAGGGACACGATTTAGTGGTGGATGTGTGTTAGATTTTCAGTTGGGTTTGATGGCCTCATGAATCTTTTCCAACCTGTATGATTCTATAGTTTTATGTTTATTACATAGATGTTTTTATAACTTCTAAAATATTATTTTCTCTGTTTTGTTTTTAAAAGAAGCATATTTTCATTCACATTGGTTTGTTTTTTTTTAATTTATTGCTTGATTTTATAGATATTTACTATCAATATATCAGTGTTATTTTATATTGTTATTCAAAAGCTCATATCATTGCTACTGTAGAGTGATATGCCCTCCTAAGAAAACTGTTGTATCATATGTTATGAGTCAACTGTTTTCTAAATGGCAAGAGTATAAAGAAAACATTAAACAACCAAATCATGCAAATTAATAAGACTAGGGAGAACTTACTAGTATATCTAATTTAAGCCTACAGATCTAAAATCTTTAATTTATCAATGTACAACAGCTGCTCAAAGTATATTTTTTAGAACTTGATATCATTTATTTTTATACATCTCTAGAGATATTATTCCTGTTTGTCCTTTTCAATGAAACTTCATCTATGTTAAGAAAAAGAAAAAAATTATAGTCTTCTGGTGTGTAACAATATTAAGAAAAATCTTTCCTAAATGGATAGTCTGTATATTCTTACAGTCTATACAACTGTTTATGTGTTAAATTACTGCGAATACTATTAAAAAAAGATAAATCAGAAGCCAAGTAATGAATAATAGATAATTAATCCCATTACTGTAATGTATTAATAATATTTCACAAAAAAAATATTAAGGAATATACCAAAAATGGGATGCTCATTGTCCTTCTAGACTCCTCTGATTTCTTTGCAATTCCAGTACTAGTGCATCACTTGTGCATATGAATCTACTGGTCGTCATTAGCAGGAACCTAGTTTGACAAAAAAAAAGACAATGTTTACAGTGTCCTCTCTGGTAATACAAACACTCAATACCTAAGAGACATATAATGGATCAAAATTCATACTTTGCTTGACTTAGACTACATAATCAAATTTCTTGGCTCTCATGAGAGCATCATAATGAATGAATATACAATATGTTGAAATTAGTTCTTTCTGTCTTATACACTAACACAATTTAAATTTGCTTACAACATTTAAATAAATAAAGATTTGTATCAAGAATTATCAGAATTATAATTTGAGGGGATAGAGTGCACCCTTAGTAAGTTTGCAGATGCCACCAAGCTGGGTGAAAGTGTCAATCTGCTTGAGGGTAGGGAAGCTTTACAGAGAGATCTAGGTAGGCTGGATTGCTAGGCCAAGGCCAATTCCATGAGTTTCAAAAAGGCCGACTTGCAAGGTCCTGCAAATGGGCCACAATAACCCTCAGGAGTGCTACAGGCTTGGGAAAGAGTAGATGGAAAGCTACCAGGGAGAGAGAGACCTGGGAGTGTTGACAGTTAGCTGAACATGAGCCAGCAGTGTGCCCAGGTGGACAAGAAGGCTAATGGCATCCTGGCCTGTATCAGAAACAGGGAGCAGGGAGGTGGTCATTCCCTTGTACTCGGCTTTGATGAGGCTTTATCTCAAATATTGTGTCCGGTTTTGAGCCTGTCTCTACAAGTAGGACATTGAGATGTTGGAGAGGGTGCAGAGGAGAGCTACCAAGCTAGTAAAGGGTTTGAAGCACGTCTAATATGAGGAACAGCTGAGGGACCTGGGGCTGTTTCGCCCAGAGAACAGAAGGTTCAGTAGAGCCCTTATCGCTGTTTACAGCTACCTGAAAGGAAGTTGTAGTGAGGTGGGGGTCGGTCTGTTCTCCCTACTAGCAAGCAATAGAACAAAAGGAAATGGCCTCAAGTTGCCAGGGGATGTTTAGGCTGGATATGAGGAGGAATTTCTTTACTGAAAGGGTTGTCAGGCATTGGAACGGGCTGCTCAGGGAAGTGGTGGAGTCATCGTCCTTGGAAGTGTTTAAGAGATGGGTGGATGTTGCTCTTAGGGAAATGGTCTAACGTTTTCAGGGCTAGGACAAAGGCTGGACTTCATGATCTTAAAGGTCTCTTCCAGCTAAAACATTTCTATGTTTCTATGATTTAGGAAACCCTTAGTTAGCAGTGCTTCATTACATATTGATATTCATCCTGAAAGGAAAAATTGGACTTGTCTTAAGTGATTAAATCTGCATTATGAGTGTAATTCTGATCAAGGAATTTTTTTATCTTTAACCCTGTTTGAAAAAAAAAATAAATATCTGGAAAGCATCCATCCTAGGCACTCCACATCTAAACAGTGTTTGTAACTGGTAACTGTGTAACAGATAGCTAGCTGCCTGTCATTGATACCCATTAATCTTATTCTTAGACTCAACAATATTTCCTTGCATTTAATAGTTAATATTATACTATATCTCAGGTATCTAACTAATGTGACAGAACACATAAGAGTTACATGCCTCAATCTCGAGCTAATCTCACCTTTATATGTGGCATTAGATGTCAATCTAACATTAAGTATTAGACTCTAGAATTAGACATTCAAATCTGCTTTTTTTGATTTGTGTTCTTCCTGTCTACTTTTTTTTCCCCTCCAATTTGAAACATTCCAATTAAGTTACTGAACTTAATCCTCATTCTCTTTCTTATTATTTGTCCTCTGTGGAAGAAACTGTACTCGGGGCAAGCCAAAACTCTGCTTGTCCAATCTTGGAGAAAATTAGAGCTGTGTAAACACTGTTGTTTCATTCTGTTTCCAATAGCTTGAGGCTTCCAGTCACACATCCTTTTCTCAGTCACTCCATTGACCTGCTCCGTATGCCCTAGCACTCTCTGTTGGCAATGTTTCTTGTATTTGCAGGCATTTTATATCACCAAAATGCATACCAAAAGTCAAGGGAATTTAACAATCAGGCCCTGAGGATATTTCTATGCATATAGGGAACAGCATTTCTCCTAGGCAAAGAGCATCACCCTGTCTTCACTATTCATGGTCAAGAGTGCATTTGAAAAGTAAATCTACAGAAACTGAATATTAGTATTTTGGCTAAAATTCAGTTGAATATTCATTATGAGCCCGTGGCAAAGCCAGAGAGTCTGAATAACTATAGGAAGTTTAAATACATGCACATATCCTTTTGGGGCTTGAGATCTGTTTAAGGAGTTCTTGTGTTAAAAAATAAAAGCATAAGTTTGCAGTTTTGCCAATAAAGAGTTAACTACTCTGCCTTCTGCTGAGCCAACCATTCATTTAGAAAACAGCTTTTTGGGACACAAGCTAAGCAAATATTCTTTCAGATAGTCACTTAAGACTGTAAGATTGTCAGAACTCCCTATTCTGAAATTCATAATACACATTAAAGTGAATGATGACTTCATAGTCTAGGCTTCCCTGAATTTTTTGCTTTCCGACATCTTTAATATTTCCAGTAGCTTGAGGAGATGTTATATCTGAAAAGAATGTGACTTTACATCAGACTGCAAAATATTCCTTTGGCAGCTTCAATTGGCCTTGCATACACTGAACATGTGAGCATTTGTTCAGGGGCCTTTCTCTCAAATAAGGAACAAACCCCTCCAGCTGCAGGTCACTCTAAGCTAAAAAAAGATTTCCCAGGGACAAGGCAAGCCAGGAAGTTTCTCAGCAGTTTAATTCCCCAAGAGGACACCAGGGGCCATTACATGGACATTAGCATAGCCAGTACTGGAGTCACAGACAGAGCAAAGGCAGCCAAGCAGCCAGCCAAGAAATCAGCCAAGGGCTTTGAGACAGACACAGATGTTGCTGCTAAAAAATTTATTCTAGACCTTGGCATCTGAGTCCTTTATCTATCAATTGTGTGTCCTGTATGAAGTCCCAGCTGTTAAGTTTGCTGATGAAAGGAGAAGGGAAAAAACTGAGCTGCATTTAAATGGCCAATGATAGGTTTCCTTCTAAAGAAATCTTAGTTATTATATTAAAGGCTTGATGTCTTTTTCATTAGAAGTCTTCTTAACTTTTCTGGCAAAGTTTCCTGTAAATTAGTTGTAATGGTCTAGTACTTCTTACCAGGAAATCTGAGTCCTGTAGTAGTCAATGACAATCTGCGTTCTCTCACACAAGAGAAGGATTAGTCCTACAGGGAAGAAAACCTATAGTAGAATAGTCATAATGAGTTAGCTGTTTTTAAACTTGGTTGCATGACCAATGGTATGAGAATATCTTAGCCTGCAATGAAGAGAGTAGCTGAATGGCTTTCAACACTTATTTCTTGTCTTCAAAGATTCCACATTCGAATAAATGGTGCATATGAATCTTGCCAATTTTTTACTTTTCTCTGCTTTTCTTCCCATTTCCAAAGCCACACTATTTTAAGTACAGTCCCAAGGTCTGTTTCTGTTTTCCTTTCCTACAACACTGAAATCAGTGAACAGCATTCCTATCATATCATATGCAATAATAAATATTTATTTGAAAAATAAATTAGATTATATTGTTAACAAAGTAATAAATATCTGTTATGTAAAATACTATTCAACATTACCATCAAATAATAATACAGGCAGATAGCAGAAGATAATTGTATGTTAATATATGTAATATCATGAAGCAAGTCAGGTAATAAAAATTGTTTCTGGTAAAAAAATAGTGATTTATACTCATTCATATAAATACATATTTTGCTTTAGAATTTTTCTTAGTCATCGGTAGATGATAGTACTTTCTTTTTCCTCTCTTTTGTCTACTATTGCTTTGTGAAACATAGAAAACTTCCAATTTCAATTGTTTTTACCTTAACCATAATTTTCAGTTAAAATCCTTTTCTTTTTTCTTTCTTGGCTATGCTGTTAATGCAGCAAGATCTAATGTCTTCCCTTTTCATAACAAATAATTTACTGCACTCTGATCCTTTTAGAGATATACCCAGCTTCTCTCTCATATCTTTCAGACGTAATCCCTGAGGGCTTGAAGACAATCACTACATTCTGCTCAGGCTAATGCTGTTGTCCTAAATTCCTGCATTGTTTTGTCATCTAGCTGCTCTTAATCAAGCTACTCCAAAATATATTGGGTACCAAGAAAGTATGTTGTAGAATATAACACAATACAAATTTAGGCTTGTATACTGATTTGAAAGAGTAAATGTAAGTACAGAAAACAGTTTTTCTTTGCTCCATCAGAGAAAACCTGATAGTAAAAAAAAAAATAGTATTAAATATCTATAGTCTCCCTTTTTGAATAAGCAAGAGATTAGTGGTTATTACTCACCATAACTCATAGGCACTTTTCTAAACAAATGCCCTTATCATCAGCCTAAAGTATCAGAATTTTTCTTTAGGTTTTTTTCCTTATCTCTCTCATGATTCAAGGACTCTTGAACTACTTTTTTTACCATAATGCAAAGCCAAATAGAAGATGTGGGGGAAAAAATGCCAAGAAATTTTTTAGTAACTGAAACAATATCTTAAAAATGCAAATTTGGTCATCTCAACTCAAAATAAAGCAAGAACTGAATCAATGTAATCCACTTCTCAAACAGTTGTTCTTAGTAGACTATGATAAAAAAAAAAAAAAAAAAGAAGCAGTGTGATTACTGGTTCTTTTCTGGATGTGCTTTGTGAAGATAAATAATTTGTCAATTCTTTTCAAAAATAATTGTACATAGCTTTTCTGGTAACGATACAGTAACCTGTAGTCAATCACAGGGTCACTATCTGAAATGTTGAGTAAATCACCAAACTCGGAGAAGGACTCTTTTCTCTGGATTCCCTTCTTTTCGTCATTTTTCCCCCCTCTTTTTCTCTAAATAGAATTCTGTGATGAATGTAGCTTCAAGGACTTTGCTATACATAGAAGGACTGGATGCTCTTCACTCAGTCAAGAAGTCCTAAACTTCATTATTCATTTTTTACAGAGGCATGACTCTGAAGCAACTTTTCCAGATTTCACTTAAAACAAGAACAAAACCTCAAAATTGTCTTTTAAGGCAACTACATCCTTTATGTCTTGTGTTAGGTTTTATAATTGCTATATTAAGCCCTTGTTCTGACATTTAGGCACTGACTACCTATGCTTAAACTGCAGGATGTTTATTCTGGTGTGTGCTCAGTCATCCTCCTGTCTGAGCAGACAGCTGTGTCCAAAGTCCAGACCTGGTGCGTGCCACATTTTCACCTGGAGTGCTGTCTTCAGACATTCAGACAAGAATTTACCAGAGTGATGACTTCTCGTATGCTAGGATTCTTTTGTTTCTTGGTCAGAGAATCAAGGCATCTGAGGAGGAACAGGAAGAAACTGGATCTAGACGTTGTTCAGATGTGAGTTCATTCACATCTAAGGGTGAGGATGAAAACATGGAAAACATCCGTCTATGTTGTAAACACAGCCAGAGGGCAAACTCGGAAGCTTTGCTTGCCTCCAACTTCTCCAGAACAAAATCTAACCAGTATGAATATTGGAGGCCTGGATAAATAGGTTAGTGACTAGGAAAACACAAATGGATATGAAATTTAATTCTTAGTGTGTCAGACTTGAATGTAGATTTTGCATTTACTGAGTAATTTTTCTATGTGAAAAAGAAGAAATAAGACAATGTGGATTAATTATACTCTCTTTTTTCTTTAGAAAACTGCTCTGTTTTGGTTTACTAATGTTTAATGGAAGACAGTGAAACTCCTTACCACTGTGAGCAATATTTTCATTAGGGATTTCTCTCCTATGAATTTTAAATTTTTTTGTGAGAAAGGGAACAGATTTTATAAGGAGATTCTGAGATCAGTTCTACATTATGGACAGATACAAGGCAATGCAGGACATATTCTTTAAAATTTTAGCTCTCAGAGTAGGAAAGTTACTCTAAGCAGAGAAATGCAGGCAAGGTAGCCAAGTTTGCCAGTGTTAACAGGCTATGCTCATACAAAAAAAAAAGGACTGTGATAAATCAATTTAAAGACTATTCAGACTTAAAGATTTCAAGGCTATTAATTTTCTTACCTGAAACAGGCTGAATAAGCTGTAATGAAACCTCAAGGTACAAACTCCAGCAAGCAGAGCAGGGCCAAACCTAATTAGCATTTGAATAAAGCCTTTAAAAAGAAAAGAGATAAAAAACCCCTCTGAATACTACAGTAAGTGCTGCTGCTGAGTCAGCGAATGGCATTGTTCCCTTTTCAGATTTGATTCAATGCACTTCAGTATCTTCTCAGTTTAAAGAATGTGTATAATCCAACTTCTATTTAGAAAACACCTCAGTGTTTGTCAACATTCCTTACTTAAGTCAATTACGTGCTTGAGTGCTTCATGTAGCTGAGCTTGGTATGAATATGTGTATGGATATGAACCAATGAATACGTATATTGCTACTATGACACTGGAAATAACAACTTTTCAATTAAAAAATAGTGCAGCCACAAAAGCCAGACTGTGTTTTATGGAAGTGTAGGCATATAACCCCTTTACAGTCTGAATCTTAATAACTGCATGGTTAATTTTAGTTTGAAAGTCATACCAATTCTACAATAAATAGACGTTTACATGTATCATTGATTCGATTTTTTTTTTTTTTGCTTACTACATTTCTGCAATGCTTTGCATTCAAACACTTTGTTGAGTGGAATTCATGCAGTTATATTGCTTTAAATGTGGAAATGTAACATCTGAAGAAAATAATTATGTTATGAAATTTCCTCAGTATTTGCATTTTATGAATGATTTTGACAAATAATATGTCAAATTCTTTCTTTTTTCTTTGAAACAACATTCTCTAAAAATACATTTTTATTTTTCTCACTTCTCTTCTTATGTAAATACATTTTGATCTTGAAGCAATTTATTGATATCCTGACCTATTCATTGATCTGTTTTGACAGATTTTCTTAACACAGTCTGCTTATCTTCTTTTTTTTTTCCCTCTTGATTTCCATCAGACATTTGGCCATTTGCACCACTTAGCTGTTAATTATAGCAGCATAATAGTTTCCCAAAACACTATAAAGGACTAATGTTTTTTTTCTTAGTGACTACATAGGGCTGTCAGAACTTTATGGTAGAAGGTAATCACATTGCTAAGCCAAGCCAAAGTAGACAATAGTTACCTTCTCACAGATAATTACTTTAACAGTTAAAACTATCAACTCAGGCTCAGGAAGGCCAGACAAGTCCTAAGGGCCATCTTTATCAAGCTAATAAAATAACTATGCTAGGAATAACAACATTATATTTTCTAGTCCCCTAAACAAAAAAAAAGTATTCTTGTTACTTTGAGAGTGTGATTTCAAATCACAATGTTGAAAAGAAAGTACCCTATGGGCTGCAGGGGAAAAAATAAATCTCATGAAAATATAATTTATTTGATTATTTCAGTTTGCTCTTTCATCAATGTCTATAATGTATAAAGAACAAAATTTTTTTATGTAAAAATCCAACTCACAGATTCTAATCTTAAACATAAGGAAGTCAATAGCTAATTTTCATTTACCTTCTTACGTTTTGAATAAAGATCTGCACTTATAAAAAAAAAGATACTGAAACATTGTTTATTTGTGCAATTAACTATAAGTCAGAAATTAAGGTTGTGTTTTGAAACCTCAGAATTGTCTGTCTTATATGACTTAATAAACTGTGTGTACGTATATACTTTCTTCCTGTTCATAATTTATTTTAAACATTCTTGCTTTTAAACTCTTTCTCTATTTCTAGGACATCTGGTGCCTAAAAAACACAGCAGAACAGCTCCAGACTTTCTCATTTTTTAATTAAAGAAAGCCTGGATTTTTAGGTCTTGCTGTGAAGATCACAGTATGTGTATTTATGAGTCTGGCATATCCCTCTTACTGACTAGCATGGTAACAATTTTTTAATCTTCTCATAAGCTCAGAACTGATAATTCACAGCGTGTTTGTGATGCTGTGAAGGGACCTAGTTCCTTAAAAAGCTGACCTTGGAACCAGTTTTGGGGGACAGGATCTAAGACATAGGGAGGAGAGATTGTGGATCTCAGTGAGCTATAGTATGTGAATTCATCTAAACAATACACATTGGATCTAAAGTATAGACATCTGTGACATTTGAGCTAGCCACTATACCTTTCCCTTACAGCCAATATAGAGAATTATACTTCTTGTACCAACTTTAGATACTATACCAGCTTAGATGTTTTAGATACCAGCTGATATATTTTATACTAACCTTTATATATTCAACATAGGTTGCAAGAATAATGACATAAAATATTATTTTTCTTCCTTGAATATTAAGGATAACTAAAGCAATTAAGTTCTACAGACCTCTAGACTCCTGCTGAAGACTGATGTAGCAATAGACCTCCTCACACCTATTTTGTACAAAGATGGCATTGTTATATTTGATGACTTGAGAGATAGACACTGCATTCGACTATAATTTCCCAGATATTTCAATTAATGATAATGCTGGGTTCTGGACAGTTTAATCCTATTTCCAGATCCATGTGTCATTTTCTCTGTTGTAAAAGATAAATTAACTTCTTGTCTGTGAAACCATAAGAAAAAAATCAAGCAAATTTAAATATTTTCATTCCTTGCCAATTACTCAAAAAACTAGAGCACCTATTTTTTTTCTTCCACACTCTTTTACATACTGCTTTCAATTTATTAAAAAAAATTAAATAATATTATGCATTAATTCCTCCTACTAGAATGCAAGTTCTAAGAACATGTATTAATAAAAAGAGGAACTTAAATTCCATCTTTTTACTTTTTTTGTCTTTGTATAATCAATATCTAAAAAGTTGTTTTAAGAAGCCAATTTAATTATATTTCCTATGGGATCATTTTAAGACTTGGAAATCTTCACCATTAACAGTCAAAGAAATGTTTGATTTGAGTTGTCAAAACAATAACAGAAATGACAGAACCTTCAATTTAACTTTCACAAGAATTTCTAAATAGCCTCTGGAGATTTATGAATACATTCAGAAACACAAAGGAAGATGGGAGTTACCAAGAATCATTCATGTTATTTTTCTAAGTGAAGCCTCTCCGCTACTGTCAGTTACACCATCTATAGATAAATTTTCTGGCTTTAAAGATGGCGATGATGCTTACCCTGTAGACAAAGGTAAAAAGCTAATAATATCTGTATGTGATCTGCTGTGTTCAGATAATGATCTTCAAGAAGCTGACTCTTAGAAATTCTTTCCAGTAAAGCACTATTCAAGTTTAATTCAGAGGGAGCTTACATTAAAAATCCTTGATGAAATTTGCACAAATCCATAATACAAAATCTTTTCATTGTCTTTTTAGACAATGCTTTTGCATACGAAGTTCTGATGTTACCCAAGGGAACTAAAGATGTTTGTTTTAATAATATCTGGCTAGAGCCAGATAATAAACCTGTGCTTTATTAAATTATATGTAACTGCAGAAAGTCATTATCATATGAAATTCATTCTAGTCTTGTGAAACTTACTGACACCCTTATTACAGGGTTAATCATTAATGCAGTAACACTGGAAGAACTTAAAACTGCCTCAAGGTCTTGTGAAAAAAAAAATTACATCGTAGACATTACTATTAATGTTGGGTTTTTTCACATTTATTGAAAGGTGCTTCTTTGCTGTTTATAATGGTAAAGACTACCTAAAAAAAACCCAATAGCATCTTGGTTTGCATCACAAATTGTGTGGTCAGTAGGATAAGGGAACCGACTGTCCCTCCATACTCATCACTGGTGATGCCAAACCTTGAATAGTGTGTTCAGTTTGGGGTCCCTCACTACAAAAGGGACATTGAGGTGCTGGAGTGTGTGCAAAAAGGCAACGACGCTGGTGAAGGGTCTAGAGAACAAGTCCTTTGAGGAGTGGCTGAGGGCACTGAGGTGGTTTAGCCTGAATAAAAGGAGACTGAAGGGAGATCTTATTGGTCTCTGTAACAACCTGAAAGATAGTTATGCTGAGCTGGATGTTGGTGTCTTCTCTCAAATTAAAAGCAACAGGACAAAAGGAAACAGTCTCAAGTTGTGCCAGGGATGGTTTAGATTAGATATTATAAGTTTTTTCACTGTAAGGGTTATCAAGCTCTGGAATAGGCTGATCAGAGAAGTGGTTAAGTCACCATCCTTGCAGTTAGATGTGGCACTTATGATTTAGTGGGTAAAAAGCTAATGGTTGGGTCAGTGCTGGGTTAACGGTTGGATTCAATGATCTTAAAGGTCTTTTCAGCCTAAATGATTCTGTGATTATTTTAAAGTACACATTTTAGAGTTCTGTGCCATGTAGAATCTTCTATTGTTTTGCTAAGAAGTAAAATAATACCATATATGTTGACTTTTGGTATATTCAACATATTTCAGTGTGACTTGTCTGTCTCATGTCAACATCACTTTTCTATCTATCTATTTTTCCTATTGTATTTTAATTAAGATATAGGATATAAACATTGCTAAGAGATTTGCAGTCAGTCTTCTGTGATCTTTAGGATTTATTAAGAATACAGCTGATCTCAAGCCTTAGTGTGTTTTTTTGAGATTTTTACAGCAATGCAGTTAAAGAAAGTGCTACTTTTTAATAACATTCAAAATGTATATGTGGGACACGGAATCCAGCAGCATCATTGGCACCAAAATAATGTAAATTATTTACTGTGAGTCTTGTGAAAGAAATCCTGCTCAAGATTAGGTATTAAACCTGAGGGGCTTAATGGAATTGTAAACAATATATGCATTTACAATTATAGCAATACAATTACAGAAATATAATAAATCTTTTTTTGTAACCAAAGCAAATTTTATTATCGTACATTGTCATGACTGTTGTTGCCAACATTCTTTCCACATATCTTAAACTTCTCTTAGGAATTAATCTCTTCCCTGAGAGGAAGAAATTGTCCTCTGAGCATGGAAAAAGACTAGAAAACTGAATTAAATCAGGCATTTACCTTCAGGCATTTGAAGCTAGGTGAAATAAATTATATTCAAAATTATTTCTGAATACAGTGGGTATTTTAAGACCAATGTAGAGATACTGAAAAATCTGTCATTAATTCTGACACGTTATCACTGAAACTACAGGTCAGGATGATGTCCCAGGTAAGATGAAGAAAGGTATACATTGGTGTATATGTAGATAGGGAGATAGAAAAATTAGTATGTTTTTAAAGGTAAACTGTGAAATATATGGTTGATGTTTTTGGGATTCTCCTAAAGCATTTTAGAGGCTTATTAGCTTGCAGACGTGTGGCACTAAGGGACATAGTTTAGTGGTGGACTTGGTAGTGTTAGATTTACAGTTGTACTCGATCTCAAAGTTCTTTTTCAACCTAAATTATAAAACCAAACAAAACTAATTTAATGATTCATCATCCATCATGCTCATTCATCAGGATAAGCTTTATCCAGCTTGGGAAGGTTACAGCAACATTAAGGAAATAAATATGTATAGATATTTCCAAATCATAAGATGCTACCATTATGACTAATTTTTTCTAGCTCTGCAATTTTTTTTTATCTCCTTCTCCTTGTGGAAGGAGAATGGTCTATACCATAACATACAGTAGGAAAGACAAAAATAAACTAGAGATAGTTTACGTGTGGAGCTACTAGGATAATATACTGATGAATACAGAAGCAATGAGCTGAATTACCATAACTGACCATGTATTTCTATTAAATTCTTATAATTACTAAAGTTAATGCAGTAATTACTTACCAAGTAATCTTGATTAAGATTGCTAAACCAGTATACATACCCTTGCCCCAGTCGGTGGATGCAAATGGGGAGAGGAGAGTGAAATTACCTTCAACATTTTACAGTTTATCTGGTATTTAAGAAAGGCAGAACAACTGTATCAGGTAAATCATGAGGACCTTGGGAAAAGAAACTTTAAAAGGATAGACAAAATAATAGAATTACAAAATGGACAGAAACATCTTCACAATTGAGAATGCCAAGATAGCTATTAGTATCACCTAATCTTTTGCTTGTATATTCCACTTCGGCATCTCAATGGGAAGTTCCTACAGATAGTAAATATATATGGATTACTTTAGTGCTAGTCTTTCTGTAAAACATCCATCAATGCTTCTGGGCATTGGAGAAACAGTAATAATAAAAATGTATGAGTTTGTGAAAAGAAAAAGAAATTATAATTTTCAACTTTATTGCACTTTGATTGACCTGACTGCTAAAAGTTTCAAACAAAATATAACATTAACCTCGATTTGAAGTGGGCAAATCTGTTATGACTCAAGAAAACAATCAAAAAAGAACAAAATAAGTCTATTGAACAAGTGTAACAATAGTTCAGATGTTATAGCTTTCTTTAATAAAGTTCAGGAAGATGTCCTACCATGTGTACATATACAGTAGACAGAAATGGTATATGGTGCACCCAAAGCCTTGGAAAGTCAAAGTAGACTGTACAATTATAATATTTTTCAATATATATGTACAAAGAGACAAATGTAACTATCATCTATCTACTTATCAATGCACACTAATGCCATTTAAAGATTTTATTATGTTTTATTTTCTTCCTTGTGACTTATTTATGCATTTATTTATTTATTTATTTATTTATTTATATTGTAGTCTTTGATCATGACATAATATAAAATACAACAGAAGTTTTTACTGCTGACTTCTGGGTCATTTTCACCTGAAAATTCATGCTAACATGAAAAAGCAAGTGAAGTGTTGCATCTCTATTCCCTCAGCTTTTCCCTACTAAGCCTTCCTTTAAATTGACGGATAAAGACTTCTATATGCAGAACTGCTTTCAGTAGATATAAATTCAGTAAATTTTATTGAATCTTCAAATCTTAAAGAACCATGCCATATATCTGTTAAGAATGAGTAACAATTTTCAAATACACCCTTAGCTTTCATTTTTACTTCAATCTTAAAACAGCTGACTATTTCTCATTATGCTGAACGTATTCTCTTGCTACCAGAGAGGGCTGTGATTACAAGGTATATATCACCATATAGTAATCTTGACAGTTTACCTTAGTCTGCAAAAACCCACACTTCAAGACTGTAATTTGAAACACTACCTAACTTGAAATATTTCAGTAATATCAAAGTTTTCTGCCTACTGCCTTTTACATTATTTGGTTTCTATTCTTTGTGTAAGGAATCCTGGGTTTTGAGGGGTTGTTTTTTTGGGAGGGAGGTGTCTATTTTTCTTTTTTTTTTTTCCTAAGAAGGGAAGGTTCTGCTTCTTTCATTTTTTCTTCTTTTTCTCTTTGTATTTTGTTTTAAGTAATTAATTCTTGTGTGGAATCTCAGAGATTGTTGCTATATCTTTTATATAAAATCTCAACTACTTTTGGCAATTGTTAACATTATTATTATTTTACCATCACTGATGTTGTTAGGACTCAAATTAAGCTCTGTAAAATAATGAACTTACATGAATGGAAACAAAATCGTAACTGAGACTTGGAAAATTAGTATTTCTCCTCTGGATGGCAGGAAAGAATTTGCTGCACACAAGTCACAAAAAAACATATGTTCTGGAACAAAGGGAGGTGTCAGGTAATTTTTATTGAAGACTGAATTTCAATTGAATCACTGAAATTCAAAAAATCAGGTACAGAAATTAACAGTTTTAGGACAATGCAGAAAAGGAAAACTGAAAAAATTAAGTTCTCCATAAATATGTAAGTAAGTATGTAAGTAAGTATAGATTCAGTCTTGTATGTAAAAATGAAAATAAGGCTTAAATGCAGGCATCAGAGCTTCCTGTCTTGAATGCTTGTGATCTTTTCTGGCCTTTGTACCCCATGTTTAAGAGTTANTCCTGAAGAAGGTTAATTAATTCAACTTTTAAAAACTAAATCCCAAAAGTAGTCTTTTTCTTTGTATTCCTGATCTGATATGTGTTTTTGAAAATAAGACTTTATTTCATAAATTTATCCTCATCAGAGTTTATGTCAAAGAACTTACCCTACAATTCAGTAGAACTATTTTTTTTTCTGAACTGAACACAAACAATTGACAGGTTTTTTTTCTAGAAGCTGTGTTTATTCTGGCTATCTCTGATTTTGGAGGAGGACATTTCGGGTTTTTGGCTGATTGTTTATTTGATTGGTTTTAATATGTTTTCAATAACAAAATTGCTGCAGCTAACACATAAGCAGTCTGTGTAAGAGTAAAAGGAAGGAGAAAGCATCTGCTTCTTTAAGATTATCTAGTCAATGACCTTTTTAAATGCAAAAAAAAAAAGATTATAAGAAAATTAATAGCAAACAAAAACACAGGTTGACACAGACCTGAAGGAAAAAAAAAAACCAATAAGGAAGGTAGTGAGAGGCACAGACCTGACAAACATAAATGGGGACAAGACACAAACATATTCATTCACAGTCATTGATGGGCTATCAAGAAACTACAGGTGCCCATTCCAGGAAGATCAACTTGGACTTTGCAACTGGTAAGAGTGTAAACTCGGGGAAATCAGATTTGTGTTGGATGTGGGTTTTAAAATAGCTATACAGTCCCATGAGGAAGATGCAGAGGAAGGTGAAGCAGAGGAACAAAAGAGGGATAGACAGAAAATTATATAAGAGATTGGCTGCTTGCAAAAGCCTACCACTACATTTGTCTTGTTAAGCCCTATACTTGATGACTACAGTTTTTCCTATCTTATTAATTTTTTCCATAATGATTTCTCAGTGTAATCTCACATCCTTATGCCTGTGATGTCAGCTGCTGGAGCCAATGGTGTCTTTAACCTTCAGTTACCGGAGTAGGAACAGTTCATGACTCAAAAATCAAATACTGGGGGTATGAGCCTGAGTGAGGTGAGTGAAGGTCTCAGCACTGGCAGCTGGATCAGGACCACAGGTCACAGTCCATGTGCTGTGTGCTGGCTGCTCAGGAGATTGTCTGTACCTGCCCCAAACTGAGTGTACATGGAGGGTGTGTGTGGAGCTACTGGACCAGTGTGCATGATCTAAGCTGGACTAGCCAGTGAGCAGGAGGCCTTAATTTTGGGCTGGAGAATCAGTCACACTGAAAGTCTGTGTTGGTTATTGTGGTTTTGACGCAGTTGGGAACAAAGAACCACAATAAGCCACTTGCTTACTGCTACCACTCCCAACACGATGGAGAGAGAAAAGTAACCTTGGGCCTCTGGAACACTCGAAGGACAGGGAGGGCTTACTCCACATACATGTACATGTACATCCTTGAAGATGTAGGTCCACTTCAGGAGTCGCCCAGGGTGAGGCCAATGACATCCTGGGGTGTATTAGAAGGTGTGTGGTTAGTAGGTCCAGAGAGCTTCTCCTGCCACTCTACTCTGCCCTCATGAAACTTCATCTGGAATATTGTGTCCAGTTCTGAGCCCCTCAGTTAAAGAAGAACAAGGTACTGCTGGAGACAGTTCAGTACAGGACCACCAAGATGACGAAGGGAGTGGGACATCTCCTTTATGATGAAAGGCTGAGGGAGATGGGACTCTTCAGCTTGGAGGAGACTGAAGAGTGATCTTGTTACTGTTTACAAATACATAAAGGGCAGGTGTCAGGAGGAGGAAGCCAAGCTCTTCTCAGTGACATCCAATGATAAGACAAGGGGCAACGGGTACAAGCTAGAACATAAGAGGTTCCAAATAACTACAAGATAAAAATTATTCACTGTGAGGGTGACAGAGCACTGAAACAGGCTGCCCAGATGCTTTGTTGAGTCTCCTTCTCTGGTGACATTCAAAACTCACCTGGACAAGTTCCTGTGTGACCTACTCTAGGTGGTCCTGCTCTGGCAGGAGGATTGAACTAGATGATCCTTTGAGGTCTCTTCCAGCTCTTGAGATTCTGTATTTCTTTGATTCTGAGAATGTCTAATTCAGGTAGAATGAGGTGCTCCATGAGGTATCTATTTCTCTTGAGCAAATAGAGGAAGTTAGAAAAAGATAGCAAAAGTTAGATAACTATGCACCCATCTAAGCTGTGGTGCAAGGCAGTTGGATAAGAAAAGAAGACTGGCTATTGTCTTCAAGTTTAATTTTTTTTTTTATCACAATAAGAAGAAGACATTCAAAGAATATTAATATATCCAAAAAGTCTCATCCATTTGTAAAATCTTTTGTTAGTTTCCAATCCAGCATTTAACTTACTGCTAGTTCTACCAGAGCTGTGAGGATGTTGGAAAATCACATCCTGAAAGGGAAATTACTGTACATTTTGAAGACATTGATTACCCTTTAAACTACTGCCTACCTTGATCTCACTTTTGCAACATTTGCTCTTTAGTTTTCTAATAGTGATTAATTCCAGTTTAATTACAAAAACAAACAAGCAAAAAAATAAATCATCTTGGCATGGATAAATAAAGCAAAAACAAACAAAAAAAAAGCACCCACACGCAAGTAAAGGATACATGTTAAAAAAATACATTTTGAATTATCATTTAAAGAGTAAACCAACATGTTATGAACACAGTTCAGTTGGAGAATGTGGAAATGTTGTCAACAGAATGAAATATTGTCATAGTTTCCTGGTTTTCTGTTCTTAAAATGCTCTGTAATATATTCAGTTCCAAAGCAGGAAACATGGATTGTATGTCAGTGTTCTATTAAACTGTTGTTTGTTTGGATTTTTTTCCATGACAAATGACATAGTTGTACTCATTTGTTCTAAGTTCTAGTATTTATATTAAAGTTACTTACCACTGTAGCTGAATGTGAGATTTACAGTTGGTTTGTAAAAAAGAAATCAGTCATATGACAGTCACGTTGTATAGTGAAAACTAAAGATTACTTATGACTGACAGTTAATGCACTTGCTTTTGCTATAGTTCTCTCATTGTAAGGACTATTGGTTCTGGTAGCAAATCTAGGAAAGAGTGTAGGTGTTACCAGATCTTCAAATCTGTATTTTTTTAAGTTATTTCTGTTTTTCTTTTGCTTTCCAGGAATTCCACAGTGTCCTAGGGAAGGGTCTAAGAGGTTACAAGGAGAGCTTCCAAAGTTTTATAGTTTTCAGATGGGGTTTAGTTGTTTTGGTTTTGTTGTTTGTTTTTTGTTCAAAAATCAGTCAAACACAGTCTTTTTGCACAACTGAAAATATCTTTTCTGGTAAAAGAATGTTGATGATAAAATTTTTTTACAAGTTGTACTTAATAACATATCAGAAACTGGCCTTAAATCCAGAGGAAAATCTTAACGCCAAAAAGATATTTGACCACTAAAGGAACATAAGAGTGCAGAGCAGCTACATACAAAGCAGGCTGGATTACACCTTTGTCATATTCTGATTGTGTGACAATCAGAATATGTAAACTCCATGAGAGATGTCCCGATCTGAGAACTCTAAGATTATTGAGTCTGACCATTAACCTAACACTACCAATTCCACCACTGGACTATGTTCCTAAGCACCATGTCTACGCATCTTTTAAATATCTCCAGGGATGGTGACTCAACCACTTTCCTGAGCAGACTGTTCCAATGCTTGATAACCCTATCTATGAAGAAATAATTCCTAAGCCTAGTTTTCTTCAGGCTAAACAACCAGAGTGTCCTCAGCTGCTCCTCAAAGGACTTGCTCTCTAGACCATCAGCTTTGTTATCTCTTTGGACACAGCCCAGCACCTCACCCTCTTGTAGTGGAGCCACAAAAGTGCCAAGCACAAAGGGACAATCAGTTCTCTAGTCCTACCAGCAACATTATTTCTGGTACAAGCCAGGATGCCTTTGACCTTCTTGGCCACCTGGTCACACTGCTGGCTCATGTTCAGCCAGCTATCGATTAACATTCCCCAGTCCTTTTCTGTCAGATAGCTTTCCAGTCACTCTGCTCCAAGCCTGTAGCATTGCATGGGGTTGTTGTGTCTCAAGTGCAGGACTTGGCACTTGGCCTTGTGAAACCTCATGCAATTGGCCTCAGCCCATCAATCCAGACTGTCCAGGTTCCTCTGAAAAGCCTTACCACCATCAAGTAGATCAATAGTGCCAATCAGCTTAGTGTCTTCTGTAAACTTATTGAGTTAACTTCACATAATCTTGATTCTAAATACAGATTATTTAAATTTTGTATTCCATCTACAAAGAAAGGAACAATTAAGAGGAAGCATTCTTCTTTACATATATCTGCTTTACAGATATCTTCATTTACTGGAGAAATGGGCTGACAAAAAAACTCAAGACCAACAAGAAGTGCAAGATCCTGCACATGAGGAGAAACTACCCCAGGTATCATATGCCTAGCATATGCCAGAGGCTCTCCAACTGGAAAGTAGCTTGGTGGAAAGAACCTGGTGGTCCTGATGGACAACAAG
Source organism: Urocolius indicus (assembly GCA_013401255.1). Taxonomy (NCBI): domain Eukaryota; kingdom Metazoa; phylum Chordata; class Aves; order Coliiformes; family Coliidae; genus Urocolius; species Urocolius indicus. The sequence goes on from WBNH01012652.1 coordinate 168,204, forward strand.
ATGAACATATGCTAGACATGTACCCTTGCTGGAATGAAAGTAAATGGGCTACATTAGGTAAAGCACTGGCAATAGGTGAACCTTCTCTACTCAGCCACTATGAGGACACAGCTGGAGTGTTATGTCCACTTCACTGGGCTCCTCAGTGTGCAATGTGGACATACTTGAGAGAATCTAACAAAGTCTCACAAATATAACTGGAGCATTTCTCTGCAAGAAAATGGAGAAGGCTCAAGGAGATTTTATTAATAAATATATACCTGAAGAAAATGCTCATAGAGGGCACAGTCAGGCTTTTCTCCATGGTGCATAGTGGCAGGACAAGAAGCAACGTGGACAACCTGAAAGACAGGAGATTCCAGATGAATATCAGGAAACACTTTCTTACTGTAAAAATAGCAACATTTAACTCACAGTGAAGAGTTATTGTGTTAGATTATATGAATCCACCTTTTCTAAACACAGTTTTTCCATAAAATTGTATTTCATGTCATATTATAATTGAGATTGAGGTGAATAGTTTGACAAGATCAAATTCTGTGTCATTGTTACCAGTAGCTCAATGAAAATAATATATTCAACAATTATATCCTACTAAAACAAAATCATGTCCAACATTTACTGGTATTTGAATGAAGTAAAATTTAAACAGAAATATAGACTTCAGTATCACATTACTTTAATATAAAATAATTCCATATGATTTTTATGGACTCTGAGGATGATTGCTGCAACTTCATATTGCTCAGGTTGAAGTGACTCATATTTAATAGGTTTCAATTTATAGTAATGGTGAATTTCATAAAACTATGACAGGCAGAATCAAGTTATGAAAGGCTGACAGCAGATCATAATGAAGAAAGAGTGGAAAAGTAAGGCATCCTATAAATACAGTAATCAGTAACTGAAGAGTTATGTATCAAATCTTAGTGAAAATAAATTTTAAAATAGTGATTTTATGTATTTATTAGTATATTGATAATGCCAATTCATATGAAGATGTTAAAATTATGTTGTATAATGGCATTTGTGGAAAATATGCTGATAATATAAAATCATAAAATGGTAGGGGTTGGAAGGGGCCTTTAGAGATCATCTAGTCCAATCTCCCTGCTGAAGCAGGTCCACCTAGATCAAGTTGCACAGGAATGCATTCAGGTGGGTCTTGAAGACCTCCAGAGAAGGAGATTCTGCAACCTCCCGGGGCAGCCTGTGCCAGGGCTCTGTCACTCTCATAGTAAAATAGTTCCCTGTCCCTCTTGAGCTGGGGAATCCAGAACTGGACACAGGACTCCAGATGAGGCCTCACCAGGGCAGAAGGGGAGCAGAACATCTCCCAACCTGCTGTCACACTCTTCTTGATGCATCCCAGAATGCCATTGGCCTTCTTGGCCATGAGGGAAAATTGTTGACTAATAAAACTAATACAAATATAAATACCTTCCCTTTATCTCATGGTAATATTCAGACTCTTTTTTTGAGGAAAGTAAATTACAGTGTTTTATTATGATGTCATGTTAGTGAATGGGCTAAGAGATTTCAGACATAAAATGGATGAATTTACCAGGAAAGAGGTAATATCACAAAAAATTGCTAAATATTCAACAGATAATTGATGAAGACACTGTTTTGTGCATTTAATATTGACTTACAGTAGACAAAAACAAGTATTAGACAATACAGACATAATCCAAGCCTGTCGGAATTCAAAGAATGTCTGTACAATGCTCTTAGTTATAAGATTTAGTATTAAGTAGTACTACAAGTAGCAGAGAGTACGACTTCATGATCCTTATGGGTCTCTTCCAACCTGGGATATTCTGGAATTCTATGATTCCAACATAATTAAAATATTTTTCATCTCACCATCAAAAATATTTGATTCCTATGATAATATTTTTTTTAAATAGCTAAGAAAATCCTCCATGTAGTGAGTTTAAAACAGTGCATAATAACTGTTGCCTCTCTCTAGAACATGGGAGAAAGTGATAATCTGAAACTATAAATTAAATAAACTGATACTTGAATACATTTTTATAATTTTAATACATAAAAATGAACTTTATGTTGTATTTAAGAGTTTTATACGACAATTCTGTTCTGTTCCTTATGCCTAGATTTGTCAATCTAATTTTTTTAAGAACGTGAACGTTCACTATTTAACAGTCTAATATTTTATGATACAGTAAGCCTCTTAAACACAGAACATATAAAATTATCGATTTTCTTAAAAATAACATTTAGAAACCAGTAGTTTCAATTGAAGTCTAAAAGAAATCATGTATTTAATTTGAAAGTATTAAGAGCTGCCTAAACTGGTAATCCAACAGATGGAAGGTTGCTTTGACTCTGTTTACCCAGGTACCACCAGAAACAAGGCTGAGCATACATTCCTGATAGATATGTACATACTCATAGACAGAATACATAGCCACACAGAGACAGGAGAAATTACCTTACAAGCATCCACAAAAAAACCCAACAGTACTCACATGAATGTGAATAGCACTGATGGCTCAGTATTGACCCCTTATGATGAAAGGTTGAAGGAGCTGGGGCTCTTTAGTTTGGAGGAGACTGAGGGGTGATCTCATGAGGGGTGATTGATTAGTTCTCCCGCTGCATTTTCTAAGATGATTAGGAGCTCTGCTTAACAGCAGGTGAATCAGTAACTGTAGACTAGGAGGTATACACTGAACCTGGGAAACTTTGTGTGTTCATTTGAATTGAGTCCTACATCTTAATTGTCAATAACAGGAGCTTTAGAAAGCAGTTCACATTTCAACACTCACCTTTACACCTTTTGTTTTCTGTTGAATTTTGGAACAGGATTCTAGCCATGAGACCAACCATCATCTTGCCTCCACCTTTTACCATCACCTAGTACTACAGCTGTATTTATGCATTAGTAAATCAACAGATAATGCACTTGATGTGTTCTGTTGCTAATGGCCTCTAAAGTTAGATGAAAATTGTGCACTGAAATAAAGCCCACAAGTATAACATACAGTATGCAGGATACTTTAGAGTTCATATCTAGAGTAGTGGCAAAAAATATTTTTTCAGGCACCTCATAACTCTGACAAGATGTTCCAATCTGTTCCTCTATCGTTCACAGAGCTACCTCTGACTTACCAGAAACACTGGCAGATAATATATTATAGTTATTTTCAGTATATAAGTAGAGCTTTAAAGTAGGTAGAGTTTAGATCTCTATCTCAAAAAGCAAAGCAAAAGCAGTATATTGTGATGGTGTCATCACATTTATACAGCTTAAACTGTACACCTAAATATCTCCCATGCTCTGTCTCACCTTTTCCCTTCTCCTCCAAACACTAATCTTCCTGTGTATCTCTAAACTTCAGGTTGCTCATTCAGCTTCTGCACTCTTCCCTAACATTATTCTGAAATGACAGTGTCTTCCACCTTTTTGTCTGCATTAAATGCTGTGGTGTTCTCCTACATCTTGTGGCTGCATAAATCATTAAAAAGATGCTCTTCAAGACTTGGCTGTAGGCTCTTTCCTGCCTGATCCTTCATCTCATGATAATTAATTTCCTTGTCTTAGAAATCTTATATTAGTTTTGATCTTTACTTTGTCAAATACATTTGATGGTGTGACTCTGACATGCTGGATCAAGATGTCAGAACCTGAAGGGCTTTGTCTAAGTCCTGAATGCTTCAGAAAAGGGGACATTAGTTTGCTTCTGATGCTTCTTCTCCTCTGCAGTTGTATTTTCAGGTCCACAGCTATTATCTGTCCATTTCCTTCTCTTTTGCCTTATGCACTGTGGGGGAGTTTAATTTACTAATGAAAAAAATCGTATTAGTTGTAGTATATTTTTCTTTCAAGGAAAGAAGGCATATTATAATGAAAAAAGGTAACTAAAATTACTCTTTCTCAGTTAAACTTCTTAAATATCTGTGCTGAGCTCACACCTTGGTTTCCAAAAATATCTACTCATTTGCCTTTCGCCTTGGTCCTAGATCCACAGTCAAGTGATCTCTCTTATCTGTACTCCATCACTCCTTAGACTTCAGTGAACCATTACATCTCCATACAGAAAACAAAATCCTGTGATTTTGAGCTATTTCCCCCCCTCCACCAAGTTGCATTTTTTTGTGGTTGAATTAACTGAATCTGTTCATTGAGGAATCACAAAATCACAGAATCTTAAGGGTTGAAAGAGATCTCAAATTAGATGAACTGCTGTCTGCCTTAAGAGAAGCATCATAAATAAATTGAATATGGTGAAAAACTGATGGGACTGATGGGATAATTTCTTCCTTTATGTATAGAATAGACTCACAGTTGGATTGGTGTATCTGATTTGTAAAGCTTCGTGCTAAAAGAGGAGCAACTTTAAAAAATAGCTATAGTAGAATAACGAGATTTCCTGAATTTCCTTCTCTTCTACAATATCATCAAGATGACACATATAACCATCTTCAGTACCACTGAAAGTCTCTCAGAAAAGTGCAGGGACATATTTTTTGTCAAAAGTCATCTAGGAGTGCAGGGATTTAAAGTGGAACTACCGGAACCTTTGGTGTTCTTGCTTTGTTCAGTGAGACTTCAGTGAGAGTTTAGTCATAAAGGTTGAGAGATATGAATCTTGTATAAAGTTCATGGATAGCTAGTCTCAATAGTGACTTCATAAAAACTGAACCTAGAAATTAAACCTAAGACCCTGTAGATATTTATTTCAACATTATCCACATAGATAAATGTGTTTTAGTTGCAGATCCTACTACTTGTGTAAGCTAGTAGAAATCCATACAATTCTATATAACAAATTATAAGATAAAAAGTTTTCTACACTTGAGCATGTCTATAGCTTCAAGTTTTCATGTATAGGTTTTTTTTTCCTTCTTTCTAAGAAGTCTTTATTTTAATTTGAAAACATTAAAGTCCTACATGTCTGCTGACAGGTTAGTTCTTCTTTTACTTGTGCTTCCATATCACTAGTTTTGATTTGCTTATACAATGCTCAGGGAAAAGGAAAACAAATGTATACAAGCAAATTCAAAGAACAATGATAAAAACCAAAAAAGAACATCGTAAGTTACTAAAAAAAGGTCAATATTGATCTCCTTCTCAGATGTTCTTTGACTTGTTATTTGCTGCATTTAGGCAAGATTGGTCATTTATTTTCTCTTTAATCCTCTGACATCAATGAAAATGCACAGACACACAGAGCTTTTGAAAATGAAGCTACACGGGCTTCTCAGTCCCTGATCCAAAAGCTGATATTGTCAATGGAAAGATTTCCAGTAATTTCAACATACTTTAGATCAAGCAGTTTTTTTGGCTTAGGAAACTAAATTTAGGCATCATATATCCATGCTAAAATGTATTATTAATACTAGAAAAAGATATTAGTCAGTTTTGTGTCTGCTGAAGTTCAGACAGTAGTAAAAAAAAAAAACAAACACCTCTTCAGAATTGACACTGAAAAACCACATACCAAGATCCTTTTTTTTCCACTTAAAAACACCTGAGAGATTAGAAATGAGTGTGTGGTCTAAATAAAGGCATTTCTAATGTAATTTTTTTTAGGGGAAAATTGGATCTCGGTACATGGTTTTTCATTACAAAACTGTATATATGATTAAAACAGGAAGTTTTTGAGGGGAATGGGTTTAACTCAGATATGCATCATAACTTTGACATTAATTGAAGGTCTAAATAATAAAAACAAAAAGGTAATTATAGCCCCTGCATGTAGGTGGGCAAAGAAATATCTACCTATTTATTTGTATGCAAATAGTAAACAGGTCTTCAGAAAAAACATCTTCACGCATGTTTAGATGGTTTCATAAATTATGAGGATAACACAACAATAACCTATTTCAATAAATTGTTTCTGATATGTATAAATATCAGAAGTTTTAATTAATTTTTAAGTATCGGTATGAAAAGAAATTGTTCAGTCATGCAGAATCTCACTACAGACTTTGCTGAATTGTTCCAGTTTTAAATCAATCTTTGTTGCCATTGCAGGCAACACTATGTGGTGGTTCAGACTGATCTCCCAGCTCTCCGACAGTCGAGGGAAAGGATCACTGCACACATGGTGTGGATGGTGCTCTGTCTCCGTCTCCATGCTCGTCTCCGTCCCTCCTTATTGTTTATGTTATGCCCTTATATCTGCTGGCATAAGTACCTCCTCTATCTCTGCCCCGTGCCAGACCTCTCACTTCCTCTTCACCCATCGCGTTACAATCTGCGATCTTCCGGACGCCTACTACAAATCTTCATACAAGTTCACGAAGGAAGAAAACCAAACGATACCAAGGTTTTCTTCCTTGTATAGTGAGCTTTATAGTTAGTGTAATGTTTTCAGTTTTACCAAGCTTATCTTAGACACAGAGACTCACTGTATTCAGTAATTTGAAGACTTTTAAGTAAACAGAGACAAATAAAATGCTCACATTAAATTATTCTATTATTCAACTATTCTTTGACATTCAGATGAATTTCTCTCTGAACACAGATATTTTTTATCACTTACTGTGTAAGTATTTTATGTTGTGACTAATTCAGACTTAAAAGTTGTAATTGTATATTTCTGAAGCTAAGTAAACTAAACTAGTTTTGCTCTTCTGTTATATAAATGAAGACCAATCTATTTTTTTTTTTTATATTTTTACAACACTGGGAATTTATGCTGCACACCAGCATAAAGAAATCAATTGGGCTAATATAATGAATTCATATTTACATAAATATTTACATATAATTAGGTATACATTTAACCAGCTGGTCTGCTTACTAACCCAAGACTGTGAAAAAAAGAATATCTATTCTATCATATGCTCCTCAGAACACCTCAAACTAAGCACAGAGCAACACTTTATGACAATTGTCATACAGTACTTGACCTTACTATTAGCAACCACAGGAAATATTAAATAACTCAGCATTTAATGCTACTGAAAGAACTGTCTTTGTTCAGCCCTAGAAACAGGCTAAGGAAAGATCTTGCAGTTGTCTGTAACAATTTTTTTGGGATATCAGAAGAGTAGTGAAGATGTAACTAAATTATTTTCAAAGATGGACCATGTCACTAGCAGTGACAGCAAAAAGGCTGTGAATACAGAAATGACTGAGTGGAGGATTTTTAGTTTGCTTTTTATATCTATTTTTATATTTTTACTCTCAGGGTGGTGATACAAGGGAACAGGTTGCTCTGAGAGTTTGTGGAACCTTTATTCATGGAACTTTTCAGGATTCAACTGGCCAAGTTCCTGAGTAACCTGATGTAACTGGATGCTTTCTAACCTAGATTACACTATGATTCTGCAAAACAATAAAAAGAAGTGTATATATACTTATATAAACCCCCTCATTCCCTGTATATATATATATCTGTCAGTTTTTATAAGAGTTATTGTGTTACTATAGGTATGTCTGAGTCCCTTGAATTGTTTCTTGAACTACCACCAACCTCCCAGGTCTCTGAAAAACTCTAACATGCTTCTTCATTTAAGTCAGAGGTTTTATGATATCCACTATGAACAGTTCACCATCATTTTTCATTTCCTTCTATTTGTTGAAGATAATATTTCAAATTGCCTTTAATGTCATTAGGAAGTTAGAAAACTGATATTTTTTTTTTGTAATGATTTTGTTATCTTGTTGTGGTTTAGCCGAATACCCACCCTGTCATAATATTACTCCCCCTCCTAAACTCGACAGGAGAGGGAGAGAGGAATATAACAAACTGTGCTTACGAGTTCAGACAAGGACAGAAAGATCAAACTCGGCAATTAGTGTCACGGGCAAAACAGACTCAACTTAGGGAGAAAAGGGTTTGATTTATTAAAGAAACAATAAAAGCAGGGAAACGAGAAATAAAACCGTCTGAAAACACTTTCCCCCCACCCCTCCACTTCCTGGAACACTTTTCCCTTTCCCCCACAGCGGCGCCGGGGATGAGGAATGGGGGTTGCAATCAGTTCATTACAGATGGACTTTGCCGCTGCTGCTTCTCAGGGGGAGGCCTCCTCACACTTCCCACTGCTACACTGTGGGGTCCCTCCCCA
>WBNH01012652.1:185811-224560 GCA_013401255.1 Urocolius indicus
CCTCTCCTCTCCTCTCCTCTCCTCTCCTCTCCTCTCCTCTCACTACGTTACTCCTCATAGCTTCCTAAACATTAAGTACATTATGCCACCTTACCTGTCTATATATCTATTACTTCACCAGTCAGTCCTTTCAATACCTAGTGTGCTGTGAAAAAAAGCAGTACATATGGGTACGAATGTTTGAATTTTTATACACTTTTCTGCACAGTCTGTTTTTCTACTGTTTCAAATTTAGTTTTTTTTTCAGCTTTAATAAACTAGATATTGAATCCCTCATTTTAACAATCTTTTTTTTTTTTTTCTCTTGATACATCCTTAGCTCTCTGGCAAATTAAGAGTCTAGTGTTTACATGTACCATTTAAATTTCTATAGACTCTTAATTCAGAATTAGAAATGTGTAAGTACTTTTCTGTGGTTTTTCTTTTTTCTGAGTGAATTATCTGTAATAAATATTCATTACTCATTACATCCATATTTAAATCTGAAAATTATTTTATGATTATTTCAATAATAGCTATGATCCTTATTAATGACTTATCATTTAGATGTTACAATAAGGCACTAATTACTGACTCCTGCTGTGCTAAGCAGATGAAGGACCTGTAGAATGATTTCTAAAAACCTTTGTCTATATCAGGAATCAAGTATCTGTAAACTAATGCACCATACTAAAGTATTGTCTATGATTACAAAGTTACTCCTCAAATATTGAGATTAGATAGATTTGTCATTTTCAAAGAAATTTCTGAAAAGAAATTATTTCTGAAAGGAAATAATTAAAGAATAGGATTGTCTGTGTAGTTGGAGTTCCTAATACAGGGAGAAACTTTCAGTAGTTTGGAAAAAAAGTTGTAATTTTATTGAAATTGAGCATAATAGCAATGACAGATATACTCTTTACTATTTACATAGTCCAGATTCTGTTTACTTCCCAATGGTAAATGAAATAATAAAAACAGGCTACTACATCCAACTGGATAGTTTAAAGGGGTGTTTGTTTGTTTGTTTTTAAAAATTTATAATCACAGGATAACATGGAAAGTAGTAATAACTCTTATTGGCTATCTAATGTCTTTTAACAGTACAAAAAATATATATTTTTAAAGATGACTGGAGATAACTGTTGTGGTTTAATACCAGCTGGCTATTAAGCATCACACAACTGCTCACTGACTCCAACAGCTGCAGGAAGGAAGAGAAAAGCAAGGGAAAAAGTAAAACTAATCAGCTGATATAAGGATCTGATAAAAAAGCTGATATAAAAAAAAAGCTGATATAAACCCTCACAAACAATCTATTAAAGGAGATACTTAATGGTATAGAATGTCTGAATTAGTAAATTAGAAGAAATGTGATGCCACTTTGTAGTGGTTTTGGCCTGGACCAGGTTTTGAAGTAGCAGGGGGCTAGAGGAGTGGCTTCTTTAAACAGAGTTGACAGAAGCTTCCTCTGCAGCTGACAGGATTAGGGCCAGTAAAATTTTAAGCTGGACCCTGCACCTGACCGAGGCCTGGCCAATTAGTGTTGGAGGTAACGCCTCTGTGAATAACATATTTGAGCAGAAGAAGCTGTGGCGCAGTTGCAGAACTGCAGCAGCAACAGGGAGAGAGAATGTGAAAACATCTCCGCAGACACCATGGTCAGTGGAGAAGGAGGGCGAGGAGGGTGCCCAGGCACTGAGAAGAAGGCTCCCCTGCGATATGTGGTGAGGACCATGGTGAAGCAGGTTGTTCCNTAGCAGTGGGAAGTGTGAGGAGGCCTCCCCCTGAGAAGCAGCAGCGGCAAAGTCCATCTGTAATGAACTGACTGCAACCCCCATCCCCTGCGCCTCTGCGGGGTGAAAGGAGTCCTGGGAAGTGGAGGGGTGGGGGGAGGTGTTTTCAGACGGTTTTATTTCTCGTTTCCCTGCTTTTATTGTTTCTTTAATAAATGAAACCTTTTTCTCCCTGAGTCTGTTTTGCCCGTGACGCTAATTGCTGAGTTTGATCTCTCCCTCCTTATCTCAACTCACAAGCAGTTTGTTATATTCCTCTCTATCTCTCCTGTCCAGCTTAGGAGAAGGAGTAATATTATGACTGGATGGATATTGGCCTAAACCACCACACATTTCCATAAACTTTAGGATCTCAAAATAATATCTTTTCTTCTAAGTTATTCCAATAAACAAACAGTCATATAAGGAAAAGAATTTTATTTTATAAGAATAGAAGGAAGAAACAGAGAATAGAATTACTTTTTTTTTCTATGCAAAGAGTAAAAAACTATTTCACTGTAATGATCCATGTTTAACATAATTATCTATAGTCTCTCAAGAGGAAGCAAAGATTGAATGTGAAATTTATATATTCAGTTTATTTAAAGTCAGAGAGAAGAGACCAGAAGTGTGAGTAGACATATCAAGATAAACCAGAAGGCAAGCTATTGTAAAAGGGATTTCTGTGCTGACAGATGGTATGTAATTTGTGGCAGCGATTTCAGGTTTTTTATGTACACAGTAATCTCTAGAAAAGGAGAAAACATTTATATTGATGTGGAGAAAGGAATGATTTTTATAGATTCAAAAACCATGAATATCTTTGTAATAAGCATGTCTGGGATATGATTGACAGTAATAGAGTACAGGGAATAGATGCAGGGAATGATACACAAGGTAAGATGCTATGTTGATTCATAAAAACTTCAGTTATTTGACTAAGAGGAAGACAATTAAGAGGGGAGGTAGTGAAATTACACATTAAGTTGTTCTCTTGTAGAGAGAAAAAAAATCAAGAACTGCTATATAGACTTTTCTATATCTATGAACACAACACTTGAAAAGAAAAAGCATCATATTTCAAAACAAGTGACTAAAGGAACGACTAAAGGATAGCATGAAAATATTCAGGAACCTGTCCAAATACCAAATTTGTTCAGTCACGAGGTCAGCAGATTACCTTCAGTTAGTTTTTTTTCCTACTGAAAACTTTCTAAAAGGTCAATAGATTCATATCTATCAATTTTTTAGCATATAGTTAACTTCATTCTGTCACTATTAATGCTTGCCTGGAAAAAAAAATATGTAAAATGCACTTTTGTGATTATTCACCTATATAATATTGGCAACTTTATATGAGATATTTTTAAACGTTATTAACTATGTTGTAGTATGACAAATAACAAGAAGAATATTAAAGGACACATTCTATATCACTCTTCATGACAATTGTAGGTTTGTGATTTGTATCATCCTGGTTGTCAGTACCTATTCCATTTTATAACAGTGAATATATCTCAGTAAGTAATTTCTATAATGAACTGGAATTTGTCTGTCATACTGCTTTATTATGTAAATTCATGAAACTCTACATTTAATGTTTCTGGTATAGCTACAATTTACTAGAAAATGAATTGTTGTGGTCTTGATTAGAGTTTTCTTAAAATACCTTTAGTCTTTTGTGCAGAATCTCAATTTACTTTTACACCTCAGTTACACTCTTAAAATTAGATATTCACAGAACTAACTATGACATTAGTCGTTGCACTTAACAGACACTACATAACATTTTTTCGTGCTTTATTCTTGTACAAACTTTAGGTAATATCAAGTAAACTTGACAAACAACTGTAGTTCTGTGATGAAAATTCAAAATGTATTTTAAAAATAAACTTCTAAATATTAAATGTGACATCTATCTTTTTTAATCAAATCTCTTCCCTCCCTTAATGTGTTTTCTTTCACTTCAGTTCATGTCAGATGATATGCAACAGCATAGCTGTTTATCTTTGGAATGTCAGGGCAGTGAAAATGACCAAAGAAGCCAATTCATCTGTTAATTCAGATGGTTAAGGAAAGTTTTGTTTCATATGCATTAACGTGGAACATTAGACAATATATTGATCAGAAATCTAAAGAATAAGTTATTTCTCCACATATGATCTTGACAATTTAAAGAATTTCACAATTCATTGTTAGACATAAAGGATGTTTTTAAAATGAGAAATATGCTAGAAGTTAACAATACAGTGAGACTGAAATATGGGATAATGTATCGTGACAGTAAGGCTTCAGTCCTTCAGTATGTTATTGTTCTTTACCCAAGCCGTGAGGCTGACTTTATTGTTTCTACTCATGACAGCAAGGATTTCTTATCTCAGTAAAAATACATACGCTTGTACCCCATATTATAACTAAGTAAACATAAAACATAAGTATTATATAAATCTTGGTATCTTACCTTTTTCCTAAATTTTATTTTTAAAAATGTGAACTCTAAGCAAAATACAATATATATTCTTTTTGTTGGTAAGTCCTATAAATAATACTTATTAGATAACCTGATATAATAAACTGTTCAAAAAATTCTCATTGAAATCTGAAGATTACATTTAAACAAAGCTATAGAATGTCTTCAGTATTCAGTACATACAAATGTGCTATTTCTGTACAGACTTTTTATATTTCAAATTTAATTAATTCTAATAACATGTTTTGATTAAAAATTTTTTTTCATGCTACATTCTCCCTTTCAATGAATATGAACGATACATATATTTATTAACTTCTTCAGAATTTTGTAGGAGAAAAGGGTGAGTGACCAAAATAAATAAAAGTAATTTTTAAAAATATCTTACTTAAAACCTAATTTATGAGGTGGGATTCATCTTACCTAACAGTTCAAGGTTTTTCCTCACATGTAAATAGTTAAAGGCTTCTACAATGATTCTTCTGATTTATAGATGTTAGCTGCTTGTATGGGTTCTTTCTATTTATCACAGATAGCAAACTGATATTAATATTGAAGTATGCTAACTTCTCAAAAAAGTCCCATTGAGTTAGTGTATCACAATTATAGAGATGATACTATACAATGGCAGCACACCCATGTGGCATATCAGACTTTCCTCCAAGTATTATATCATCTGTAAACTTAATTTCATCTTCATAAATCTATGTGGACTATTCCTGATCTGGATATTTTTTTCCAAGATTATTTGCTCCATCAGCCTCCCAAGGACTGAGGTGACCCTGACCATCCTATAGTTCCCTAGATCTTCCTTCTTGCTCTTCCTGAAGACAGCAATGACAATTGTTTTCTTTTTCAATTGTTTTCACCTCATGTGATTGCCACAACCTTTCAAACACATTAATGATATGGTGACCACATCATTTTACTTTCTTACATTTTCTTCAGAGTATTATAATTATCCCCGGTTGTTGAAGTTCATATGATTCCTCTGCCTAGTTCAAGGTCCAAGCCAACTTAAAATATTACATTGAACAGTAATGATAGATATGCGCTGCTTTACTTTCAGGAGCTGAACATGTAGGCCTAATTTATGGTTCATCCTGTGATCATTGCTAGTTGTTATGTGATTGAAAATGTAAGAACATGCAGAGCATGGAGTGGTAAGAAATGTATAACTGGTCAAGAAAGGTGTGTAAGACATGCTTGTAATTGATCATACTGTGGTTCACTCAGGCTAGCAGTCATAAATTGGGTTATTTTTTCCGAAGTTTCTGCCCGCATAAGCCATTTGCTTGACAACCTTCGAATTTTTTCTTGTTTTCTCTGTATCGATTTCCAATGGAATTGTCACTCTGATTAATCTGTGTAGGTATATGGAGCACAGATGTTCTCTTTCTTTTTTTAGGTTAAGTCTCATACAAACATTTCTGCTCCTTGCCTGAAACAATAGGGAAACAAACTGAAAATATGTCTGAAAGGAGGACAAAGAGTATCAGAGAAAAATGAGCTAACAAAGGATTAAGAGGTATGAAAGTGCAAAGATGCAGGCAAACTGTTTGCACATTGCTGCAAGATAGATACTTGAATATTAGGCCTCAAAGTTTTCTATTGTTAACATTTCATACAAATTAATGATTTTTTGTTGTTTCTAAAGAATCTATTTAATCTGAGTTTGTGTGTATTTGAAAGCATCATATTATGATCTGATATTACTGCTTGTTGTTATGTTAAAGACAAAGATGAACTTTACGTCCAAGTCAATTAACTAGAATGAGATCTAGAGAACTGTAGTCAAACCTATCCTATCGACCAATATATTTTATATTTTTTTAATTTAATTTAAAAATTTCTTCTAGAATCATAAAATACCATAAGTTGGAAGGGATTCATAAGCATTATCTACTCTAACTCCCTGATCTTTGCAAAACTAGCTAAAATTTACTGTGACTTCAGTCTGCTTTTGGAATTGAGATGGAATTCAAATGAAGAATTATAGCGCTCCTGTGTGTATTTAGACACTGGCTCTTTTGTCTCATCACAGAATCATTATGGTTAGAAAAGACCTTTAAGATCATCAGGTCCAACCACTAACCTAACACTGCCAAATCCATCACTAAACTAAACCATATCCCTTAGCAAATAATTTATGTGTTTTTTAAATATCTCTAGGGATGATGACTCCACCAACACCCTGGACAGCCTGTTCCAATGTTTAATAACCCTCTCAGTGAAAAAGTTCCTCCTAATATCCAACCTAAAGCTCCCCTGGCTCAACTTGAACCCATTTCCTTGTATCACATAATTCATTTCTGGAGAGAAAAGATTGAACCTTACCTCTCTACAGTGCTCTCTCAGGTAGTTTTAGAGAGTGATCATGTCTCCTCTCAACCTTCTCTTCTCTAGGCAAACCAAACCCAGCTTCCCGAGCCACTCCTCATAAGACTTCTGCTCCAGACCCTTCACTAGCATGTTTACTGATCTCTGGACATGTTCCAACACCTCGATATTTTTCTCCTAAATACTTTGTCCCATCAAGTGCAAAGTAGAGCACGCTTATAAAGAAAGGATGACTGTAAGATTATCTGTGAAAATAGCTGTAAGAGCAGCAAACTGGAGGCTCCAATTCCATAAAAATAAATTCCTTTATATGATCCATAAAGGTTTCTTCAAGATAGCTTTTGGTTCACAGAAGTGAAAATGTTGAATAAATCCTCACTCTGTTCACAAATAAACTGACTTACAGAGAAATGTTGTGTAGTAATGGAAAGTCTGTGTCTGGGCTACAAATATATATATATGTACATATAACATACATATATTTCATAGAATGGTAGGGGTTGGAATGGACCTTTAGAGATCACCTGAGTACAATCCCTCTGCAGAAGCAGGTCCATCTAAATCAGATCACACAGGAACGTGTCCAGGTGGGTTTAGAAGGTCTACAGAAAAGGAGACTCCACAGCCTCCCTGGGCAGCCCTATATATATTGAATTTTCACTGTGAAGCCATGTTGGGTTTTTTTTAAGTGATATTTTTCTAATTCTGTTTCTTTCAATCTTTCAGATTTTACTTGCTACTGAATAAAATGTCACAAGTCTATAAATCCATGAATCAGACCTCTTTTAAAATAAATTTTAATACATTCAACCATACACACTTCTTCTATCATAACACATTTCAATATTAATTTAATTTTTTGTTTTAAATATATTTTCCTTGCCAAAGTGCATGAGAAAGTTATTCTTTTCTTCCTTCTTTTTTATTCTGTTTTTTTGCTCTGATATTTTTCAGCTTGACACCTCTGTGTCTCAGTATGTCTTCTTTTATTAACCTAAATTAAATCTCTGCTAACTACCAGCACAGTATTCTCTATAAAGAACATTAAAAGAAAACATAAGAACGCTTTTAGAATACTTCAGTTTCTATTTCTGACTTAATAGTTACCTGAACTCCAAGTAAACTAGGAGATACAATTGGTTTACAGATTTTTCAATTCAACTACATTTGAATAACAAACATTACTTTATGCTACATGTACTGACTATGTTTAATTTGGTTCAGATAGCTTTGTCTTTGAAAATAACAGTTATGCTTTATTTTTACACAACAGGCATAAACTTTTTTTCCCATATACGGTCAGATACATGCTAGAATATCAATTTACATTTACATTTTCTAATTCAGATTTTAAAAAATATTTTATTGTTTAATTTACTTTTTACTTTAGCAAAATGACAAGTATGTCTACTGCATCATTAAGCACTTCATTTTGTTCACCTGTGTATCAAATAAACTCCTCTTAATAACAAGCTACCTAACATTTCTAAACAGTGTCTTCTCCAGAAGCCTGACTTTTTCTGCCTTTAGTATGATAGGCTGGACCTTAAACTCAGTTCTCAATCTCCTGATAGAAGTTTAGCTGCTGTTTTTCTGATCAGCTATCAAATTCTGTCAACTACCTTACTTATCTGCTTGAGATGGTCAGCAGAAAATATTACTACCTATGTCTCAGTGCCAGAGCTACTCAGAAGAAAACTCTTCTTTGTTTATTCTTCTCATATCTAAGACTAATTAAGTCTACATTAACTATGTATTGCCATTATACATTAGAAACTTCATGTGATAATGTGTCTTCTATGTTGAGAAACAAGAAAATTTCTTAAAAAAGACAAAAATGTGACACCTCACAATATTTCTTTCTCCCATGAATAATCTACTTTTTGTTAATGTGACTCCTCATGTGAGTAAAACACTCCCAGTGTGAGCATGGAAAGACCAATTACACTTTAAAATCACAAGAGGTAATAACAGTAGAAGCAGCAAAATTATTTACATATTTCACAAGAGAGGCAATTCACCAGTGAAGACATTATTAAGACTCTATCTAAGCGTATGAATCAACCAAGTGAGGCCACCTTCTACGGTTTCCACAGTACAGTCATCTCTCCTGCAAGTGGTTTCGAATAAGTTTTCAGGCAGCTGCTGCTCGAAAATTAAGTTTTAACTCAATGGGAAAACAAAATAATCTAGAGATAACTAGGGGATGGGGAAAGCAGGGGAAGGTGAGGGTAAAGAATCAAATACATTCCATAGACAAGACATTTCAGTGACATTGCAGAAACAGTTTTCTTAAATAAATTAGTAAGCCTGGTGCAGCATATATGACAGTGGTTTGGAAGTTAGCTTGACTAATTATGAAAAAAACTGCTAAAATAAGTGGAAATCTATCTCCTTAAATTGTATATTATCACAGTAAGTGATTCCTTTGTTCAGGAGACAGAGCAACAAGGACTGGAGCAGCAGCAGCAGCAGTGATGCCTACCCAGCTTCATATATCTATTCTGACTAACAGTTTCACTTTGCAGAGTCAAGCTGTTTCCATTGATAGCGTAGGACTGGTTGAGGATACAATAATGGAGTAAATTATCTTCATGCTGATATATCTTCTTTTGCTATATTATGTATGTAATTCTGTAGATGCTCTCAATTTGTAGGTGGTTTGTTTTGTTTTGTTTTCTTTTGTTTTGGTTTGGTTTGGTTTGGTTTCCAGATATAAGAATTTTGTCCATATAAGGACTTTTGAATATATTGATATTATATGTGAGAAGTCTAGTGTTTTAAGAAAGGGCAGGGGAGTCAGACTTTTCTTCTAATCAGAATTTTCATTGTTACATGCAAAATCAAACACCAGTTTTATGAGATTAATTTTTTAACACACTGAATTTTAAATGGTGGGAAAACCTGCTTTGTTACCAGTTCAGTTATAATGATAATTCATTTAGACAAATGTCAGTTATCAAATATTGCAACCATTGGAATATGCCACTTTAGAGAAGTTTAAGGTCTGAAGGGTGTTGTAAAGCCTACTGTAGTGGGTCTGGGATGGTAGTGATTTTCCACAGTAGCTCTTGCAGTGCTGTGCTTGTTGTTGATATCAATATTATGACTACCACTTGCATAACATCAAGGCTGTCCCTCCAGCATTCCTTCCCCCACCTTCACCAACAGCGGTGGGTGGGCACGATCTTGGGAGGGACCATGGCTGGGACAGCTGACCCAGGCTGACCAAGGAGATATTCCATACCANTACTCAAAATTTTAAAAATTCATCGTACTGAATAGTAATTAAAATAGTGACAGATGTATTTAGTTTAAAACAAGGGAGTAATAGCCTTTAAAATCTCCACGTTTATGACCTTATGTATCATGCCATGCTGTGTTACATCAGTCTAAACACATCCATTTTAAAATGCATGATGTGACATACTGTAACATGATTCATATTGTTTAGGATATAAGAGGGGCTGTTGTAAATCTGAAAGAGCCAAGCTTTGTTGACAAAATTTAGAAATATTTATAAACAACACAGTAGTTGCATATGTATTTTTGAAGAAAAAGTAGTCTTAGTAATGAATATGGTTAGCAAAGCATAGACTTTCTTAACTTTATAGCTAATGGATTTTCTAGGGATTTTAGTAACCATTGGTATACTGGTTGGCACTAAAATAATATGATAATTGTGTTTACTTACAAATCTCAGCTACAACTTAGGTTATATGAAACCAAACTTTGTCACTTGGAAGGCCAATTACTTTAGCAAAATTACTTGATAATTTATAATTGGTTGCTCTCAGATTGGATCTATACCAATAGTGTATTTCTACTATATGTAATATATTATCAAGTAGTCTAAGGTACAAAACCTTGTAAAATAAGTTTGTTATGGATGTTTTTGATGCAGTAAACTTATTAAAATAAATATATTAAGCCTGGTTATTATATTAACTACTCTTAAAAAAGTTGCTCAACAGATAGCAACACAATATTATATGCCAGATATTTCGAAGCATGTATACACATTTGGAATCAAGAATCATATGGGCCATCAAATTCTTTCAAGTTCCCATTTTCATGCAACTCGACAAACTTTCTCAAACAACTTCTAGCATTTTCTATGTAGTGTTTTCCTCCTGACTTATTTTGTGATTTGCTGAAAAGTGCTTTTATCATATGTACCAGCAGAAGGAAAAGTAATGAGTTTAAAAGCTTTAATGTATCACTATTAATAAAAGATCCATGCTTACATTAGCATTTCACTGATGTAGCACTGACTATTTCAAAGAAGTGACTATTTACTACACTAGTAAGAGTGAGATAGAATAAGGCACAGAGTAGTTTGGGACACATAAAATTGAAATGTGCAATCTAAGTGCACTTATATGCATCACAGTATTTATTAGCAGAATGCACAATCCTTTATTTCACAACTAATTTGACGAATGTATAGCAATTTTGCTCCCTTGAGTGGGAGAGTTGGGATAGTGCTGAAAAATTTAAGCACATCTAAATTTTGTCACATGAAAAGAAATTAAGAAAAACTTACAGGAGCTTTAGAGGAAAATCATTTTAAGAAAAAATAAACTTTATTCATTTGCTCAAAAATTATTTCATGGAAGACTGATAAATTTCACTCAACAATACATTTCAATTGATAAAGTCAATGTAATGATGAAATCTCATGGATCAATCCTGTAAAACCATCAAACTTAGAGCATATCAGCTTTATGATCTGCTTTTTCAGTCATCCTAGAACACCTTAATACATTTCTGTAAGTTACATCTGAGCATAACAATGGAAAACAGTGTGGGTGTCCACTATGTGTAGGCTAACAGAAGATGAGGAATTGCACAGGTGTATCTACAATTCAATTTGGGCTTCAATATGCTTATTGCTGGGAAGGGAAAGGAAATGGGTGAAATAAAAAAAAAAAAAATAAAGCTATCTAACTTTCCAGAGGTATGAGTTTGAAAATACAATTTTTCATTTATAAACCCAGCACAGAAATTTGTCATGGACATGAAAATCAGAAAAAAATGAAATATGATTTCTGGACTTTTTTCAGAGGAGGAATGCACTTTCAAATTATACACACCTTGCTACAAATCATTTTAGGGCACTGAGTTGTTCTGGAAGGTACCAGACAAATTCATTATATCACTACCTTCTGGCAGTGTACCTTAGGTTACAAACTGGGGCTCACAAATTCAAGCACCGAATGACACTGTTATGTGTAATCTTTGAAAACAGGTTTCAGAATATAACATACACTGAAGCAAAACGCACATCAAGAATTTGAAGATAGATAACTCTGAAGTTACTGTGAGAGAGCCTTGGTAGCTTGCAAAAATATAACAGGTACAATAAGTTACCACAAAAATCGTAGAAAAGTCTTGCTGCCTGTCATGGTTTGACACAACAGCCATTTCTGTGAAGGGGGTGGGGGCTGTAAAGATGCCTTCTGTAAGAAGTTGCTCAAAACTCTCCCCTGCTCTGAGCCAGATCCACTGCTGGGGCTGAGCCAATTAGGCACCTCCACAATCATTTTTTAAGAAGAAGCCAGAAGAAGAAGCTTCTTCCTTTTCCTTCCTCTGCTTTTTCTTTCTTTTTCAGCTGGTGGTGGTGCAAGGAGTGTGAAGAGGGAAAGAAACAACCATGTGGACTCCAAGGTCAGTGAGAGAAGAGAGGACGTGTGCTGGAGCAGAGACTCCCCTGCCTCCCGTGGAGAGAACTGTTGAAATAGTGATTTTTTTGGTGTTTCATTAAAGACCCCATACCAGGGTCAGTGACTATGGCTGGGGAACACCATGTCCCATGTCAGTGACCCCATATTCACAGAAGCTGTAACTGTGTGGAAGAGCTCACACCAATGAAGTTCATTACAATTATGCCCAGAAGAAGCCATGTCTGTGGAAAGGACCCTGTATTTGCAGAAGCTCTAACTGTGGGGAAGAGCCCACACCAGAGATGTCCCCTAAGGACTGCATCACGTGTGAGGGATACTGTATTGGTAGAAGCTGTGGCTGTTGGGAAGAACCGACACCAGAGTTCATTATAGACCTTGTCCCATGAGAGGGAGCCCGTATCAGAGCAGAGGAAGAATGCCAGGAGTTGTCCTCCTCTGAGAAGAGAGAAGCGGCAGAGCCCATCTGTGAGAGACTGACCACATGTCCCATTCCCTACTCTTTGAGTGGGGAGGAGTTAGAGATATTGGGAACAGTGAGCTGGGCATGGGAATAAAGGAGGGATGGGGTTGGGAGATCTTAAAGTGCTTGTTGAAATTTTCTCATCATCCTACTATTTTTGGGGGTTTTTTTTTTGTTTTTTTTTTTTGTTCTGTTCTGCTTCTTGTAGGTAACAGAATAAACTTTCCTACTGGAGTCTGTTCTGCCCAGAACCGTAATTGGCAGTGAGCCCTTCCTGCCCTTGTCTCAATCTTGACAATCTTGATTGTCTTTTTTCCTCTAATTTTGCTGGGGCCTCCATCATCCTAACAAGAGTGGGGGTGAATGGGAGGCAGCAAGCGAAAGACTGTTGAGATGCTTCATTGCTGGCCGGGCAAAACTACAACACTGCCTTTTAATATATGTACCTCAGTGTAGATGAATGATAGAGACACGTAATTTAAATAAAGTTCTCTCTGTTTTCCATGTCTGAGTGGAACATGTCTTATTCTGTTACAGTCCATGAGGAAAAGCCATTAGGGCTTCATGGGACAGGTCTCAAAATATCCC
The DNA here is from genome assembly GCA_013401255.1 of Urocolius indicus. Lineage (NCBI taxonomy): Eukaryota > Metazoa > Chordata > Aves > Coliiformes > Coliidae > Urocolius > Urocolius indicus. The sequence goes on from WBNH01012652.1 coordinate 199,111, forward strand.
TAACATTTCAACTTGAGTTTTTCTGTAAATCTTACTCAGTGTGTGGGTGTGTATATTGTGGGGAAATTTTCCTTTTCAGATTATTATAGAACAAAACTAAAATTTTCTCAAAAGCCATTGAATGTATTTAGAACATCTTAAATTCCTTTACAATGGTTTAGAGTCAAATGAGAGCTTTGTTTAAAAACACCATCTAATCAGTGACTATATAAAATATTAGGTATTATCTTTCTTATTATAAGTGCTACGGTTCATCCGTGTCCATTTAATTTTTCTCACAAATCTCACATATATATTTAAAAACCTCCATGATTTTTGTTATTTCTTTTCTCTTAGAATGATTATGAGATTTAAAACGCCTTAATTCTGTTTAGCTGTCATTAGGCATAAGTGTCACAACTTGTAGCTCAACCATCTCTCTAAGATTTCCTTCTTTTATCCCTTCCTTCTTCCCAGGCTCATCTTTATTTTCTCGCTCTCAGTGGCACTGGGAGAGAGAGGATGAGGATTGTGAGTCAATCTCTAACAGTCTCTGTCACTTCTTTCTTCTCAGAGGATTCTTCTCTCACATTCTTCCCCTGTTACAATGAAGACTCTACCGTGGGATACAGTCCCTAATGAACCTTTCCAGCATGAGTCCTTCCCAAGGGCTGCAGCTCCTCACAAACTCCTCCAGCACGGGTCTCCTCTGTGGCAGCACAACTCCAGGCACATTCTGATCCAATGACACCTCCCCACAGAGTCTTGGTCTCCTATGGGCACAGTCACCCAAGTAGCTCCCCACAAACCCAACATACATTTGATAATAAGTCTTATTGTATAATAATCTTACTCTTAATTGCACATTGTTATCTGATTCATTAAAACATAGAAAAGAGAATATAGTTTTTTTTTTAAAATTATATAAATATTGTAAACAGTTTTAATTTTAGTCTTGAGGTAAAACAGTAAAAATGCATCACATTTTCCCTGTAATATTCAAAAGTATGGCATTCATAATTCCATGTTTTGACAAAAAAGAAAATGGCTGAGGGAGCTGGAGAAGAGGAGACTGAGGAGTGACCTCATTATTGTTTACAGATACATAAAGGGCTGGTGTCAGTAGGATGAAGCCAGGCTCTTCTCAGTGACGTCCAATGACAGGACAAATGGCAATGGGTACAAGCTGTAACATAAGAGGTTCCAAAGAACCACAAGGAAAAAATTATTCACTGTGAGGGTGACAGAGCCCTGGAACAGGCTGCCCAGATGGGTTGTTGAGCCTCCTTCTCTGGGGACATTCAAAACCCACCTGGACGAGTTCCCATCTGACCTACTCTAAGTGGTCCTGCTGTAGTAGGGAGGTTGGAGTAGATATTCTTTCAAAGTCCCTTCCAACCTTCAACATTCTGTGATTCTGTGATTTTCTCTATTTTTCTGTGTGTTTCTTTAATTTTTTGAACAGGCAACCAAAATTCTCCCCTTTTTAGTTTTTGAAAAGTAGAAAAGTAGTCTATCTCTTTTGTTTTAGAAGGTTATGTTTTTTATTTAATCTGAAAATCAAACTATCCCTCAGAAATGTAAAGCACCTTCTTTGTAAACTCTTTGATCCTAAGCTCATGAGCAAAACTTATAAAAAACTTGCTTGTAAAAATCAATTGTATTACAACTGATTTTCCAAAACCTATATCATAGACTCATGTGTAAAGGCCTAAGTACTTGGTCAAGGAATTTAGTCATACATAGATTACTTCTGTCTTTTTATGTAGGATCAGAATGTTGAGCATTAGTATCTTTATGAACTTCAAAGTGAAATCCTCCTAATTTGCTAATTCTGAATACTCTGATCATTCATTATCACATTTTTACTGATAATAAAGGACTGTACAATTGTAAGAATTTCAAATTTTAATTAGGAAACTAATAACTGTGTTACCGTGTGATTTAAATTGCAGCAAAGTAATTGTCAGTGTTTTACACTAGATACTTTTTTACTTTTCTGAGAGATGACATGAAATAAGTAAAAGGGAGGAAAACAAAGGTAGATGGATAAGACTAAAATGAGTGTTTAGTCATTCAGGAAACATAGGTAAGGCAATCACCTCAGATTTGTCAGAAAGTGACTGTTATAATGGCTGGAACACAGGATATGTATTCCTTCTTATGCCTTGAAATGAATATTTTGAGTTTAATGGTAATTTTTTTCAAGATGCATTTTTTTTCCAGCCAAAGTCAATGTCTCTTGCACTGGGTGGATTTCTTACTTCTGCCTCAGATAGAAACATATCTCAGATCCCTTAGTCCCTAACCCACTGAAACCTCCATCATCTCTGCTGTTTCAAATAATTATTTCTTCGGAACTTGTTTCCCCATTAAAATAACATCTGCTATTCTTTATTCACTGTCCTGCTTTTAGGTACAATTAAGTCTTTCAATTCCAGTCTAGTTTTCACTTTGCTTCCCTTTCTTTTACACTGACACAATCTGGTCTTCTTCACATTGACAAATCTTTGGTGCTCATTCAGGTTCTTATTTCCTGTTTTCTCTACTTTCTACACTTCAGATAATTTTTTCTACTTTTTCCTCTGTGATCTCAGATGATTTCTAAATTAGCCAGGATGTGAATCCAAAAAATATACTTTAAAAAATTAGTTGTGTGTGATCAATTCTTTAGCTTACTCCTTGATTCTGCTTTAGACCACTTCCTCTAGTTCTTGATAGAACAATTTCTGTGTATTGTTCTTAGTTAATTTACTCCTGAGGCTGCTCACAAAAAAAAAAAAAAAAAACCAAAAACAAAAAATCCCAAACAACAAATAGCATAGATGAAACTACACTAGATTCAGTTTCCTCCATTTTACACTGTGTCCCAGCACTGTCCCTGAAGACTTCTTACCTTCAAAAAATTACATTTTCTCATTTTTGCCCCAGGATATTCAACTCACACCTTTAGCTTCATGTAATAAAAAAACTACCCTGCTCCAAAACTCCTACTAAAGCTAAAACCAGTTTATAACAAAAAAGTAATACAACCTCCTAAAGATGTCTTACATAACTCATAAGAAAACTAATACATAGCCTTTAATGTTTATTCCTTTAAAAAAAGTAATAATACACTGATGATTAAAAAGGGAAGTTGTTAGCCCTGTTATTGAACAGGTAAGAGAATTGCATATGGTTCCATGTTAATCTGGCAGTTCAAATCATGCAGCCCACATCTGAGCAGACAACCTTTATTGTCTTACTTTGGGGACTGTTGTAAATATCTACTGGGAAACCCCATCTGGTCTGTTTGTGACTTTAGAAGATTTGAAAGAGTAATAGTGGCTAAGTACACAGTTCACTGTACTCCTTCTAAGTTCTCCTTTTCCCATATTAATTGCAACCAATTAAGTATAATTACAAATCTCAAATAATTAAGGGGTTTCTTTCAGCTACTTGTTTTCTTCTTTTCATATTCTCAGCATGCCTGTATTTTCAGACTTCCCTGCATTAATTTGGCAGATATATATAAAAGAAGATATTGGTCAATACCCAACTATTTTATTCTAACTTTATTGATCTAGCTGTTGAATTTTATAATTATGTTTTGGTATTTTAAAAATCCAGTGTTATGCACTGAAGTTCAGAACATGAAAAGTTTTACAGATGGTTTTGAATAGAGCTATCTTCTGGATGTCTGGATGAAGTATGATAAGAAGATGTGATTGAAAATACCTCTCTGTTCTACAGAACATTTTTGTTATTGATTGATACCACACAGAAAACAGGCATTTTGGATTAATTCAGCACATGTACTTAGTATATCACAGATAATTTTGTAGTTTAGAATCATGTGGGCTAAATGTGTTAGAAAAAGCTTATAATTTCTCAAGTTGTGATAGCCATCTGCAGCTGCACATGTAGTGCTGTAGTGTGCAAAAATGAGCAGAAAACATTATAGTTGAAGTGTGCTATACTCTAGGTAACTCTGGTGTCTGATCCTTTAGAAATGATGGGGAGTTCATGTAGACACTGAGGATCACTGTGTACACACTGGAGATCAGTTCTGCCCTAGAAATCAGGGACCCACAGCTGATTTCACTTCAGCCTCTCCCACTGCTTTATTAAAAGGGAAATTGGGAAAATAGAAAACATGAGCTTTTTACTTGAAGTCCATCCATGACAGTTTAACCTCCATTTTTTCCTACATACATCGTTTTAATTTTTTCACATTGTTACACTTAGGTAGGTGTTTTCTATGTAGTTATATTTGTTTATCTTTATATATGATCTTAATTAAATACCTTGACTAAATGAAGCTGAAAAGAAGAACATATTTCTGCTCTGTCCTCTCTGTCTCCTGAACAACAGCTAATCTGGCTTCTATTATTAAATTCTAGTGATTGCTTCTCTAGTTCCCATGTGTGTTCCAGCATGATAAATAATAGGTGGAAATTAGACTATTCCTGACCTGTAACGTGCTCTGCATGGTTTATCTGGATTTCTAGGCATGGCTTACAAAGGTGGTTAGTGTTGTAGAGGCAACCTGCATAGATTATAAGCAGCAGGGCAGAAGAAATAGCAGTAATTCCTCATACTGATCAAAGAACACCTTTAGTTTTCTCTGAAGGGGCTCACCCTTTAATTCATGCCCATTGGAAGCATGATGACCTGTGTTTCAGGTTTGTTGCTTTAGAATGCAGCATATCTAAATGGTGGCCCACTAAGACTAGTATGATGCCCCTGTAAAAGGCTTCAAAGACGAATGATAATGTAGTCAATAAACTGAAAATATTTATAGAGAACAAAATTCTCCCTTACTCTCAGTAGCAAAACTCTTAAAACCTGAAGAGTATTATCATTCCTTACAGCCTTACACTGGAGAAACAAGAAGATGCAAGTTGAGGCCTAGCTTGCAAGTATCATTTTCAACGAACTTACAGAACATCAGAAACTACCTCTTACTCTTCAGAGACTGGTATATATGATATGAAAGGGAACAAAAGACTATTATCTTCCAGCAATTCAGGTAAGCTTTTTATTTCATAACTAGACTGTTAATAAAGCAGTATTTCTCATATTCACTATCCTTGCATGAATTCAAGAAATTACAATAGAAGACTTTTAGCAGTAAATTATACATTTTAAAATGTATCTATTTCCCAGCATGTTATCAGTTTATAAAATAATGTAAAATAGTTTATTAAAAAGGCAATTATACGTAGCAATTTGAAAGACAAACTGCTTGTTCATTTTTTTTGTTCAAGTCAATATATACTTTTCTTTTCTTTATTTTTCTGTTTCAGGTAGTGTTGATATTGTCACACTTCCTTTTTCTGTTAGAAATTGTTGAATCATAGAATCGTTTTGATTGGAAAAGATCTTTAGGATCTTCAAGTCCAAACATTAACCTACCATTGACACAACCATTAAACCATATCCATAAGCACCTCGCCTACACATATTTGAAAGACCTTCAGGGATAGTGACTTAACCACCCCCCTGGGCAGCCTGTTGCAGTGTTTAACAACCCTTTCAGTGAAGAACTTTTTTCTAGTGTCCAATCTAAACCTCCCCTGGTGCCACTTGAGACAAACTCCTCTTGTCCTATTACCTGTTATATGGCAAAAGAGACCCACCTCGCCACAACCTCCTTTCAGGTAGTTGTAGAGACTGATAAGGTCTCACCTGAGTATCCTTTTATTCCAGTCTAAACAACCCCAACCACTCCTCATAAAACCGGTGCAAGAGACCTTTCATCAACTCCATTGCCCTTCTTTGGACACACTCCAGCAACTCAATGACCGTCTTGTAGTGAGGGGCCCAAAACTCAACACAGTGTTTGAGATGTGACCTCGCCAGTGCTGAGTACAGGGGGAAAAGCACTTTCCTAGTCCTGCTGGCAACACTATTCCTGATACAAGCCAGGATCCCACAAGTCCTTCCCTGTTCACGAAGAACAGGTGAGATGGGACACCTTCCCTAGCTGTTTCCCTCACTAGCTGTGTCAGCAAGTTATCTTTCACACTCTCCAGGAACTTCCTAGACTCTTTCCTCTCTGCCGTTCCAGTAGACATCTGTTAAGTTTAAATGCCCCATGAAAAGAAAGGCTAGCAATTCTGTGAACTTTCTCAGCTGCTTATAGAATATTTCACATCCCTCTTCATCCTGGTTGGGTAGCCTGTAACAGACTCTCACCATGATATCTGCCTTGTTAGCCTTTCTCCTGCTTTTTACCCAGAAACAACTCTATCAGCACTGTCATTAAGCTCTAGACACTCCCTTACATACAGGTCTAACCCCCACCACTCCTTCCTTGCCTATCCCTTCTGAAGAGATTATAGTCATCCAATGTAGCATTCAAATTGTGTGAATTGTCCCACAATGTTTCATTGATGGCAAATATATCATAGTTTTCCCTCCNATAGTGACTTAACCACCCCCCTGGGCAGCCTGTTGCAGTGTTTAACAACCCTTTCAGTGAAGAACTTTTTTCTAGTGTCCAATCTAAACCTCCCCTGGTGCCACTTGAGACAAACTCCTCTTGTCCTATTACCTGTTATATGGCAAAAGAGACCCACCTCGCCACAACCTCCTTTCAGGTAGTTGTAGAGACTGATAAGGTCTCACCTGAGTATCCTTTTATTCCAGTCTAAACAACCCCAACCACTCCTCATAAAACCGGTGCAAGAGACCTTTCATCAACTCCATTGCCCTTCTTTGGACACACTCCAGCAACTCAATGACCGTCTTGTAGTGAGGGGCCCAAAACTCAACACAGTGTTTGAGATGTGACCTCGCCAGTGCTGAGTACAGGGGGAAAAGCACTTTCCTAGTCCTGCTGGCAACACTATTCCTGATACAAGCCAGGATCCCACAAGTCCTTCCCTGTTCACGAAGAACAGGTGAGATGGGACACCTTCCCTAGCTGTTTCCCTCACTAGCTGTGTCAGCAAGTTATCTTTCACACTCTCCAGGAACTTCCTAGACTCTTTCCTCTCTGCCGTTCCAGTAGACATCTGTTAAGTTTAAATGCCCCATGAAAAGAAAGGCTAGCAATTCTGTGAACTTTCTCAGCTGCTTATAGAATATTTCACATCCCTCTTCATCCTGGTTGGGTAGCCTGTAACAGACTCTCACCATGATATCTGCCTTGTTAGCCTTTCTCCTGCTTTTTACCCAGAAACAACTCTATCAGCACTGTCATTAAGCTCTAGACACTCCCTTACATACAGGTCTAACCCCCACCACTCCTTCCTTGCCTATCCCTTCTGAAGAGATTATAGTCATCCAATGTAGCATTCAAATTGTGTGAATTGTCCCACAATGTTTCATTGATGGCAAATATATCATAGTTTTCCCTCCGCACGAAGGTTTCTAGCTACTCCTATTTGTTGTCCATAATGTATGCACTGGTATAAATGCACTTCAATTGAGCTATTGATCATTTTGCCTTTCCTGAAGAAGAAGCCTCAATTCATATATGACCCTTCTCAGGTGCTTCCACAGTTTCTAATAAATAAATAACTCTTGCATCTTTGCTCCATCCCCTATCGCTATTGATGCAGCAGACCAAAGGACCTAAAACCACACAGTCCTTCAAATATTGGCAATATTTTCTACCAATGAATGAAAGATCAATCTACCTATCAGAATTTGTATGTAACTAACATAAATTAAGATTTACATCTACTTATATCTATATCTGAAAAGAAGTTTCAGGTCTACTGTGTGGCTTAAACATTGATAGCATGTTTTATTTACTGCTTATCTGACTTAGACATTTGCAGGGCAGAGACTGATTCTTCATCCTCTGTTTGAATGCCTGTTAATACCAGATATGAGTAACAATTTGATTTAGACACATCTGTTTTACAAAAAGGTAATAAAGTTGATAGAATATGTACATTAATTAGTGGCAAAGATTTTTCTAGACACACTGGTCATCAAAAAAAGAATGCTGTAAAAATACATGTTTTCTTATTAATCCAATTAAAATCCTGTTGGAATAGAGTAGTTATTGTCTTTCATTATATGGATGGTTAATAAAGCAACATGTGGTGCTAAATATTTTCCTGGGAATACTATTGATGTCAATAAGACAAGATGCATTCTGGTGTGAAAGAAAAACAGTGAAACTGAAGAGACAGAGAAATATTTCTCTGTATCAATTTAAGTATAAAGACATGAATAAAACATTCTCAAAATCTTAATATTTACTCTTAAATATATCTCTGAAAGTTATACAACCATGTCAGTATTTTACTGAAACCTCAGATGGCAGAATTGACATGAATATTTTGTCATGTCAGGAAAAGATATTTCTAAATAACTCTGCTTGTATTTAGCTAACAGTAAATGATACTGTTCTGTCTTTATGTCCAAGAAACTTATTCTCAGCATCACTATTTTATTCATCCAGAAGTCCATTTAAAAAAAACCAGTTTGTAGAAATTAATTTCCTATGAAGGTTCAATAAAAAAGATACATGTAATATACATGTCATATAAGAAGCCAATATAACATGGTCTAGTACTTATGATGCAAATATACCTGCAAAACTAACTTGGTTTTTGTTTTTAATGTGAATGCCTGTAATATAATCCCAATGAAAGAGTATTTGAGGATAGAGTAGTAGATGAACTCCTAGACAACATCTTCTAGTTTAATTTCACTTGAAAACAATGCCACAGTTCATGTAAGCTGAGACCATTTCACAAAGGAAACCAAAACATGAGCCATTGGAAGTTTGCTTCTAAAGTTCACTCTTTATCTAAGATAAACAGTAATTTAGACAAATCCTACAGATTCAATAGCACTGTAATATGTTGTTACAGATGTTTAGGAGAAATTTTACTCACTTTCCTAGTTGTCACACTGGGTTTCATTAATAACAATTTAATCGAGGAAACAGCTAAGGGCAGAAAGCAAGGGTCACTGTACACATAGTGTACTCTAACAACAAACAGTTTTTCATCAGCAGCATAAATATTTTCCTTAGATCATGATTTTTTTTTCTTTTTAGAGACCCTGTAGTAGTTGCAACTAGAATAATACTGCCCTACTGTTTTTTATTTTGATATATCTTACACGGAAGTTCATATCAATATGTTTAAAAACTGGTACCAAACTGAAAGTCGATTGAATTTTGTGACATTCCTTTGTGTTTGTGCAAGACCATCAGGTCTATTGACGTGCTGAAATTATACAGATTAAATAGAAACGAACTGCAATGCTCAATTACCTCAAAGTTTCAGGTATTTTTTACACTTAGATATAAGTATTTATGCATGACTGTGTTTTAGTTAGTAGAGATCTGAAGCTTATTTCAGTTCATTAACATGAGCATCTAGTATTATGTGAGAGGGCTTACTATGTCTTGGCTCTAGCTTCTGTGCAAGAATGTAGTTTCTTATGTATTAGTAGAAGTAGCTCTACAACGTTATAAAAAATTGTATCAGTACAATCAAGGGAGTGTACAGAAACCAAATCAAGTGCAGATTTCTAGGACAATCTGAATAACATTCTGTACTCACTTTCCACTAGATCATCGACATCAGTGGGACCTCAGATACATAGGTCACACATAGAGACCTAGGCAGTATTTTAATCAGGACATCTTAGGTGTGGATCTTATCCCTGCATTAAATGTAGATTAACTAAATCTCCTTTTAGAGTATGTCTTGGGACTAAAACAAAATGTCCCACCATCTCTTCCTATCTATATTGTTCTTTGCATTAGCCATAGTTTACACATATTTATGGCATGTTTTCTACAGGATTTTCAGGCAGTAGTCATCAAACTAATTTTTTTTTTTCCTGTTTGGTGTCTAATTAAATGTTATGCTCACTCATGTAGGTGACTTTGAAGCAACTACATCTATTATTGAAAAAAAATCTCATGTTTTCTCACAAAAAAAAGTGTCATTTCTATCATGGAAAAGACAAAATTTTTAAAATCTTGTGAAGATGCAAATAAATCTAAACTGACTAGACATAATACAGAATAGCAAGGACATTTTTCATCATTCTCTAAGGACATTCATATGAAATCAACATCCAGCTGGTTAAGGGCTCATAACTAACTGTCCCTCTGCTCACTTGACAGACATTTCACTCAGAAAGAGAAATCAGCTGCAGAATATTAATATACCCAGGTAGCTGACCACAGACTGTGACATTTGTATGAGGGAGGGGAAAATTAATTACTGATTCTTTTTATTTTGTTTTTATGTTCTTTTCTGTTGATGGACTCAAATTGTGGATGGCATAGTAGACAATTTCTAGTTTTGTCCTCTATGCAGAGGCAAAATTAGAAATTAATACAGAATAAGCTCATAATGACCAGTAATAGCACACAGCAATGTCAAGAAGTCAGCCTAAAAACAGGCATTTATTGGCCTAAAGTTTCATCATGTTTATTCATAATTATATTTTTGTTAAAAATACATTCCAGTCTGAATGCATACAAAGGATTCTTTTAGGGATAGTGAAAACAATTTCCAACCCCTCTGAACTCTAATAATGCCAATTAAGACCACGAAGAACTGAAATATTTGTAAGTAAATTCAGAGTAATATCCTTTAGTTAAATATATAATAACAAAATCTTAACCTATTTGTAACCAGTATAGCCTAAAAAATAGTTGAAAAAATTGTTTGTCTGTTTTTCCCAAGCAAATAATAGAAATGCTTTGACATTTCCCAGAGACTCATAATATAATTCAGGACACCTAACTATAGTTGGCAGATTTCAACTACACTCAGATGACCAAATCATACCAGGTCTACGATGTGACTGTGTTTAAAATGCAAATAAAAAACATTTTGCTGTGGCTATGTCTGAAACAATCAGTCGTCTTATTTGCCAGAATTGAGTCTCAGCAGTGGATCTAAAGATGTTACATAAGATATTAATTTCAGTTTATGTAACTATAAGTTTTGTTATCTAAGTTGAAAAAATATAAAGAGAACAAATGACAAATAATTTACGTAATAACCTCTTATAATCACACTTACTTTGGTGACATTGAGCCACCAAGGATCACAGCCATCAGTGGTAACTATATGGTGTCAGCTGCCTAGTATTATGTACTTATAAATAGTTTAAGCTATAGGTATTAAAGCTGAACAACCTTATATATATGGTAATAATGAGTAATAATGTGTAAGAACTAACCATTAGGACAAAGTCTGTTAATAAATGAACGTAGCAAAGTGTCTGTAGTATGTTTGGTTCAGTTTTTACTTTTAAACTGCCTTGATTTGTCAGTCTTCTAAATAGATCCTAACATGTAAATATATATATATATATAAACATATATATACCCCTAACATATAAACATACATATACAAATATACGCACACATGTAATATCTTTTTTATTTCACTTTATTAAGTATTTCACATTCATTAAAATGAATTAAATATCTGAGATTATCTTCAGTAGATTGTTAGGGATAACAAGTGGAGAAATTCAAGAGAAGCTTAACATCAGAAACCATTTTATTCTGCTACATGTCAAGATAAGAGATTTAAACTATTAGAAGGTGTAGTAAAATACTATAAAATAGTTCACACTTAGTTTAAATCTTTTATATCAGTTTTATTTGTTAATGGATAAAGCAATAGTTCCTTGATTTAATGATATGCAAAATAGGTATATTTAAACTGTTTGTCTCTATGATGACTTCTCATGATCAAGGTTTATGAATTAATCAGACATCATATAAGAGGGAAAAGTACCTCCTTTTATGCTTTCTAACTTTTTCAAGTTATAAAATGTCTCCTTGTTCTTCTGTCCATCCACAAGATGTTTCTCTCATCCAGTTAATACTTTAGACATTCTTAACATTATTTTGTTTGTATTAGTTCTAAGGAAAACAAGTGTTTTTAGATAAAAGTTAATTCTTCTCAGTACAAAAAAAAAATGTACAATTTTCTTTTGTCTCTACCATAATCAGCACTGTTAGAAAATCTAGTTTTCACAAGTAACTGCGTCCCTCTCTGCCACCAAATAGGATGGTGTTATCTAGCTGCATAATCCTGTTGATTCCGTTGTATTGGTTTCAGTGGCCAGTACAGTAAATAAAATCAGCTTGGTTATCTTACTGGAAACTAATCTTAGAAAAGACAAAAAAAAAAAGCCTTTTAGCAGATCTACAAGTTGATTTGATTTACTGAGTAATTTCTTACAGCCAGGATCACAGAAAAATGGCAAAGTTGATGCATGGGGAAAGAGGTAGAACAGGTGTTCTGGGACAATTTCCTTAAACAGAAGTTCACAGATAAGCTGTGAAACCATGCTTATCACCTCCAATTACCTATTTATGTAAAGGCAATCTAATAGTTTCATATTCATCATGACTTAACTATCTTTGTAACCTAATAACATGTTCATTTCTTGGGTACATCTCAACATAAGGCAAATGAATTAATCAGTCCTACAGTGACAAACGTGCTTTTTTTATAGTTAAGTTGCAATATTATTTGATGGTAGAATAGTTCAAAGATAGGGAATGTGTGAATAGAGTACAAGAAGAGGATTTGCCAACATGTACATAAAAAATATTAATTCATATTAATACTTGAAAACATGTTCTGCACTTCTCTACTTCTGGAACTGTGAAGTCTACCGACCATGGTAGTAAGTTCTCACTTTGAACAGAAATTCACACCCTTTTTCTTCTGAATAGAGTGTATTTTTCCAGAAGGTCAACTGAACAGGGTGGGAGACATCCAAATCTACTGAGAAATAATTAATCAAGAAAGATTTTGTATTTTTCAACTTCTGGATATGCTAATTACACCTACTTTATTTTTGGGTCTTATTTAAATGTCTCATAGGGTTTTGTTTTGTTCGGGTTTTCTTATTTGGTTTAACAGATATGTCATATAAAGACTCTGTTATGCCTGTACCTTTTTTGGTATTTCTGCTGAGAGTGGCTAAGTATTTATAAGCAGTTGGTGCAATATTGACTCTTGCACTGTTCAACCCCTTAAATATTTTATTGTGTTATTTTCTGTGTAGGAATTTATTCCTTTCAAGAATAATTCCCAAGGGCTTGTCTTATTCTCTTCTGTATTGTAAAACCAGAAATACAATTATGATTTAGACTTGTCATGTATAATTTAGCTTGCAAATATATTTATTTAAAGGCTATTGGATTTCTTCTTAACATCTATAACGTGTAAAGCAAAAGACAAAATATAATCCATTGTTTACTCTTTTTCTTTCTATAAAATCATAGACAGGGTAAATGAAATATTATTTGCCAGCATTACTGTTTAAAACTTTCTTTGACTAAGAAGTAAGTTGACTTCATCTTTGAAGAAGATAAAAAAGAGCATTTTTTTCTTCCCTCATATTTTTATTTCTCTTAAACTGTTATTTAAGAAAGTGAATTTAAATGTGAATCACAGCATTATCAATCTCGTATGAAATCAGATTCTAATTCTCAGGTGCCCAAGAGGCTCCATTGTCTCTTTAGAAGAATAGTTCTGTATCTAAATTTAGATATGTTCTGACTTAAAGAATTTCCTTCAGGAAATTATAACATTAGATCAATTCCTGAAAATTAATGATTATATTAGTAGTGCAAGGATGACAATATCCCAAAGTACCTAGATATATGGTTGATATTGTTGCAAGACTCCCCTCCACCACCTTGGAAAGACTGAGACAGTCAAGGAAGATTCCTTATGACTCAAAAAATACCAAAGGTCACACTCATCTTCAAGATGGACAAGGAAGAAGGAACTGGTGTTCCTAACCTAATTCCTACTTTCTGGAAGGCACACCAAGGCACACATAAGATAAGAAGTCTGAGAATAATCAGTTACTGAGGACAGATCATGTCTGCCCAAACTGATTTTCTTGAGATCAGCTTGGTGGACAAGGGAAGAAAAGTGGCTACCCTAATGTTATCAACATTTTCTACATGGTGTCCCATAGCACAACTTCTTGTTCTGTATTGGAAAGAAATGATCTGAATACATGGAATGACAGGCTGGGTGAAAAATTGACTAAATTGTCATGCTGAAAGAGCAGTTGTCAGTAGTTCAAAACCCAGTTGTTATCCAGGTATTATACGTCAGTCTGAGTTATTCCTCAGGGTTGATACTGAGGTCAATACTGTTCAACATCCTCATTAATGGTCTGCATGATGAAGGAGAATGCACTTGCGGCATGTCTCTGGACAGAAGAGCTGATATACTGAAGAACCAGCTGCTGCTGAAGAGGCTTTCAGCAGACTATAGAAATGAGTGAGTAAAAATATCTTCAGTTTCAATAGTCCTGTACATTGGATGAAATAACACTGTGGAACCATACAGGCTGGAAGCCAGCTGTCTAGAAAGTAAGTTTACAGCAAAAAAGACAAATCTTTTGTTTGACACAAGTAGAAGGCAAGTCAGTGGTATAATCCTGCAACAGTGGAAGCTAAGTGTGTGCTAGACCAAGCTAGCAAAACATTGGCAAAGTATGAGACAACTGTCATATGCACAACTGCGTAGTTGTCTCCTATGCATCTGTTTACAGCCATTTTAGGAAACAAAATTACTATCTAGTGCATTGTGGACACTCTGATGTTCTAAAAATTAATCACTGTAATGATGAATGGATACATTCCCTACATGAATAAGGGAAAATACAACTAACTATGGAATAGCTTTTTCAACACCTAATCTCAAGAAATGCAATATGATTACTGTCTGGGACAGTCTTTGAATATATCTTAAATAATAAGAGAAAGAATAAACCTCTGAGTGCGTTTCGTCTTGGAGAGGTAAGGGCTGCTTGTCTTATTAGACAGAAAAGGCTCTTGGTCAATAAACTAACTTGTTTGTCAGCCAGAAGTAAAGTTAAATCACTATGAGAATTACTTGGAAAAGAGGTACATTGTCAAATGGGAATTTTAGTGCTTTCTGGACTTCCAAATTAATAAGAAGTTCATGTGATGGAGCAGGAAGGGATTAGAAGGCAATCCCTGGCCTTTCAAGGTCAGCACATAGTGGAAACTGAAGCCAGGAACGTAACAGAATGTGATAGTATTACATTTAGATTTTTTTTTTTCCTAAGCCTTTCCTCACTCATAGTCAGATATAGTAGGTGCAGTTTTGATCTGAATCCAGAGCAAGGATTAAACTCGGAACTTTAGATCTGGAGCAAAGTTCCGTAAGTACCTTGTAAATACTATTTTTATACTTTATAATTTATTTTATTCAGATGTAATAGATATTTAATTTTATGATATTTGAGATATTTCAGAACAAATAAAAGGCATTAATCTAGTGGAAATTAACTGATTTATTTTAATTATATTGAAAGAAGATGTCAGTACTTCAAAGTTTAACCCAGGAGTGAATTTTTATCATAAATTTCCAAGAAAAAGGATTTTAATAGAACTGCAAAAAGACTTAGCTGATTCCTCAACTATAATGCTGCTTTTTTTTTTTTTAATGACTGTGCAGTTATGGTTCTAGTATGCAGAAAAAAAATCATGCTTAATGAATTGCAGAGTCATAAAAACTAAGCTGTGCTGAGTAGAATCTTGAGCAGACATGCCCAATCTTCCCAACAATGTCCTTTGGCTAGTTTTATGCTTGATTGTTTACATTCCACAAAGCCTTCTCTCATTTACCAATTTTGCATCTCAAATGCAGACCTCCTCACTGAAACCCTGTATATAACAGTGATTATACCCTCAGGTACCCTTGTTATGCCATGCTTGCTGCACAATCTACAGAACAATTGCAGCAAAGAGAATGGAAGATACTAATGGCTTTATGACTGCAGAACTATACATATGCTTGGAAAGTCTCACAGAAATCTATTAAAAACCCCAAATTAACAAAACCTAATTCTCTAATTTTATTTATACCTGATACATGTACAGTTTCAATTTCAGACTAAAATTTTATTGAGATTCTTGCACATTGGAGGTGCTATATTTTTAATCAATATTTGTATACAGCAACAAATACTTCTTATTTGTTATACTTCTTATTTCTTATACTTCTTATTTCTTATATAGTGGTGAATTGGATCCTCTAATTTTTAATTTGCCAACTATTTAAAATGGTCTTTTGTACCAAATATGATGTATTTAAATTATAGAATCCTGCATTTCCATAAGTCTTTATGCTTGTGGAATGAGATGTAGTACCTCTATTGTATGTTTAATGTCATATTATATAAGCAGATAACATGACTGTCCCTCCTAAATTTGGAGACTCAAAATGTACAGAATAAATAAAGTAACAAATTCAGTCACTGCTGATTGGACATGAGTGAACTGGTTATCATCTGAAATGGCTTGGGGAAAGAAAACACCAATTACTATTTTCATGACTGTTTTCTAAGTGTTAAGAAAATCATCATTAGAATAATGAAAGCGTCTTACTAGTTCTTATTTTAGTACCAGGGTTGCATTATCTTTCCAATAAATTTTCAGTGCAAATTATTTTTTATTTTAGCAAAATGTTAACATTTCTGTTTAAGAAAGAAAATTATTTCAAAGAGCGAAAGAGGAGACAGGCATACAGTACATGTTTGCTTGTGCATAGCTGAGTGGAATCAATGTTTTTACCTTTAAATGTTTTCCTTTCTGTACATATAGTGAAATATGTCAGTAGAGAAATAAATAGCAATGAAAATTCCTATTTGTTCATGTCCTTACGGTAACTCAATGCACTTAGTCCAGATCACATTTTCACATATAGAACTGACTAAAGATGTCTGAATTAGCCAAGAAAATTTACATACATAGAATGAACAGTAACTATATGTGGATTCCTACTGAAGGGCTACAGGCAGCCTGAATAGCTTGGAGAAAGAAAGAAAAAAAAAGTTGGATTTTAGCATATAAAAATGGTTCACTGAAGTAGCTTCCTGACCTGTGCTTGCAAAATTAAGTCTGCATTCTGCTGCTAGAAGTTATCAATATTTAACTGACACTGACATGACAAAGGAAAATTTTATTACTGTGAATACAAAAAAAAATCTTTACCTACAGTGTCTTCAAATTAATAATTGATTAATAATTGATTTTCAATATATGATTACAAAGAGTTTTGGTCTCATTAACAAATTAGGACATAAGTATCAAATACAGATAATATTGAAACTATTGAAATAATTATGCATTGCTTTTAAAATGGCTTTGCTAGTGTCTGAGATGGATGAGACTGAATCCTCAGAGATAGATACATATCTGATTGAAAATCACACTGAATTAATAGATGTCATTTTTTTGGTTGGTTAGTAAATAAGGTTTATGCTCTGGACCCAGTTTTGCTCAATACTTTTATTGAGTTAGCTAAAGTGTATTCCAAAAACTGTTGATGACATCAACAAAAAAAGATTAAATCAAATTAGAGGGGTGGTAAACACATTAGATGATTGGATTTTAACGCTGACAAAATAAAGATATTTGTAATTCAGAAAAAAAAAATAGTGCTTAGCAGTAGTATAGTGTTGCAGTTCAGTTATGTAGAATTCAGTAACATACATTGCTGAATAAACAGTTAAGCAACATTACTGCTCAAAAAATGGAAGCCCTCAACAGCCCATAAAGTAAAAACTGGTGGTGGTGGAGAAGTGAGTCTCATGAAAACAGAAAATGTAATTTAGGAAGCTGTATGTTTTAAATACAGATTTTTTTTTTTCTATCCTAAGTTTCAATTTCATATAGACCTACTCTGAGAGAAAATTAGTCAAAATAGGAGACAGCAAACAAAAATGACATGGACATTTGAACACAGAGCTAAGGAGGAAAGGTCAAAGACATTTGGTTTTGTTTTATTTAACAGATTGAAAATACTACCACAAAAAGGATAATAACCAGTTTCTTCATTTTATCAAAAGAAAAAGCACTATGTTAAATAGTGAGAAAATTTTTACTTATAATAAGAACAGTGGACTGTGTGAACACATTAACAGATATATCATAGAATATATTTTTAAAGAACTGAATAGACATTTATCTCTGGTTATGTCTGTAGTCAAGTTACGTTTCAGCTTTCTTCAGTAAAGGGAGAATGAGTGAGCTTTTGTAATAGCATCCTATAGTCTCCTATTTACAGATTTTTATGATGAAAATGAAGAGATAGGGGGAAAATGTTTCAGATGACCTGATTTATAAAATATGCATAATGTTTTAGAATATATGCCATATTCCTTATGTCAATATAAAAATGTATACATAATTTATTAACATCATTTTCATGGTTTAGCTAATTATCAATGAAAAAAAGAAAGCAAATATACCATTGTTCTTTTACTTTTATTACAATTCTTCATAGACCAGTACTCCAATATTATCGTTGTGATGATACTTTAATGAATATTCCCATAAATTACTTGTTTTAGTGCTCATGGTGGGGAGGGAAGATATTTCTTTGTTTCATGGGAAGTTGTTCCCATGTTTACTTATACAAGTACTTTTTTCAGCAAAGGTGTTCGTATTTTTTTTATTATTATTTTGCTGTATTTTTTATTTTGCACAAATGTCCATGTTCCAGATTTTGTATTTCTTAACCAGGCTAATTGGAACAATACATTTAAGATATGAGAGAATATGGGGAAATCTCACTATATTCTTGTTCTGATTTGCATTCTTCTGAAAACAACTACTACTGGCTGGTTAGAAAAACAGTTTGTTGAGCCTGATGAATCATCAGTCTGAACCAGTAGGCCAGATGCTGGCTTTTCAAAGGAATTTTGGCCTCAGTTCTTCTAACCTACATCCAAAAGCAGGTTCCAAAGAAAGTCATGATATCACTACCTAATCACATAATACTTGCAGAAACTACTTTAATTCCATGATTTTTCTGAGCAAGCAAAATAAAAGACATTTTAGGCAGGATCATTTTAATGATTTTGGGTAACACATTTGCCAAATTATCTCGGATAAAAAAAACATGCAGTTTAGCAGTTACTGTGATTGAAGTGATATCCTGGTCATTTATGAGGTCTGTGATACTGTAATGTGGGGTTTTTTTGTTTGTTTGTTTGTTCTTTTTTTGGTTGCTTAATTAATTAGACTCCAGTTTTAAAGAAAAATACAAATGGATAATCATAGTATGCCACACAGTTTCCTTATACAGAACAAGGACATTGCTTTTTAAAAACTACAAAATAATAAATGACAAAAAATAAGACAGTTAAAAAAAATCTTTCTGATTATTATTACAGTGAAAATCAAGTTACTTTTTATGTATTCTTTAAAGAATAGTGAAACTATGAAACTGGTTTTTAACTGATAAAAAAATAAATTTATAATTGAGATCAAAAAGGCAAATCAGATATGCTGGTTTATAAAAATTCCAAAAAAAAGAAAAGAATTTATATGAATACTGACACAATAGAGCTGCACTGAGCATAATAAACCTTAACTGACACTTAGATTAAAAATAACATCACATTTCTTTTAAAAGCAAGCTGAATAGTATTTATAAACACACACCTAGTCTGTAAGTATAGATGACACATATTTCCCCTAAATCATATATTCCTTCTAATAATGCTGACATAAAAATAAAGCTTTTTTCAAATATCTACATATAATTACACAGGACTTTTTTAACAAAAAAAAAAAAAACAACCAAAAACAAAACCACAAAGAGATGATAGCAGAGACAACTGAATTCTTTAAATGTAAAATATATTTGTACCAATCTAATGTAGTCAATTCAATACATAACTGTTTTTTTTAAAATATTGACTGCACTATCAGGGTGTTTAAAAAATTATGATTTATTTAGATCAATCATTCAACATTGGAAGAAAAAAACAAGGGGAAATATATTTGTCCTGATCACAGTGTGAGACTCAGCATCCAACTGGATTCCTGAATTACCTGTATTTTCTGAATGTTTGCCAAAACACATCAGTGTATTCGTATCCTAGATAGAAAATTCATCTTGTTGT
The DNA here is from genome assembly GCA_013401255.1 of Urocolius indicus. NCBI lineage: Eukaryota > Metazoa > Chordata > Aves > Coliiformes > Coliidae > Urocolius > Urocolius indicus. The sequence continues at coordinate 219,001 of WBNH01012652.1, forward strand.
TTGTCAAACATGTTAAATACATCTCAGTAAACAAGTAATATAAAAACATATAGCTGCATTTTCATTTTCTTCTCGGTACAGAACGATAGTATTTTGGATCTGCAAACAACTTTTTCCCCTGACTGATGTCACTACTATTTAGCCCTCTGAGGTTAGCATTTATTGATTCGGCTTTTACTTTGATTGGATCTTACCTACTTCAGTGCTTCAGTAAATTGAAACCTTCTCCAGTTCATGGAAGAAATCTGAGAGCAAGGCTGTGAGAAAATGTACACTGACCTCAATTTGTTTCAGACTATATTGGTAAAAATATTGTCATCAGGTTGCAGAACTGACCTCACCTAGCAGGAGACAAATATCAGACTTCATATTCTCAACAAGTCATTAATAGAAGAATTATTCCCAAAGAACAAATAATATTTTTTATACAATATAGAATATTTCCCACATTCTGTAAATACAAGAATCATTTTCTGTGCATCACTAGAAGGAGATACATCAATCTACCTAATTTTTGCTTAAGCAACTTACAAGTGGCGTAATCTAATGTTTACTTATTGTTCTGTGATTATATAACTAAAACAATAAAATTATTATTCATCTTTGGAAAATGACAGTTTGAAGGGAAAAAGTATATGATGTTTAAATTTAGCAAGAGATTTGGAAATACAGTATTTTATTATTTTAATTGTGAATATTCATTGATAATAATTTCATTATTGTTTTGCTATTGCTAGCTGTAGGTTAATGGTAACATACTGTCAAGTAGGATGAACTGGATCATAAAATTATCCTTGCTTATTCTGCTCAGATGATGACAAGATGACTGTTGCACTATTTTTGTCTATTAACTTTCAATAGAAGAAGTGTTGTTTTATCCTACAGTTTCAAAGTTCAGCATCTGAATGAGTTACCCACAGATTAAACTTGTTTTATGTGATGTAAGATTTGTTTCATGTCTAGAATGCGTAATACATGTGAGATATTTTAATGTTTGTATACAGTCATGTGATATATACATTATAACATACAAAATAAACCCAACATACTGTAATATAATGTAATCATAGAATGGATTGAGTTAGAAGGAACATGATCAGTTACTAACATGAGCAACTTGTGGAAAATGAATTTTATTTATTTCCAGTAAAATAAAATTTAATTACTAATTTGGTTAATGAGAGACAGAGACAAACACTGAAAAACCATGAAATTTTTAAAGGCTCAGATTCACTCCTTCCTTCCACACTCCTCTACTCTCCTTACCCTTCAAGCAGTACAGAGAGAATGGAGGATGTGGGGTTGTGGTCAGTGATGAAGGATTTCAATCTGCTGCTTCTTCCTTCTCAAACTTTCCCAGTTCCCTGGTATGGGCTCCTTGAGCTTGCAGTTCATTCAGGAATATCCATCTACTCTGGTGTGGATTCTTTACAGGCTTCACTGAATATGGAGCACCAGATATTTATTTTTGGCCTGGACTCATTTCTGTTTGAAAAATTCCTTGCTTCCTAAATACTACATTTCTGAAACGTTCTAAATGTGCAAAAGGGAACATAGCTTAGTGTGGGATAACTCAAGCAAAACAAGTGTCCAGATTTCTTAGCAGTGCAGAGTAAGTTCAAGCACTATCGTTAGTTTTATCCGATAAAGAACTTCATAAAAGAACTACAATAAAGTTTATTCCAAACGAATTTGAGACACTGAGTGTTCCAGAAACATTTTAAGATTGAAAATTTAGTTTAACATGTCACACCTGAAAGTGAAGTTGTAGATGTTGCCACAGATGGAGGATACTGATTATAATGTTCACACAAGATCATTCACAAGAATTCAAGTGAATTCACATACATATTAAAGAAAATCTGCTATAACACAGTAAAGAATGATTACTTGTAATTTTAACTCATTAAACATATTGGAGGGTGTTGTTGGTAGTTTTTTGTTGCTGTTTATTTGCCATAAATCAGCTATCAAATGAGAAAATATATGCATATAACCCCACATTTAGCTGTGTCCCTTAAGTAACTGGGGTTTTTTATTTGGCTGGTTTTTGTTTTGTTTTGTTTTTTATTATTACAAATAATAATTAAGCTGTTTCTCTTTTATGCAACCCCTTTTTCATAAAAAACAAATATGTAAGGACCGATAATGCTTTTGGAATAAGTGCATTTACTGGATACTCTGGTACTTTCTCAACTCAGACCTCACAAAAAGAAGGATAAACATTTTCTCAGTCTCCATATCAGGTTGCTCTATCAGTTTGTACGGATGAATTAGCAACACAGAACAAATTTTCTTATAGTCTTCAGGCTCTAGTTCTGTGTTGAGTTACACTACTGGTTAAATCCTTAATACCAGGAAATCTAATCTGGCTATGAATATACCACAAATAGTTAAAATTTAAGTGTTTAATATCTGGACACAAATTCTTTAACCAGCTTTAAACATTAAGTTTTTTTTTTTCTTAAAATCTTTTAAAACAATGCAAGGCTTTTGTTTGTTTGTTAAAATTTTTAATTTGACCTTAAATGTCACATGGTGGTATGTCAAATGAAGTAATTCTGATCATGTGAAATTGGATCGCGTCTCACATGCATCAACTTGATTGATTAAACCTGACAAGATGCATCAAAATGTCACACATATGCTTCAAAATCAGAAATAATATGAGCTTCTGAAAACAATAGGGTTTCTTAATCATTTCTGAAAGAAAAATGTTCCCTTGGGTTTAAAAATGAACACATAGTCAACAATGTAAAGAAATTCATTGGATCTTGAACACAATAATTAGAGAGGTAACATAGAAACTTTTGCTTCCTTTCAAGAAATACTCTGGAAAATAAACTAGATATATTTCCTATATTGTTCTGTGTAAGATACAAGATTTTAAATAATATGTTGTCTTATAAACAAAAAAATATAATTTAGTGTAGAAATAGACCTGATACTAAAATCATATTTTGTATCCCTTTTGAATACTGCCCCAACTGTAAAACTTATTATATCACAGCACCTAGTAGCATGTTAACAGGCTTTTCATAGCCCAAATGCTGTCCAGAGAACTCATGTTAATTCACATCATTCACAAAAATACTCAAAATGAAAATGAGGAATCAAATTTCTGCTTGGCAAAGAAAAAAATATCTATTACATTCAAACTTAATCTAAGCAAAATGAGAAGGATTTTCTTATATGGTAATCTTTCATAAAAATTACTATGAGCTAGGTTTTATCATCTCATTTCAACTTATTAACACCATGATTTATAGTTTAGCCAAAAAAATCCAAGAGATAACTTAGGAAATAAAGTAATGATGAATATAAATAAAACAGAATCTAGCTTCAAAATCCTCAAATACTTAATTCTCCTTGAGGATTTATTTCCCCACACACAGCTTTTTCTTTTACCCTAGTGGCTCTCTAGTTGAGAATCACTCTTCACAGTAAAATTAAAAATAAGGGAAATTGCTTGTTTGCTGACAATGTAAAGACATTGAATACTGTTTCCCTGAACCCAACAGAAATAAACCAATTCAATTCTTCAGTCAGACTTCACTTAACTCAGACAATCCTTCAGTAAAGACTTTTCTTATGGCAATTTTAGCAACTTGTATCCTTCTATATGTGTGGCTTGAAAGCTGTGTCTTTCTCTTTCTATGGTGTGTTTGTATCCTTTAACCTATAACATAAAGCCTGATTAGAAATAAATATTTTACTTTTAGGTAGCTGTTTCTTTAGTTGAAGGCTCTTGATTTTCTGCAGTCTAGCATCAAATATGTATTTAGGGACTCCATTGTGCCACATGAAATGATGGCAGTGGTTAAACCTCCAACTTCAGTTACACATACCTGGATGAACAACACAGTTTATTCTGGAGTAAACCACTGAAATTGTGCCAATTTCATTAAGTACTTCTGTCAAGCCCATTATTTCCATGGCAGTCTGAAAAGATCTCAATATAAATACAATTCATATTAAAGATTTTAATGGAAATGCATAGAGAATAAAAATATTTTTGCTGCATTGATATTTCTACTAATATATTCAGAGATTTAGGACTGTAAATGAGTTATTGTTCTAAAGTACTTTCATATTTTTATATACTACCTTTCTCAGATACAGAAATTATTGGGTATGTAGATAATTTTGAAATCAGTTTTGTGCTGACAGAAATTTCAATCCGAAGAGGCAGTGCTTAGTTTTGGCAGGAGTGTTATCTTTGTCACTGAGTAAAGAAAAATAGAAGGATTGAAAAAATATTGAAACCTGAGGAAAACAGAGCTTTTCTGTCAAGTTCTGTTTTCTGCAGGCATCTTCATTTTAAGTATCTGCCCTAGAGAGCTTTATTTTTAACCGTATTTCATAATTTCTCTTGCTTTTATCTTGCAGTACAAATTTTTCTCAACCAAAACTGATAGCCAAACAGTTATTTTTAACCTTTTTTTTTTTTCTCAAGCTTGTATAGTGGCTTTGCCTGAGCCAGGATTTTGGTAGCAGGGGGAGCTACAGGAGTGGCTTCAATAAACAAAGATCTGCCAGAAGGTTCTCCTGTAGCTGATAGGGCTAATGCCAGTCAATTTTAAGACCCTGCAGCTGATCAAGGCTTGGCCAATTAGTGACTGAGGTAGTAACTCTTTGACTAATGTGTTTGAGAAGGGGAAAATGTTGCTATGCAGTTGTACAGCACTACTGTCCATGGAGGTCACACTGAAGCAGCGATCCACTCAGCCCATGGAGGACCCCACACTAGAGTGGGTGGATGTCTGAAGGGGCTGTGACTCTGTGGGAAGCCCACATTGGAGCGAGGTCCTGGCAGGACCTGGGAGTCTATGGGGAGAGAAGAGCCCACACCATAGCAGGTTTGCTGTCAGGACTTGTGGTTCCATGGGAGATCCACACTGGATAGTCTATTCCTGAAGGACTGTTCTCCCCATGGATGACCCAGGTTGAAACAGTGTGTGAAGGGCTGCACTGCATGGGAGGCCCCATGCTGGAGCAGGTAGTGAAGAACTGTAGCACATGGCAAGGATCCACATTTGAGAAGTCTGTGAAGGACTGTCTCCTGTGGAGAGGGACCTCACACTGTAGCAGTGAGAAGTGTGAGGAGGCCTCCCTCTGAGAAGCAGCGGCAAAGCTCATCTGTGATGAACTGACTGTATCCCCCATCCCCTGCGCCACCGAGGGGGAAGGAAGGAGAGTCCTGGGAAGAGGGAGGAGTGTTTTTAGATTCAGTTTTACTTCTCATCTCCTTGGTCTTATTGTTCCTTTATGTAGTGGTTTTGGCCTGGGCCAGGTTTTGAAGTAGCAGGGGGCTAAAGGAGTGGCTTCTTTAAACAAAGAGAGTTGCCAGAAGCTTCCCCTGTAGCTGACAGGGTTAGGGCCAGTCAGTTTTAAGCTGGACCCTGCACCTGACCCAGGCCTGACCAATTAGTGATGGAGGTAACGCCTCTGTGAATAACATATTTGAGCAGAAGTTGTTGGGCAGTTGCAGAACTACAGCAGCAACAGGGAGGGAGAATGTGAAAACATCTCCGCAGACACCAAGGTCAGTGGAGAAGGA
>WBNH01012653.1:0-20906 GCA_013401255.1 Urocolius indicus
ACTTGTTTTGTTTCCTACACTCCCATAAACCTTCCTCTGTGTGTGTGTGTTCAGGCCACAGCGCTGGCCCTGAGGCAGACGTGACCCACGTGCCCTTCCCCTCCTGGCCCAGCTTCTGCTGACTCTCAGCACTTCCCAGGCCCGTTTCTTGCTCTCCCTGAGCGTTTTTCACCACGCTCCTCCTCGCGTTGTGTTTTTGAGGGACTCGGTCGAGGCTCGCTGGAGAAGCCCCAAGCCCGTTACATCAACGCTTTTTCCTTTGCAGGGCTCCTCGGGACACATGACTCTGTTTTTCCAGTGCCAGCAAACCCTAGCAAAAAAAAAAAAAACCAACAACAAAAAGGCAATGTTTGAAAGACAGAGAGGGGGAGAGAGAACACCCACATCGGATCCCATTCAGGAGGGACCTCTTCCCCCTGGCACAGAGACGCATCCCCGAGGGAACAGCCGGTCTATCCATGGTCTCACACACCGGCCAGCTGAGCAGGATGGAAGATCACAGCCACGTTCAACCCAGGGTGCACATCATCACCCCAAAATCAAGCCAGGAACCTGAACTGAAGAGCTAGCTCTTCTGCAGCACAGGGTGGGGGGGCTGAACCAGGGTGTCAGGGGAACATGGGGATGGGTGTGGGGGGTGGCTTCAGGTAGCCCATTATGTCCAATTAAGCCTAATTAATCCCATCAGCCGCTGCCCCCAGGGCTCAGCACCATCTCCCCAGGCAAAGGGGCAGGAGGAGCGTTTGGAATTGAGGCTTGCAAGCCTGGCTCCTGCTTTTCTCTGCAGCCAGCCTGTGTAGAAATGCATTTGAACCCAACCTGTGTGAGCAGGAGCAGCGTGCAGCCACTCCTTCCAGCATCCCTGCACGTGTTTGCCTCGCTGGGAAGGAGACACACTTCTGAGCAGCTCCTCAATGGCTCTTGTTTTGTTGTTGTTTTTTTTCCCCCCCCATCCCCCCAAAGTACAACTGAACTTGGCAATAGCAGCTGAACAAATCCCCCCAGTACGTGCTCTGGGCTATCACAAGCATACTGGGAGCTGGGCTGTGGTGTGGGCAGCGTAGCAACACACGTAGCAACCATAACAAACACAACTGGCGTGGCTCAGGCCTCTGCGAGGGGATTTTCTGCCGTGTGGGCCCATGCTCTCGCGTCAGGCGACAGGACTCAGGGTTGGGGGGGGGTGTGGGGTGGGGATGGACTGTCCCTGCACCCGGGGCACAGGCTCCTCAGGGATGCTTCAGCTTGGAACCTGCAAGTTGGAAAGGGACATGAGGCTCTCCTGGGTGTGGAAGGGGGATGGTTTATCACGCTTGGCTTTGCAGGGGGGTGTCTGGTGAGACTGAGCAGCACCGGGATGCTCGGCGGTGGGGTTGGCAGGGGAGAGGCCTGTCAGGAAGGAAGGTGATGAGTAGGAGGAGAAAATGGTTTGTGAAGCCCTGTTTGGCTCCTCTTGCCCCTGCCCTGAGGCTGGGGCTCGTCTGCCCTCGTGGGATGTAGGGCAGAGGTTGTGCATCCTCCATGAATCCATAGGCACCCTGTTTCTCTCCCGGCACCTCTGTGGGTGCTGCTCGTCCTCCTTCCAAGGCCACCTCCACGTGAAGCCTTCTGCCTGTGCATCCTCACCTCGCTATACCCCAGCCCTTTGGGGTGAGAGAGAGACCCTTGTGGTTTTGCGGTGAGACCCTGTGGTTTTGGGGCTCGGGCAGGGCAGCCAACCCTTCCCGGGGCACGTGGAGCACGCCTGGGACCTGCTGCGCCGGCGCCTGCCTGCCCGCCCGCCCACGGGAAGGGGAGCACAGGCAAACCAGCTATGTTTTTTGAGCTCCAAACTGTTATTATCCCAAACAGAAGTTGTATTTAACAGGGCCAGAAGAGCCTCTTCTCTGCACATTCCAGGCTGGGGGAAGTCTGCGAGATGCTGGAGCGGCTGCCCTGGGGAGGGAAAAATGATCTCCTTTAGTCAGCTCAGACGCCAGCCAGAGGTTTGCAGCCCCGGTCCAGATGCTGCAGAGCAGACCTGAAATGTTTCTGGGGCTGAGAGGGAGCTCTGCAGGCAGCTAGTGCCGAGTGAGACAGCTGAGCTGCCCAGCTCCTGGAGGTGGGTGAGAAGCGACAGGGGGGACGGGCACGGCTTCAGTGGGCCCAGCCTGACCCAGAGAGGGGAAACCAGCTCACCCTGGCCTTGGCACGTAGGAAAGTGTTGTCACTTGACGACTGTGCTGTAAGGAAAAGCTTTTTCCTTGCTGTGCTGCAAGGAAAAGCCGGTGCAGAGGTCCAAGTGCTCGTCTCCAGCCTCGTTAGCTGGTGAAATCATCAGATGGAAGCTATTCTGCCCTGTTAGGAGCTTTTCCTCTCAGAGACTCCTGTGTTTAGGCTCCAGCCTGGCGAGGTTGGTGGGGGGTGGTGAAAGTGCTGTGAGGACAAGGGCGACGAAACACATCATTCACCCCATCAGAGGTACCACAGCTAGGGATGGGTGATGGAGGTGAGGCCGCAGCAGCTCCTCCTTGGCACATCCCCAGCTTCCTCTTTCTTCTGCACCTCTTGGAAGCACCACACGTCCACACACAGTACCCAAAGCCACAGCAACAGCCCTTTGCAGAAGCACCTCAAACCAGGCTGGGTGACCCATGGCCGTGCGACCTGCTCCAGTGACCCTCCGGCTCCGGGCTGCCTGTCCCGTAGCCACCTTCCTCCTGCTGGGGTTGTCTTTCCACAAAGCCATTTCAGTTAGAAAAGACCCTTGAAGCTGCTGCAGTCCCAGCACTCCCCTCACTCTGCCCAGCCCAGCACTGCCCCACAGCCCTCAGCACCTCAGCCCCACGGCTTTGGGATCCCTCCAGGGCTGGGCACTGCCCCAGCTCCCTGGGCAGCCTGGCACAGGGGCTGACACCCCTCTCAGGGAAACAGTTCTGCCTCAGCTCCAACCTCAGCATCCCCTGGACCAACTTCAGCCTGTTTCCTCTCGTCCTGTATATCTGTGGCTACGTCTGCCTCTCCCTCTGCTCTCACCCCACGGAGCTTTGAAGGGCATTTCCCCCTGGCAGGCTCCATCCATCCCTGTGCGCGCTGAGGAAATAAAACCAGGCCCGTTCCTCACCCTCCAGACTGCAACCCACCTTCTCTTGCAGCCCAAAACCCCATCTCCTTCCCAGCTGCACGGTGACATCCCCTCCACACCACCCCAGGGCTAACAGCCTGACCCCAGCAACACAGGGAGGTCCTTCTGCCTCGGGAAAGCACATCTCAGCCCCTTGGAGCTGAGCTGCCTCGCCAGCTCCTCCTTTCTCCTCTCCCAAGGGTCCTCCTGGGCTTTGTCCTCTTCCTGCAGCTGAGGGTCTTCCCTGTGCCGCTCCAGCCCCTCATCTAAAGGTGAGCCACCCCACCTGAGCCAGGCCACCCCTCTCCAGCACCGCTTGCTTTGCCAAGCAGTTACACCTTCACGAAAGCATGTGGTGTTCGTTTCCCCCCTCTGCAGCACTGGTGTGGAGAGAGGGAGCCTGTGGGGTTTGCATTTCCCTCCCCCAGCTCAGCCCTGGGATGCGTTTCCCTGCCTGGCTCTGCTGTCCAGCCAACTCAAACATCCTCCCTCTGCCTTGCCCGGCAGCGGGGAGGAGAAGTAGGAGCTCAATGTCCCTCCTTGTTCTGCGGGGAGAGATCCAGCCCCGCTCCAGAGCTCCCACAGGAAAGCTGACCCCCCCCCTCCCCCCAAAAAATCCCCCAAAGGGTGCAGCACACATGAATTGTTTTCCTCCGGGACAAGGAGCAGGAAGGATTGGAGCAGGGTGCAGCTCAGCTCCTCGAGGACACCAAGTCCTGCTGGATTTTTTGGGGGTAGCAGCAGCAGCTTCTTCTTCCCTGAGGTGTCAGAAGGATGATGGGGGGTGAGGGGCTGTAGCAATGGGCTGAGGGCAATTGAGGTTGCAGAGTCCAGCCCCAGGCTGAGGCAGAGGGGCTGGGAAGCTGCTGGAGGGAAAAGGTCTGTAGAGGTTGGTGCCAGCAGCTGAACAGGAGCCAGCAGCGTGCCCAGGGGGGCAAGAAGGCCAAGGGCAGCCTGGCACTGGGGTGGCAGCAGCCCAGGGCAGTGATTGTCCCCTCTGCNCAAGTTGCTCCAGGACAGTAGGAAGAACTGTTTTCCTGAGAGGGGTGTCAGCCCCTGTGCCAGGCTGCCCAGGGAGCTGGGGCAGTGCCCAGCCCTGGAGGGATCCCAAAGCTGTGGGGCTGAGGTGCTGAGGGCTGTGGGTCGGTGCTGGGCTGGGCAGGGTGAGGGGAAGGGGTGTCCTCCAGCAGCTTCAAGGGCTTTTCCACCCAGAGTAATTCAGTGCTGCTGCTGCTGAGCTGCCCTGCGACACCCAGCCCCTTCCAAGCCAGAAGAACAAAAGTGACGGAGGCAGGTTCTTGCTCCCAGAGCCTGAGCCCATGCCCAGCGGGCTCTGGGTGAGCATCACCCTCTGTCACACACGTGGGTCCGTGACTGCGCCGCGCAGCTGCTCAGAGGCTACATCATCCTTTAATGGGACTAACACCAGCGTAACGAGACACATGCATAACGTCAGGGGGGGGCTGTGGCTGACACACGGGGCGCACAAACCCAGCCTGTGGCTTTCATCTGGTCCCAGGGGATCCCAGGACACCCAGACCCTTCCCTCCCTGTATGTTCTCCCAGCACCCAAAGGAGACTTGGAGGTGTGTTTTATCCACGGGTGGCTGAGGCCAGCGGGGAGGAGAGCCTCCCTCCTGCACCCCCACCAGTTAACTGACCTCCCAGACACAACATGAACCAGTTAAGGGCAGTAAGGGCTGTGTGTGGTTTCCATCTGCTGCCTCCTGCACCAGGCAGGGGCTGAGGCTGCGGGACTCCATCCTTCTGGAGCCTCAGGGGAGGATGCTGCCGGGCTGCCACAGCTGGGAGAGCCATTAAGCCCTGCGCCCCATCCCTTTTGCTCTTCATTTGCTTGTGTTTCTCCCCCAGAGGTGTGTGAGTACAGAAGCTGCCAGGGGCAGGATAATCTTCAGGAAGAGGGGAGGCTGCTTGGCTGCAGAGAGGCTTCGGCGTGGGGCATCCCTCGTGCACACACTGCCTGCAGGAGGATGGATGCCGAGCTGGGGTGGGGGGAAGTGCAGGGAGGGGGAGGCACGGCCGGGGCAGCCCCTTCCCCTTTAAAACTCGTAGGCGGAAACAAAGATGGTGATTTTGGACAAGTGCTTGGCCTGGAAGACCCGGTCCAGGTACTCGGACATGTCCACATCCACCTGGATAGTCTGAGGCCCCTGCAGGCTCTGCACCAGGACGAGCTCGCCGGTGTGCCGGTCCGAGCGCTGCATGACGAAGCGGCCGCCGCCGCCCCCCGAAGCGATGCCGAAGCGCAGGCTGTCGGGCCCTGCCCTGCCCGGTGCCGTGGCCATGCGGAACAGCGGCGTGGGCGCCAGCAGCTTGGACGGCAGCGGCAGGTAGTGGAACGAGATGGTTTTGGGTGCCTGGTGGCACGAGCGGCTCTCCATCGGGCAGGGGTTGCGCTCGCACTGGCTGAGGAGGGAAGGGAGAGAACGGAGGGGGGGGTGTCAGGGAGCTCCGTGTCCCTGCTGGTGTTGGGTTCCAGGCTGGGCTTTGGCACCCCAGCACCCAACAAGCTCCCCCCCTGCTCCCAAAGCCAGGGGACGGGCGTGATGCACTTACAAAGGCGACGTCTTGACGTAGGTGACGTTGCCGGTGGGCGAGGGGCACTGGGGGCTGACGCACTGGAAGCCCCCCCCGGTGTTGATGCAGGTGGTGCCCCTGGTGCAGTTGTCCTGGGACAGGGCGCACTCGTCGATGTCTGCGGAACAGAGGTGGGGTGGTGGGTTAAGCTCACAGCAGACCTCAGAGCACCCTCGGTGAGGGCAGGCAGAGGCACCTTCAACCGGATCAGGCGTCAGGCACGACGAAAGAATCGTGAGGATGTGGCTGAAAGCAACTAAACTGCCCAAAACCCCACCGTCCCCTCTGCCCCGGACGCAGGAGCGCTCTCACGGCCGGGCACTGCGAGGTGGGTTGGCAGGACTCGACGCTCCAAAAGCGCCTTTTACCAACCGAAACGGCTCCTTGACGGCGGGAGCAGCTTTGTGGCTCCCTCTCACCTTCGCAGCTCTTGCCGTCGCCCAGCAGGACGTAGCCACCGGGGCAGGCGCAGCGGTAGGAGCCGGGGAGGTTGACGCAGGCGTGGGCACAGAGCCGGGGCCCCCCCTCACGTTTGTACACCTCACACTCGTTGAGGTCTGCGGAGACACGAGGGGAAGGGAGCGCCAAGGATCCCCAAGGTCCCACCAGCCTCCCCCTCTACAAGCCCTGCTCTGCTCCTCTCACCCTGGCAGAGGCCGTTGGCGGCCGTGCCGCTCATGTGGAAGCCGGGCTCGCAGCTACAGTGCTGGGCTTGTTCCGTCTGAGCGCAGCGCGGCTGCCGCCGGAACGCCGGGTCATCCGTCACGCTCCAGGCGGGGGGAGCTGAGGAGAGGACACACACACACACACACATGTGTACCCCATGGGAAGTGAGGTGAGGGGCTGGAATGGGGAGAGGGTTACCCAGGCCAGCTTGGGGCAGGGGATGTCATCATCACCCACCCGTCTGCGCCTGGTACTGGCAGGTGGCTCCGGTCCACTGCTGGGGACAGAGGCACTTGTAGTGGTTCAGCCCCTCCAGGCACGTGCCGCCGTTCTGGCAGGGGCTGCTCGAGCACTCGCTGATCTCTGCAAAACACACGAGGCCACGTGGGGTGTTTTTTAATGCCTCTCACTGCACACCCCACACACACCCCACAGCACGGCACAACCCTTCCTCTTGCCAGCCTCAGACAGCGGCTGTTCCCGATGCCCCCGTGCAAAGGTTTGCCATGGCACAGGGAGCCAACGTAGCTCCTTTCCCCCTCATCCCTCCTGCTGAGCTCCAGCTTTCCTTGAGGATGAGAAACCCCCAAACCTCTGGCTGCAGGAGCTGCAGCATCCCCGGGACGTTGGCTGTCAGGGGTGGCCACCATACCTCCCCCATTTAGTGGAGGACCCCAATACCACCCCCCACATCTTTAAATAAACCCAGATTGCACCCTGCTCTTGCGAGTGGCAGCCCAGTAGCGCACCCACCGTGGCCACCAACCCGCTTTGGGTGGCCAGCCCAGAGCCCTACCTGCGCAGCGCGGCTCCTGCCCGCTCCAGCTGCCGTTGGCCTGGCACGTGCGAGTGCTGGAGCCCAGCAGCTCGAAGCCCGGCTCGCAGGTGAAGTGAACCTCGTGCTCCACCAAATACTTGGTGCCAAACTTCTTCCCGTTGGCGGGGGCCTGCGGGGCAGGGCAGGAGGCTGCGGGAGCATCGTGGGGAGAGGGTGAGTGCCCAGGGACGGTGCTTTGGGGGAGCGTCAGCCTTATTTGTCCTGTTCACCCAGTTCTCCCTCTTTGTTGTTTCCCTTGAATATGAACTTGCTGAGGCCAGTAACACCTGGCCCCACAGTGAAAGCTCAACAGGGATGCTGGGGCTAAACACCCCTGGCATGGGGCTCGGTGGCATTCTTGCACAGGACCGTGGCTCTTTTGCCCAGCCCACTCTCCTCCAGTGGCTCTGCCCCGAACTCTCTGCTGCGCAGCCAAAGCCCTTTGAGCCTCCCCACAGCTCACCGGGCTGGAGAAGTGCTTGAGTTCACAAGCACGACGGATAGAGCCGTTTCTGGGGATGCCCCAACTTCCCCCCATCCCAGCATGGAGCATCCCGAGCTGCACACAGCAGCGTGGCCGGCGCGGCCGGCACTCACCGGCGGGCGGCTCGGGGGTGGCTCTGGCCAGGGAGGCGTGCAGGCTGCTCAGGCGGCTCTTCATCAGGCGCAGGCCCTCGGCGAAGCGCGTCTCCTGCCCCTTCAGCAGCTGCTGCATCTGCCGGATGATGGGCAGGAGCTGCTGCCTGCCCAGGCAGCTCTGCGGGGAAGGGGATGGGATGGCACGAGGCGGCCGCTCAGCGCACGGGCACCGCTGCTGCCCCACGCTGCCACAACCTGCTCTGGCTGCGGGGGATGCTCCTGTAGAAGCTCCACACCACCAAAAATCACCCTGAGATACCCCATTTCACATCCCCACCCCTCCACCCCACCTTTACCCAACTGCAGGAGTATTTTTAGCCCTCAGGCGTGCTGTCCTACATCGGCGTGGGTAAAGGCAGCGCCACAAGCAGGGCTGGAATCGTTGTCAGCCCTGGGAGGGATGCCATAACTCATGTTTCATCCTGCTGGAGCTAGAGCCCTTTCCCACTTCCACATTATTACAAAAAAATAAGAGGAAAACAGCTGTCTTGTGAGTTCTGCCGGGGCCAGGGACTGGTGGGAGTCCTGCCGGCGAGCCCGTCGCTGCCACGGGACTGACTCATGCCGGAGACGGGCACCGCTCTCAACAGCTTTCCTGATGACTTAAAGCCAAAGGAGACAAGAGCAAGAGCTGAGCAGAGCCGAGGCAGTGTGAGAGCTCAGGAGGTTCGCAGAGAGTGTGGGAGAGAAAGCACCCAGGGTCTGGTTGGGGTGACACGAGGCTGGGAGCTCTGGCACAGCAAGCAGAGCTGCTGGGCGCTCGGCCCAAAGGATTTCTTCCTCCCTTCTGCAGCCACATTGTGCAGGACTGAAGTTGCTCTCCTTTCCAGGTTGCTGCTGAGGGTTTACACAGAGGAAATATAAAAGCCATCCCCGGCGGTGTTGATGCCCTCGGTGCCTTTTCAGGGGGCTGAGGAGGTCTGTGCCTGCAGCTCTGGGATGCCGGGAGGGAGGGAAAGGCTGAGAGATGCCCAGCGCGTCGCTGGCTTTAATAAAACAGCTCTTTGTTAGAGCTGGATTTAACTTCAGGAGCCAGCGTGAGCTGCACTTGGGGCGACTGACCCGGGAGCGTTCTCCAATCCCTCCCTGATGTAACTTCAGGAGTGGGGTGAGAAGGAAAAAAAAAAACACCCCACGAGCCCGAGCCCCACGGGGCCGCGTTTGAGCTGCCCCCGAGGCTGTGCTCACCTGTTTGCCGCTGCCGGTGGGCGCCTGGAAGAGCAGAGGAGCCCTTTCCCCTCTCGGAAAGCTTTTCCCCCCCCTATCCCCATCCCGTTCCCCGCTCACCTGTGGCGCCGGTGCCGCCGGGAGCAGCGGCAGCAGCATCAGCATCAGCAGCAGCGGGAGGCAGCCCCGCGGCCCCGGCATGGTCCAGCCCCGGCGCGGCTCCCGGCCACCGAGGTTAAGGCTGAAGCGGGCTCCGGCAGCCGCCTCTCCCCGCCCCGGCTCGGCCTCCCCCGCCGCCCCCCGCCCCACGCGTGGTCACGCTCTCCCGTGGAGCCGGCGGGACGCGGAGCTTCCCCGCCCCGGGGACACCGGCCCCGCCGGGATGCTGCGGCATCCCCGGGACGCACCGGGCTGCTCCCGCTTCCCGGCCCGCCCTGGGCAGCCCCTTCTCGCAGGCTCCGCGCTCCCCACACGACGTTCTCCGCCTGCCTTTCGGTGCGCGTTTGTTTCGCGAAACGTGCTGTATCTGCTCAGCACCAGCTCCCCTGCTCCGGCCGGCCCGGGACTCTTTCTCCATCCCTGCACCCCTTCTCTACCCATCCAACCCCCTTCCCCAGCCTGCAACTCCTTCTCCATCCCTGCACCCCTTCTCTACCCATCCAACCCCCTTCCCCAGCCTGCAACTCCTTCTCCATCCCTGCACCCCTTCTCTACCCATCCAACCCCCTTCCCCAGCCTGCAACTCCTTCTCCATCCCTGCACCCCTTCTCTACCCATCCAACCCCCTTCCCCAGCCTGCAACTCCTTCTCCATCCCTGCACCCCTTCTCTACCCATCCAACCCCCTTCCCCAGCCTGCAACTCCTTCTCCATCCCTGCACCCCTTCTCTACCCATCCAACCCCCTTCCCCAGCCTGCAACTCCTTCTCCATCCCTGCACCCCTTCTCTACCCATCCAACCCCCTTCCCCAGCCTGCAACTCCTTCTCCATCCCTGCACCCCTTCTCTACCCATCCAACCCCCTTCCCCAGCCTGCAACTCCTTCTCCATCCCTGCACCCCTTCTCTACCCATCCAACCCCCTTCCCCAGCCTGCAACTCCTTCTCCATCCCTGCACCCCTTCTCTACCCATCCAACCCCCTTCCCCAGCCTGCAACTCCTTCTCCATCCCTGCACCCCTTCTCTATCCATGCAACCCCCTTCCCCAGTCTGCAACTCCTTCCCCAGCCAATGCACCTCCTTCCCCATCCCTGCACCCGTTCCCCATTCCTGCACCTCCTTCCCCATCCCTGCACCCGTTCCCCATTCCTGCACCTCCTTCCCCATCCCTGCACCCGTTCCCCATTCCTGCACCTCCTTCCCCATCCCTGCACCCGTTCCCCATTCCTGCACCTCCTTCCCCATCCCTGCACCCGTTCCCCATTCCTGCACCTCCTTCCCCATCCCTGCACCCGTTCCCCATTCCTGCACCTCCTTCCCCATCCCTGCAACCCTTCCCCAGCCTGCACCCCTTCTCCATCCCTGCAACCCTTCTCCATCCCTGCACCCCTTCTCTATCCATGCAACCCCCTTCCCCAGCCTGCAACTCCTTCCCCATCCCTGCAACCCTTCCCCAGCCTGCATCCCTTCTCCATCCCTGCACCCCTTCTCTATCCATGCAACCCCCTTCCCCAGCCTGCAACTCCTTCCACAGCCAATGCACCTCCTTCCCCATCCTTGCACCCCTTCCCCAGCCTGCAACTCCTTCCCCAGCCACTGCACCTCCTTCCCCATCCCTGCACCCCTTCTCCATCCCTGCACCTCTTCCCCAGCCTGCAACTCCTTCCCCAACCACTGCACCTCCTTCTCCATCCTGCACCCCGTGCCCCAGTCTCTGCATTCATTTCCCAGCCCTTGCACCCCCTTCCCCATCCCCATCCCCACTCCTGCACCTCCTCCCCATCCCCACTCCCCCCTCCCTGTCCCTGCGCCCTGCCGGAGACGCGAGGGGCTGCGGGTGGTGCGCAGGGTCCCGGCTCCATCTGCTGGGCACTGTGTCTGCAGAACAGCCCCGGCTGTGGAAAGAGCAGAAATGCCCACAAAGGGAAAAGGGGCAGCAGGGAAAAAGGGGCAGGCTACAGGAGGGTGGCCTCATCCTTCCCGGGACACCCCTTACAGGCTCCTGGCTCCCTCTCGTTGCCCCAGGACCGATGGTTTTTGGGTGCGTGGCTGGGACAGACAGGAACCTGCTCTCTGGGTGAGGGGGATGGTGAAGCACCCACTGAGCCTTTGGGGCTCCGCTTGTGATTTTCAGTGGGGATGTCACAGCTTGAAACCCCCCAAGCAAGCCGTGGAGCAGGAGCCCAGACCAGCCCTAGGGCTGCCCATCACTAAAGCTGGGACAAATAGGGAAGAAAGGGAATAAAAAAAGGCCCTAAGAGGCTGCTTACCCCCGTGTTGGGCTGAGGGAAAGTCAACCCCACGCAGGGCAGCGCAGAGGAGCCGGGATGTGTGCCCTACACCTCAGCACCCACCAGCCCAGCCCTGCTCTGTTACTGTGGGGGGGCTCAGGGGATGCCCCTCACCTGTGAGCTGTAAGGAGCTCCCATGCCCAAAGCTTCTCACAAAGTGCTGCAGCATTTAATCACAACCCCCCCGTGACTTCAGCCCGGCAAAGGGCTCCTGGGACGGGCCAAGCTCCGCGGGGACGCTCAGCAACAAACCAAACCAGACCACTTTTTATTAAAATAGACCCTCTGTGTCCTTCTCCTGCCCCCCTGCTTTGCACAAGGCCCCTACTCCCACTCTCACAGCAGCGCTTCCGAGTCCTGGGCGCAGCTCTGGGCGCAGCTCTGGGTGCAGGGTGGCCCCAGGCAGCCGTCGGCAGGCAGGGTGCCAGCTTGGGCCATGGGCAGCAGGGGCACGTAGGCTTCTTCAGCAGGGCCAGGCAGCTGCTCCTCCAACACGTACCTCGTCGTGCCCCAGGGCTGGTCGTGGTGGACATCCACGGGCACCAGCTTGGGCTGGGCTGGAGGGGAACACGGCTCCCCAGCGTCCCCGAGCTCCAGGTCAGAGTCCGCCTGCGGGAAGCCCGAGTCCTGCGTGGAATCCGGGCTGGGGCTGTCCTGGGGCAGGCTGGTGTTGATGTAGATGACGTCCCCCGAGCTTCTGACAGTGGGCAGGTTTTCCAGCAGCTTCTCCAGATGGACTTTGAGCTGGGAGAAGGTGGGGCGGGCGGCGGGGTCAGCCCTCCAGCACGCAGACATGATTTCATACCTGGAGAAGGGGACAGGACAGTGGGTATCGTACACAGGAGGAGCCCAGGCCAGCTGGGAGACAATTCCCTGCTTTTCTTCTCTCTGTGCATTACAACAAAGCAAAACCAACTCCCTCTGCTCAGGCTGCTTGCCCCTGATGGGCCTGGTGCTTGAGGAGAGGGCTGGGCAGAGGCAGGCAGCTACAGCCCTGTCACCTGCACCCCAGTTCTGCTCCCAGGACTCCTGGTGCTCTCTTCTTCTCCTTCTTCCTGCAGGTGCCCGTTTCCAGGCTGGATGTCAGGGCACACACTGTCCCCTGTGCCCTGCAGCAGGCTGGAGCAGAGCAAAGGTTCCTTTCCAGCCTCCTCAGGGACACGTGTGGGTGAGTGGCCTCGTAGGAACCGGTGTGTGAGTCCAAACAGCTTCCCCAGGGTAAGCACTTGTGCATTGGCAGCTCTCAGTTCTGCAGGGGGTGTGTGCAAACATTTTCAGCTGGAATGGAACTGCAGGAAAACTCGGGAAGGAAATCTGGGAGAAAAGCCCTTCACTGAGCTGCTCAGAAATGCAAAGGTTTGGGGTTTCTGCAGTCTCCACATGCACAGATTCCAGGCGCCAAATGGCCCTTTAAGCAACTACAGGGAGCTCTGTGGGGCAGGGAACAACATCACCAGCCAAGACCTTCTGGTCAAAACCAGCCCAATACAAAAAATAAATCAATAAAACGCTTAAAAGGTCTGATTCCTCCAGCCCAAAGCGCAGAGAGCCCTGCTCCTGTCAGCAGGGGCACATCCCCCTGCTCAGCCCCTCAGCCCTGCAAACACAGCGGTGTGTCTGTGGGGATCTCTGGGCACCCGTTGGCCTTGAGCTAAGAAGATGCTTTTTCCTGCCTGGGTGATGGGGCTGGTCTGCCCTGGCCTCTGGCTTTCACGAGGCACCTCGAAACTCAGGAGCTGAGGCAGATGTTAAAGGGTTTGGGGGCATCACTCTGTGACTCTTTGAGTTTGGCTGAAGCACCATTGTGGCTTTCCTCTGAGCTGACCTGTGTGTGCCTTCTTGTGAGCTCCCTAGGGAAGGGCAAATCCCTGCTGTGCTTTAAGGAACCCAGCCTTTACCAACTGTTCTTTCTGGGAGCTGTGGGAGAAATGGAGCTGGTGAGGTGGCAGGTGACTCCCTCTCCCGTGCAGACCCATCTCCCTGCGGCTGGAGAGGCAGATTTGCAGCAAGGGAACGCTGCCATGGGCTTTGATTGCACTGCCAGGCACAGCTTCAGGGGCTTTTGGCCACAAATCCACAGCACGAGCAGTTGCTGTGTCCTTAAAGCGACCGTGAGAGCCAGAAAGCACAAAGAGCTGCAGCCCACAGAAACCACCTCAGCAAAGGGGCTGAGCGGTGCTCAGCTGGGTCTGGAAGCAACCAGGGAGCACTGTGGCTGGCAGCAGAGCCCCGAGGCGGGGTGATGGTTACTCACAGCTGATCTAAGCAGCCCTCGGGCTTCCTGAGGCGCTGCCCGTGGCACAGGTACTCGTAGATCTCGTGGTTCTGCACCCCTGGGTACGGCGTCATCCCTCGCGTCGCGATCTCCCACATGGTCACGCCGAATGCCCACTGCCACACAGAGGGAAAGGACGTGCCCAGGGACAAAGAATGAGGCTTTTCACAGGGAAAGGTCACTGCTCAGCGGCCACCGGGCCCTCACACAATGCCCAGGCTTGTCGTTCCCGTCCTGCTCTCCCCAAAACGTGGAAACAACGTGCAGTGGCACAGAGAGGCGAGCGGCCCACTCAGCAAAGCTACTGCAGGGGGCTGGGCAGGTGGGGAAAGGTCAGTGTGTCCCACTCCCAACGGCCTCCTGCTCCTCTGGGATGGGCAGCGGGGGCTGCAGCACTGAGGGGAGCAGCTGGGGGAATGGGGGTGAGGAGGCTGAGGGCAGCCAGCAGCACTCTCTGACACTCCCTGACAGGAGGCTGCAGGGAGCTGGGGGTCAGGCTCTGCTCCCAAGTAATAAATAACAGGACAAGAGGAAATGTTGTACTCAAGTTGCTCCAGGACAAGAGGAAGAACTGTTTCCCTGAGAGGGGTGTCAGCCCCTGTGCCAGGCTGCCCAGGGAGCTGGGGCAGTGCCCAGCCCTGGAGGGATCCCAAAGCCTTGGGGCTGAGGTGCTGAGGGCTGTGGGTCAGTGCTGGGCTGGGTGAGGGTTGTGCTGGGACTGCAGGAGGGATCCCAAAGCCGTGGGGCTGAGGTGCTGAGGGCTGTGGGTCAGTGCTGGGCTGGGTGAGGGTTGTGCTGGGACTGCAGGAGGGATCCCAAAGCCGTGGGGCTGAGGTGCTGAGGGCTGTGGGTCAGTGCTGGGCTGGGCAGGGTGAGGGGGGAAGGCTGGGACTGCAGCAGCTTCAAGGGCTTTAACAACTGAAATGATTCTCTGACTCCCTGGCCTGGCACAGGAACAACATGGACAGAAGCTGGAACACAAAAAGTTCCACTTAAACGTAACAAAAAAAACACTGTGAGGTGAGGGAGCCCTGGCCCAGGCTGCCCAGGGAGGCTGTGGAGGCTCCTTCTGGGGAAGGTTCCCAAACCTGCCTGGACACATTCCTGTGCCCCTTGAGCCAGGGGAACCTGCTTTGGCAGGGGCTGGGGCTGTGTGATCTCCAGAGGTCCCTTCCAACCCCCACCATTGAGGGATTCTATGGTTCTATGACTGCCCCAGGGCTGGGGGCTTGGCTCTTGCTCCCCCCCCCTCCACCCCGTTGCCCAGGCACGTGGCCATACCACGTCGCTCTTGGTGGTGTAGACACGGTCAGCCAGCGACTCGATGGCGATCCACTTCACCGGCATCTTGGCTATCCGGCCCTGCCGGTAGTAATCACCGCTGTAAATCTTCTTGGACAGGCCAAAGTCTGCCACACACACCGTCATGTCATCCCGTAACCTGCCAGGGATGGGCAAGAGAGAAAAACTTCATGTGCCAAACTCCGAAGCAGAAACTTGAAGCTCAGCTTGTTTCCCACCTCTCACAGCACCAAGGGAGGGTTTCTTGAAGGAAGCCAAATTGTGCTGTAAAACCAAATTGTGCTCTTCTATCCACACACAGTCCCAGCGTGGTAGGGGCTGGAAGGGCGCTGCAGAGCTCCCCCAGCCCCAGCTCCTGCTCCAGCAGCTGCCCCTGGCTCAGGGGGCACCGGAACGTGTCCAGGGGGGGTTGGAAACCTCCTGAGAAGGAGCCTCCACGCCCTCCCTGGGCAGCCTGGGCCAGGGCTCCCTCCCCTCAGCACCAAAGGACTTGCTCCTCCTGTGCCAGGGGTACTTGCTGTGTCCCGGCCTGTGCCCAGTACCCCTTGTCCTGCCAGTGGCCACCACACAACAAACACTGGCCCCAGCCTCCTGACACTCACCCTTTAGGGATTGATCAGCACTGCTGAGATCTCCCTGAGCTCAGGCTTCTCGTCTCCAGGCTGCACAGCCCTAGGTCCCGCAGCCTTTCCTCCTCACACACATGCTGCAGTCCCCTCAGCACCTTGTTAGCCCTGCACTGGCCTCTCTCTTTCTGGACTTCCCTGAGGAGTTCCCTATCCCTCTTGAGCTGGGGATCCCAGAACCAGACACACACCAGGACGAAGCAGAGGGGAAACTCACTCACATGCAGTTCCGAGCCGCCAGGTCCCTGTGGAGAAACTGCCGGCTGCTCAGATACTCCATCCCCAGGGCAATATCCACCATAAACTTCACCAGCGTCTGCAGGGGCACAAACTGGGCAGGGAAGGTGGGGGGTTAGACAGCACTGGGCCTCTGGGCAGCGTGTTTGCTTTGATATGAGATGCTCCCCTGTCTAGGGCTGCTGGAGCTGGATGTCACCACCGCCACCCGACAAGGGCAGGGAGCAGGACTACGACCGAGTCCCCTTCTCACAAACCAAAGGTGGCAGATTTGTCCCCCCAGAAGGCACGTTCCCAGCTTGCTGCTGCCCCCGTGCCGTTACCTGGGGAGCCATCTCCAGGCGTGAGCGGAGCAGGAAGCTGTGCAGGTCGCCGTACTTCATGAACGGGAGGATCACCATGGGCTTGGGCACCTGCTGCGAGCTCAGCTCGATGCACACGCCTGGGGAACAAACACAGCTCTCACAGCCCCGTGGGCAAAGGGCCTGAGCGCTCCCCAGGTCAGCCCTCAGCCCAAAGCCCAGCTGCAGGGCAAGGAGGGGACAGTCCATACCTAGGAGCTTGATGACGTTGGGATGGTCAAAGTCCTTCATGCACGCTGCTTCGCTGAGGAACTCTTCTATCTCCCTTTGGGAGAAGTTATCCACTGGGAAGCAGGGAAAAAAAAAAGCAGAGAGGGTTTAAAAGCCCAAGAGCTTTACCACCCCAAATCACTGCTGCCACCTCCCCAAATCACTGCTGCCATCATCTCCCCAAATCACTGCTGCCATCTCCCCAGATCACTGCTGCCATCATCTCCCCAAATCACTGCTGCCATCTCCCCAAATCACTGCTGTCATCATCTCCCCAAATCACTGCTGCCATCTCCTCAAATCACTGTTGCCATCTCCCCAGATCACTGCTGCCATCATCTCCCCAAATCACTGCTGCCATCTCCCCAGATCACTGCTGCCATCATCTCCCCAAATCACTGCTGCCATCTCCCCAGATCACTGCTGCCATCATCTCCCCAAATCACTGCTGCCATCTCCCCAAATCACTGCTGTCATCATCTCCCCAAATCACTGCTGCCATCTCCTCAAATCACTGTTGCCATCTCCCCAGATCACTGCTGCCATCATCTCCTCAAATCACTGCTGCCATCTCCCCAGATCACTGCTGCCATCATCTCCCCAAATCACTGCTGCCATCATCTCCCCAAATCACTGCTGCCATCTCCCCAAATCACTGCTGCCATCTCCCCAAATCACTGCTGCCATCTCCCCAAATCACTGCTGCCATCTCCCCAAATCACTGCTGCCATCTCCTCAAATCACTGCTGCCATCTCCCCAAATCACTGCTGCCATCTCCTCAAATCACTGCTGCCATCTCCCCAAATCACTGCTGCCATCTCCCCAAATCACTGCTGCCATCTCCCCAAATCACTGCTGCCATCTCCCCAAATCACTGCTGCCATCTCCCCAAATCACTGCTGCCATCTCCCCAAATCACTGCTGCCATCTCCTCAAATCACTGCTGCCATCTCCCCAAATCACTGCTGCCATCTCCTCAAATCACTGCTGCCATCTCCCCAGATCACTGCTGCCATCATCTCCCCAGATCTCTGCTGCCATCTCCCCAGATCATTGCTGCCATCATCTCCCCAAATCTCTGCTGCCATCTCCCCAGATCACTGCTGCCATCTCCCCAGATCATTGCTGCCATCTCCTGGCACAGCGTGGCTCCCGCCTGGGTCAGAGGGAAGGGACCACCCTTGGCACTTGGTCATCTCCCACCATCTCCCTCACATCCCCTGTGCCTGGAGCTGGGGGATGATGTAGGTAACAGTGGCAGCCTCTGCTCCATATGTCCATCCCCAGCTCTCCATCCCCAGCTCTCCACCCTCTCCCTGCCCTCCTTGTCTGTCCATCACGAGTGCCCCTTGCTGAGTGGCACCAGGAGCTGCGGCGCAGAGCCCAGCACCCCAGGATGCAGAGGCAGCACCACTCAAGCCGGGCAGCAGGAACGTTGGCACTCCCTGAGACAAACAACCTCATGTTCTGTGAGGTCAAGGTGGTGACTTACGCTTCATGGTCTTCACAGCCACCTTCTGTGGGGTGCCCTCGGGCTGGCTGAGACGGCCCTCCATCACCGAGCCGAACTCCCCTGCACCACGGGAGACAACACACCGCTTTATCCACAGCCCAAAGCACCTCCTTCAGGACACTGCTGTGGCCTCCAAGGTCTGAAATGGTCTAAGGTGGAGGCCTTGTTCCCAAAAGGCTGTAGAAGTGGCTTGTGTCTCCTCAGTGGCAAAAGGACATGAACCTAGAGGTCCTGGCACTTGGTGTGTCCAGAGATGGGCAATGAGGATGGGGAAGGGGCTGGGGAACAAGTCTTATGAGGAACACCTGAGGGAGCTGGGGGTGTTGAGGCTGGAGAAGAGGAGGCTGAGGGCAGACAGGAGCATTCTCTGACCCTCCCTGACATGAGGCTGCAGGGAGCTGAGAGTTGGTCTCTGCTCTCAATTAACAAGTGACAGGACAAGAGGAAACAGCCTCAAGTCGCCCCAGGGGAGGTTGAGGTTGGAGCTGATGCAGAACTGTTTCCCTGAGAGGGGTGTCAGCCCCTGTGCCAGGCTGCCCAGGGAGCTGGGGCAGTGCCCAGCCCTGGAGGGATCCCAAAGCCTTGGGGCTGAGGTGCTGAGGGCTGTGGGTCAGTGCTGGGCTGAGCAAGGTGAGGGGAGGGCTGGGACTCCAGGAGTTTAAAGGTCTTTTCCAAACAAAATGATTCTATGATTCTCTGGTCATCTTGACCCACCGTCTCCCCCACATCCCCTGGGTCTGGAGCTGGGGGAAGGTGTAGGTAAGTGTGGCAGCCCCTGCTCCATATGCCCAAAAGCTCTCCATCCCCAGCACTCACCCTCTCCCAGGACCTTCCCCAGGCTGAGGGCATTCCTGTCCACGACAACGTCCTGCAGCTTCTGCTGGAGCTCACTGCTAACACCCAGGCTGCCCACTGCAGGAGGGGGGAACACCTCTGAGCTGCAGACACAGCACCGCTGTGCTAACAGCCTCCTCACAGAAGGACAAGCCAACACACTCACGTGTCAGCTCCACAGCTCTCCGGCAGTAGGACTTCTTGGCTGTGTAGCTCACTGCCAGCTCCAGGTCATTCCTGCTGAAAGCATTCCTGGGGGAGAGGGGAAGAAACAGACCCCTGCTGGGACAGGCTCCCTAGCAAAGGAGCAGGCAGCCCTGGCACAGGCAGGAGCGTGGGGAGGGAAGGAGGAGGTGAATGTTCCCCCCTCATCCTTGTCATTTCCCTCTTTAGTGGACGAGTGCCACTGCTTCCAACACCCGAGCAAAACAGCCACTTGGTAAACAAGGCTGCTCTGTCAAGGACTGAGTCACAGAGCAGGGTTTTGGGGGAGGAAATGGGGTACTCATTTCCTACTTGGAGAGCAATCCGTGCTGGTAGGAACACGGGGCCCAGATCTGCCACTTCCTAAAGCCATCTCTTCTCTCGCTCGGTCTCTTGGGAAACAGAGCCTTACACACCACCAGCTTCCAAACTGGGATGCCCCAGGAGATGGGAATGTGTGGGAACCCTTCGCCAGCTCAAACCAGCACAAACTCCCTTAGCTGAAAAGATGCTCTTGCGAAGGAGTTAATTATACCACAGGTCTGGTTTGGCAGCAGACACCCAAGCGATAAGAAAAGCTGCCGGCACCACAATCGTTCAACAAAAAAACAGGAGCGAGGGTGAGCGAGCAGCCTTGGCTCATCGGGGCAGAAAACAGCCCTTTGTCTGCACGATTCAAACCCCACTCGTGCAGCGCAGTGGCAGCCTCTGCACTCCTGCCACGCTGAGCCTTTGGGCCACCACAGCTCTGGCGTGTGACAGGGCAGGGAGTGAGGGGGTTCCTCTAGGCTACAGGATACTAACACGGCTCAGCTCTCTCACCTCCCTGCCAAAATGCCTCGGCCACCCTTCCCACAGCAAAGCTGCACAAGTCCACTTCCCTTTCAAAATAGGAAGAGGGAGCGAAAGGTGAAGTGCTGGGCACAAGGAAGGGAGGGGACACGCAGGACCACAGGCACTGAAACAAACCCACCCGCGGCAACGACACCGCAAGCGACGTCACACCATGACTGACATCAGCCTGCCCACCCCCTGCCCCGTGTGCCTGCAACCTGCCCGGCCCGGGGCACCTCTGCCAGCCCTCTTCCCCATGCCTTACCCGTATTTAGTCTCCACACATCTCTTCTGGACGAGCACGGACAGGCAGAGGATGAGCCCCACGGCCACCGTCCCGCAGATGAAGCCCAGGGCTACGACGAAGGAATCGGCGCTCCCGGAGGCTGGGGTCGAAGAGGGGGCTGAGGTTATTGATCCTGAGGAAATACCCCATCCGTGGGCAAGGGCACGTTACACATCCTTGTACTTTAAGGTTTAACTTAAAGTGTGTTTTTAACGGGTCGTTTCAACCGTTTGGGTATTTTGCTGGTGTTAATATGAACGGAGCCAGTCAAAGCATCAGCCTGCAGCAGCCAGGGACTGGGGGAGGATTGCCTGGAACCAAACCCACTCTTGGCTCACCAAAGCTCACCAAAGCTCACCAAAGCACCCAGATTCTTGGCTGACAGCCTGGCTGAGGGGGGGGGGGGGAAAAGAGCTCAGAGGAGGATGGAAGGATGCTAAATGGCTCCGGGCGAGGAAAAGCACGGTCCTGCCTGCTTCCCCATCACCCTCCCCTGCCCCCAGGCCACCTCCTCACCGCTGCCGGGGATGAAGACCTCCACGGGGCTGCTGAAGGGTCCCACCCCGCCCTTGGTGACGGCGGCCACGCGCACGGAGCAGGTGGCGTTGGTGGCCAGCACGGGCAGCACGGCCACGCTGGCGTTCTCACGGGCCTCGGCGGAGACGTTCTGCTGGAGACACCAAGGGAACAGATGGGATGGGATGGGATGGGATGGGATGGGATGGGTGGGGTTGGGATGAATGGGATGGGATGGGATGAATGGGATGGGATGGGATGGAATGG
>WBNH01012653.1:21141-39557 GCA_013401255.1 Urocolius indicus
TGAATGGGATGGGATGGGATGAATGGGATGGGGTACGATGGGATGGGATGGGATGAATGGGATGGGATGGGATGGGGTGGGATGGGGTTGGATGGGGAGGGGTAGGATGGGCTGGGATGGGATGGGATGGGATGGGATGGGGGGAGGACAGCCAGCCAGAAGGGCAAAGCTGGAGATGGGTGGAGGATTGTGCCCCCCTCTCCCCCCCGATGGAACGTGTGTGCCGCTGCCTGGCTTTCAGAAGGCCAGAGGAAACGCAGCAGTGAGCTATTTCCAGAGATGAATAGTCCTGCCTGGGAGGGCCGGATGGGTCTGGGACAAGCAACAGAGAGGCAGGAAAGCAACCCCACGAGGAAAGGGGAAAGGCATTTTGTGCACTCGGTGCAGTTGGCTTGGCCAGTTGCCCGTGGCTCGTGCCAGGGGTGGCCCCGTGAGCCTCGGCGCTGGCCACCGCTGCTCCTCCCATGGCATCTCCCCCTGCTTTTCAGCCCCTGCCTCCGTTGCCCAGGTGCCCTGCCACAGAAAGCAGCTCTCAGGGCAGATATTTTCTGGCTGTGGTTTTTGTGTCAAGCTCCAGCGCTCATTTCCAGTTTTAAGGGGGTGTTCTCACACCCGGTCCCGTGGCAGGAGGCAGCGTGCTCCATGGCACAAACCTTTGTTTTTCACTCCCTTCGGTAAAAACCACAAGTGAGTCTTTCCCTGTAAATTCCCTGTCGTTTCCTGGTCTTTTCCAGTGCCTGCTGCTGTTCCCCATCACCCCTCAGCTCCTGAGAGCATCTGTGGCTGGCAGAGCCCAGCTCCTTCCCCTGCCTGAGCGTCTTACGTGGCTGAGTGGGATGGGTGAGCAAAAGGAGGAGGGAATCAGAGCTGCTCAGAGGGAACTGGCTGCTGTTTGCAGCCCTGAAAAGGCCACCGAAACAGGACGTGAAGCACAGGAGCACATCTGCCCTGCCAGGCAGTAGCACGATGCTCCCACCTCCCTCGCGCTCACCCTGCACTGCAAACACAGCCCTGGCCCCTTTCCCCTGCTGCCTGCTTCCAAACGTGGTGTCTCACACAGGAGATGGCTCTGCTGGGTCACCTGAGGACACAGCCCAGCAAACAGAGCGTGAGGGCTGTGGCAGGACACCAGCACCAGCCTCCAGCAGCCTTGTGGTAGCTGAGGAATTTCTCCACGTCCCAGTCCCGGCAGCCCTGGCTCCAACAAGAGCCGCTGGTTTAAGACTGAAATAAACCCTCTCTTTGGTTTGTTTGGAAGGAGTTTTTTTAAACAGTCTTTAAGCTGGTTGTGGAGAGAGAAGAGGCCTGCAGGTGGCCCTGCTGACACACAGATGCAGGACACCCCCTTCCTCCCCAGCATCCCGCTAAACCCCCATGGCTGTTTGGGGACATTTCATGTTTAGCCTGTCTAGAGGATCAAAACTCAACAGACTTTCTTTCCTGAGGCATCAGAGCTGCACTGGAGAGCGAGCACGTTGCTCCTGTGCTTTCAGAGGCTGAGGAGACCCTTTGGGTGGGAGAAGCAGGCGCTGTACCAACCCAGGGTGCTCTGCAGAAAGGCCACATGTGGCACGGGCTCAAGCCATTCCCCTGCCTCTCCCTTATCAAATGCCCTGCTGGCCCTTGCCCTTGGCTGCCTCTCACCCTTGGTGTGTGGGGTTTTTTTTTCCTGCCTGACAAAACAAATCAGCACCTATCAGCACCAAACACAACTGCCTCTCTGCAGATCAAAGAGCCAAGGTCCCTGGCGTTGCTGCCTCCCACCTCAACTCACTCCCCAACCAGAAGGGTTTCTGGAGAGTAATCACTAAACCAAGAACCCAAGCACAGCTTTCACCCAGTGAGCATTTGACTGGGGCAAAAACAACAACAACAACAACAGAGAGGCAGCCTTCCAAGGGCTCAAAGGGTGAGTCCTGCGTGGGGTTTTTTTTTTCCCTGCTCGAGAGATGACAAATAGGTCAGCACTTTTCTCTTTCCACGCTAGTCACAAGACGCTGCCATTGTTTCCCTGGCTTCCACTGGGGCTGGATCTATATGTGCTCTCTTTCAGAGCAGCAAAAGCAGAACAGAAAAATGCAGCATCCTACAGAAAAAAAAATAAATAAAATAGGGCATGTGAGTCAGTTTTTCCACGTTGGGTTCAGGCTGTCAGAGCCTCTCTGTGCTTTCAGCCCGGGACACAGGAAACCCAAACCACAGCTGGATACGTCTGCGCAGCTCTCCGGGGGCTGCAGAAGTGGGGCAAGAGCCTGGGTTGGGATGCTCTTTGCTTTGTGGTAGGATGAGATGAGCCAGGACTACCTGAGAGGTCAGGTCAACCTAGCAAAATCCCTGAAGGCTGCTTCCCAAACCCTGGGAAAGGCGAGAGAGGTTGTGCCACTTGACTTCATGGGCTCACAGACGGGCCCCTGGCCCCAGAATGTTCCCTGAGCTGTGAAACTCTGTGCCATGGGTTTGTAGATGAGTTAAAACACAGAATAAATCCCATCTGAGTGAGGAACAGCTCCTCTCCCAGGGAAGACATTCTCCCAGGCACTTTAGGACTGACTCCATTAGAATGCCAAGAGACATTGCCACTCCAAAGGCCACACCAAAGACAGTCAACGCTGGGCAGAGCATCTCGCAGCAAACCATGCTGCCACGGCAGCAAACCTCACAGAATCACAGACTCTCAAGGGCTGGAAGGGACCTTGAAAGCTCATCCAGTGCAATCCCCCCTCCCAGAGCAGAACACACAAGAACTCATCCAGCTGGGGTTGAATATCTCCAGAGCAGGAGCCTCCAGACCTCACCTGGGCAGCCCCTGCCAGGGCTCCCTCACCTCAACAGGGAAGAGAAAATGCCTTTGAGAAAATCAGAGTGTTCAAAGCAGGCTGGCTGCTGGCATCCTGCAGCTGGGAAACCTCGTGTCTGCTTCATGCAGGACAATATTAATGGCTTGGGGTATCACCACGAGTTACAAAGACACACGAGAGAGAGGGAGGTTGCTTGTGCTGACGAAGCCCAGATGAGAGCACAAGGCGACAGACAAGCTCAGACAGAGCAGATGGAAGCACTGGGATCTAACTGGACATCCCTGCTCGATGCCTGCTGGGACTTTCTCTGGCCCCTTCGCCTGTGACTTACCAGTCCCTTGGAGTTCTGCCACCTGTACCAGATGTGATAGCCCTGCAGGTCCCCGTGGATCCTCCCCAGGGGTGGCTTCACCCACCGGATCTCCAGGGAGGAGCTGGACTCGTTGAACGACACCGTGACATTCAGTGGCGGCGTGGTCGGAGCTGCGGGAGGCAGAGAGAGACGGCGAGGGGAGAGGGGTGGGTGGGCGCAGGCTGATGGAAAACGACCTGCAGCTCAACCACAAAGCACATGCTGCTTTCCCACAGCCTTTAATATTTCCAGCAGGTGGCTGGCCCACGGCTAAGTTTCCTTTCCCCAATCAAAAGAGTTGAGACATCCCTCTCTGTAAAGCAACTGTGACTCCAGAGCAGCCCCTCACCCAGAGAGCCCTGCCCAAAGCATAGCTGCATCACCCCAGTGGGGAAACCATTCTCCCTCAGCCTTTGCTCTATGGGAAAACCATTCTCCCTCTGCCTTTGCCCCTTGTTCCCTCACCTCCCTCGGTGGTGCTGGCCGTGAGCCAGGGGCTAAACGGCGACCAGCCGACCTCATTCCGGCAGGAAACACGGACGTTGTAGTCAGCCATGGGCTCCAGCTGCTGGATGTGATACACGTGGGGAGGCACCGAGGTGTTGAAGAGCCCAAGGGACACGTTGCTTTGTGGAACAGCTTCCTTGACCTTTAATTGAAAAAAAAAAAATCGGGGGATTAGTCAGCAGCAAGCTGTGGGGTGAGACATGGGCACCAGGGATGGGGGGCAATGCCACAGCTGCACGCAGGACCCACAGCCCTGCCTGGGTCTCTCCCTGCCTCACCCCAGCAGGGCTTGTGGGGCTGCACGCTGCAGAGCTGGTGGCAGGCCCTGCGTGGGCCCCAGAGCGAGGGCTCCCGTGCACGTGCAGAAGAAAAGAGTCGAGGTGAGGAGGTGGCAGAGGTGTGTGAAATCCCTGCGTGCTGCAGGAGGGAGGGAGGGATGGTCTGTTCTGTGGCACAGAGCAAAAAGAGCACCCCATAAAGTTTAGCAGGCAGAGAGTGAGTCACAGACAAACAAAGGAAAGTCTTCTCCTGCAGCACTTCATTAGAGCTCAGGACTTGCTGCAGGGCTGATCACAGACCTTGTCAGGCTCCACCTCGACGCTCAGCAGCACGGATGAATTCAATGTACCTAAACCAAGTCAGGCTTTCTACACAAGAGAGATTGCTGTCTGCCCAAAGGGCTGGCTGGCTGTTGAGCACCCAAGGTGCTGCCCACACAGCCCTTTGCAGCTCCCCTCTGGTGGGAAGCACTGCCAGAGTGGCCTGAGCCCCAGTGGTGGGAGGAAAGAGGGAAGAGCAAGAACGAGGGATGCCAGTGCGAGCAAGACAGTTAACTGGGAACACAACCCACAAGAGGTGTTTCAGCATGAACCACAAGCAGAAAGTCATGTGGTCTTCTCAAAAGCCTCTGTGCATGGTTTTGGGGTGGCCCTTCTGCCTGAGGGTGGCCCAAGGTGGACAGCACCAACACTGGCACTGGTGCAGGTCTCAGCATCAACACCGGCAAAAATGAAACAAAGGGCCTTCAGCCTCCTGAAGCTGAGAAATGAAATGAAGAGCCTTCAGCCTCCTGAAGCTGAGAAGGTCCCCAAGCTGTCACTAGGTGCTTTGAAGGCAGTGAGCAGCTACCAGATGCACGTGCAAACTGCTTCTGAAAGCATCACTCGGAGCGGCTGTGCTCGTGAGCATCAAGCCTGGCTCGGCCACCTCAATCCTCCACTTGTCTTCTGGAGCAAATCCATCAGGCTCATGTGATTTTGCACAAAATAAATAAATAAATCAAGTAAATCAGGCTTTTGGCAGATGTAAGCAGCTTGGGCTTGCCAGGTGTGACTGCCACAGCTCCCCTTTTCTCAGCGCCAGCGTGCTCAGGGATGAGTCAGCGGGTCGGTGGGCTGTGCTGCCCCGAGCCAGGGGCATTATCAAAGGGGCTGCGAGCAAAAGGGCTTAGTCATAGCTGTGTTTTTGCCAGAAATCATGTCTTGTTTTCCAATTCCAGAGGCTATTTCCTAGTGACAGACCGTGAACGTGAAGTCATAGGAAATTCCTTGGCTCCCCACCCCGCTTCCCGAGCTCCAGCTGGAAGGCAGCAGTGGATGCAGTGCTAATATTAGCTCCAGTACCTTTCATCCCTGTCACTCCTTTCACTTTTACCT
Source organism: Urocolius indicus (assembly GCA_013401255.1). Lineage (NCBI taxonomy): Eukaryota > Metazoa > Chordata > Aves > Coliiformes > Coliidae > Urocolius > Urocolius indicus. The sequence goes on from WBNH01012653.1 coordinate 26,454, forward strand.
GGCTTCAAACACTACCCACCTCCACGTGTGACCTCAGCTGGAGTATAGATTAGCCAGCATTACAAACATACCCACAAGAGACCAAGAGATGGGCTTGAACTGTGAAACCCAACGATGTCAAGCAGACAGAGCAGGTGGAAAATACTTGCAGGGCTGTAGCCAAGAAGATGGCATTCCCTGCCTCATCTAGGAGACAGGCTCAGCTCCTCCCTGGTGCATGCAAGGAGCAGAGAGCTGAGAACAAGCCTCCACCTCCAAACCTCCCAAGAAGGAGCCTCCACACCCTCCCTGGGCAGCCTGGGCCAGGGCTCCCTCACCTCAGCACCAAAGGAGTTTCTCCTCCTGTGCCAGGGGCACTGCCTGTGTGCCAGTCTGTGCTCAGTGTCCTGGCACTTGCCACCACACAACAAACACTGGCTCCATCCTCTCAACACCCACCCTTCAGGGATTTACCAGCACTGACAAAGTCCCCCCTTAGCCTTCACTTCTCAGGGCTAAAGAGACCCAGGGCTCGCAGCTTTCCTCACAAGAGGCAGGTGTCTTGCTTGTTCCCATGACAGTTTATTTCTGCCCCACTCCAAGCCCTCTGCTCCCAGCATGAAAGCCTGCTTCGTGGCCCCTGCATCAGCCTGTGGGGTCCCTTCCACTGACTATCCCCCTCGCAGCAGGCACAGCAAAGCCTCTTCTCATGAGCAGACACCACCAAGCTCCTTCCAAGCCTCCTGTCCACCTTGGCAGCGCTCCGGCTGCCCCAGTCCCTGCACCCAGCACTCAGCTTTGCTGCCCTGCTTCGACTGCTCAGCCTCATGCCCCTACAAATTCCCCACCTGCCCAGAGGCTGGGTAGGGACTCTCACCTGGACACGGCAGCTGCTGAAGGCAGAGAAGGCATCAAAGCCCGGCACCCAGGACAGAGCAATGCCTCCGGCCGTTGTGTTCAGCACACGCACACTGGCAGGGGCAGATGGGATCCCTGCAGGGAAAAGACAAGGGCAGTGAGCTGGAGGCCATGCTTGGCTTTTCCCAAGGCTCAGGCTGGTGCTGTGTGAAGCCCAAGTGGTGCCCTGGCTCTGGCTGCCGTGGCAGCCTCGGTCACTGTGCACAGCCCCGCACGAGGAAGCAGAACAAAAGCCATTTGCGGGGCTATTTTGAGCCTGTCGTGTATTGGTGAGGTGAAACAGCACTCTGGGCTGCTCCACAAGCAGTGGCATGTTTCAGGGAACACCTTCCTGTCCTTGCCAGAGCGGCTCCCACCAGGAATGTCAACAATTTCCACCCTTTCCTATGGAAACCTGCGAGAGCTGCCCTGCTTGTGAAGGAAGGAAAAGAGTGATACAGCCCTTCCGAAAGCTGCTCTGGGGCTGACAGTTCTGAGCTCCAACGGGCTGCCCTCGGTGCTTCCTCCTGCAGCCGTGACGCTGGGGTGACAGAACCACACTGGGTAACTGTGCTGCCACCTACATCCCCACGGGTCTCAAACGTGGGTTTCACAGGAGGGAAAAAAAAAAGGAAAGGTCAAAGTCCTTAAAACAGCTCGTGGGGGATGACTGCTGGGGAGGGGAGAGGTCAAGGCAGCTCCTCCTTGGGCACATGTAGCCGATGGGCAAAGGCAGCATCACGTCGCCCCCCCTCACCTTTCACGTTGATCTGTGCTGGGCTGGATGCAGTCAGCCCTTTGCTGTTGTGAGCCTCACAGCTGAACAGAGCCGTCTCATTGAGCCCTGCAGGGGAGAAAACGAGGACCTGGTCACTGACCCTGCTCAGAACACCCAAAACCACTCCAAATCCTCCACCTGCTGCCCGCAGAAAAACCTCCTGCCTTCCTTTCTTGTGCCGTTGCTTCGTTTTCTTTCCCCAGCTAGACAAAAGACCTTTTCTTTTGCCCTTGGTGGCTTTTGGCAGCTGGCTGCCCGGGGGTGACCCTCTCCAGACAGCTCGCCCCCCTTAAGGACCAGCAGCCCCATTGCACAACCTCCTGAGCGAGGGTTCCGTTGGGGTGAGCAAAAAAGGAAAGGCAGAAAGCAGAAGAGCCCACCAACATGGCTCAAAACACATGACTGATTGCCTTTCAGAGATTGCTCAAACATCCCAGCTGGGCACTGGAGGAGGACAGCTTTTTGGGGGGATGGGGGGGGGTGGGCAATGGAAATACCCGAGCGCCGATGGCTGCTTGTTTCCTATGGCAGGGTGGGTACAGGAGTGTGAGATGACCCCCGGGCAAAAGCAGGGCTTGGGGTTTGCATCTCACACACAGGAGCTGACCAGAGGTGCAGGGCTGTCCCTCCTGGGCATGTGTGTGCCCTGGGCAGGTTCCAAGGTGAAGGGTTTACCCTTAGTGCTGGGCACAACGAGCGAGCATTGGCTGTGGTGCAAAGGGGCTCCTGGGCCAGGAGGGGAACTGCTCCAGTGCCCCGAGCCAGCGTGTGCCAGCTGGACTCAAGAGCATCCAAGAGCAATGAGTCACCTCTTCCGGCTTTCACTGCCTTTTAAAGCCTGCTTTTGGACTCCCAGGATGAGTCGGTTATAGGCTGGCTGGCAATCAGCTAGTGGCCTCTGCATCCCGAGCAAAGCAAGAAGCCTGTCTCTGCAGCAAAGCCATGGGGGGTTTTATGTTACAGAGAAGGACAGAATCATAGAATGGTGGGGTTGGAAGGGACCTTGGAGGAATCTTCTTCCCATGCTCCGCTGGGCTGCACTGAGACACAGTGACAAGGCCAACCTAAGGCCTTCCAGAGACATTGAGACAGGACTGACAGTAAGAGCAGCAGCCTGCTCATTGGCATGGCCACACTCTATAGGAAAAAAAATGCTTCTTGCTTAGGAAAGAGCAGTTTGAGGGTGGAGCAGTAACAGCCTGGGATCCCTCTCTCTTGCAGCCTGGTGCCTCTGAGGTATCTCTTTTGCAAAGCTGGACCCCTGTTGCCCACTGTACACAACTTCCCTCACACCTCCTCAGTGCTGAGCATCAGTGCTGAGCTTTTTCCAGGCAAACATCAGCAACACAGGCAGAGCACAACAGCCTCGTGACACAGCCCCTGTCTTGTGCTCAAGGACACAAGGCATCTTCCCAGCCTGCCCTTTCCTGGCAGTCACACAGAGGTGAGGCATCCCAGCCGGCTGCTGCGGGGATGCTGCCTGGCTCACCTGGCACGGTCAGGACTGACGGGGAGATCTGGGGCTTCTCGTTGAGCTGGATGTTGTTGCGAAACCAGTAGATCTCCACAGGCTCTGGTGGGCCCACAGCCTGGCACGTGAGGTTGAAGGGACTGTTCCTGCTGACGTTCATCCTCTCGGGCTGGCGGATGAAGTGCGGGAGCCCTGCACGGACACAGGCACAGAAGCAAAAGGTTCAGAGAGCTGTGCCCAGCTCCAGCAACAAGCTCATTCCCACCCAAGCAGGAGTTTCCTTTTCTGGAGGACAGCTCTTAGGTGTCAGCTCACAGTCCCTGGGGCTGTCAGCCAGGCAGGGCACGAGGCTCCACTCCCCCGGCTCACCTTCCAGCTGCACTGAGATGGGGTCCGACGCCACCTCCCTACCAGAGATGTTGAGTTTGCAGACGTAGGAGCCGTTATCCGAGCGCTGGGCGGCGAGGATGCTGCCAGGGAGAAACACAGAGCATGCCAGGAGGGGTGCCAGGTTTCCTCTGCAGGGAGCCCTGCCCCACACACAGCTCCCGCTTGGGGATGGCTTCAACCAGCACCAACCACCCCACGGCACACACCCAGCACAAGCTGGGCTTGCAGAGTCAGGCTTTGGGGACTCAGGGAGAGCCTGCCCATCCTAATCCAATACCCAAGATGCCCAGTCTCATCCCTCCACAAAGGATGGCACCAGCTACCTGAAAGTGGAGGTCATGGCCACCTCCTCGTCGTCAGAGATCTCAAAGTGGCTGGTGGCGACACGATCCAGCGCCTGCAGCTCCCTCCCGTCCTTCCACAGGGAAATGCCCGGGGCATCGGGCCTCAGCAGCAGCTGGGGCACCCTGATGGAGCAATTAAAGGTGACATCGCTGTGCTCCAGCAGCTGGGGCACCCTGATGGAGCAATTAAAGGTGACATCGCTGTGCTCGTTAATCACGATGTGTCTCACCGTGGGGTTAAAATTCAAGGAGCCGGCTGAGGGCTGCTGGGGCCAGGGCTGCTGCGTGCTCTGCTGGGGCCAGGGACCAACGCTGCTGCGCTGGGGCTCTGCTGACAGCGGCAGCCTCACGTCTTGGTTTTGGTCAGCATCACCTGCAAGACAAGACCTCAGTTCTGTTACCACCAGCCAGCAATTGCCCTCCTCCAAAACCCCTGCAGAGCCCCATTGTTCCCATTAGTAATTAAAGGCGGCTCATTTATAGACGCCCAAGACGTCTGAAACCTCTGAGACCTCTTCCGAGGAGGAAGCAGGGAGCTGAGGCTCCCAGCGCTGAACACCTTCAAAACAAAACACAAAGAGCTTTTAAATGCAAACAAGTGGGAGCAGCCCAGGCTAAAGAAAGTGCTCAGCAGCTTGGTCAGGGGAGAGGCAGCAGCTATTTCTGCCACAGCACACTCCCCCNCCCCCCCCCCCCCCCCCCCCCCCCCCCCGGGACTGCAATGTAAAAGGATTCCTGGGCAGGAGGAATTTGGGACTTTATTCCAGTAAACCCCTTTTGGGGCCTCATCTCGAGAGTTTTCAGCTGGGGCACAGAGAGAGAGAGAGGAGTCCCCAGCGGGGATTTCTCTCCTGTAGGTTGATTGCTGGTGATGCTGCTCTGTAGGTTGATTGCAGGGGGAGCTGCTCTGAAAGAGGGAGATGCTCTCCGAGCCCACCACGGACTCTCTGGCTAAGCAAAGTGCTGCTTTTCTCAGGAAAACAGCCGCAGACAGATGAAGAAATGCTTTCAGACAGGGTGTAGGAGCCGGCTGCCACTTAGTCTTGCCCTCCCTGAGTCTTTTCCCAGGTTTATTTACCAGCTCTTTCCAAGGGCCTCATCTCCCACCTACAACTCACCAAACGCTCCTGTATCTTCCTCCTCCTCCCTCCCTCCCAGCACTTTCCACCCCAGCCACAAACGAGGTGAAGAGCAGCTCCATATAAAGCAATTCCCCCCCTCCAAACCTGTGTGTTTTTGAAGGGATGAAATCTAGACAATATCCCACCAGCAGATGCTTTAACTGGACCGTTGCTGAGCTTCCCACAGGCACACAGAAATCCCAGGCAGAGGGGGAAAGCGTCCCTTGCTGCTTCCAGCAAGCAGAGGCTTTGTGCCAGACAGGAATTCCAACCTACATTAATTTGCTGCTTCTGAACCCGCCCTCTCCCCCCACCAAAAACCCAACAACTACTCATGAGGTAAAAGAGAGCACTGCAGGCAGGAAAGCACAACCTTCCCTCCTTTACCTGGAGCTGGGGTGAGTTGGTTTTGAGGCAGGTCTTAGCCCTCAAACACCAAACAACGAGCTTTTAAAGCTACGTCATGACTACCGTGTGCAACAAGGCACGAGCCTAAGTGTGCTTCTCCCCCAGGGAGCCAGGGACACACAACCTACTTTTGAGGCTGGATAGATTCTTTTTTTGCTAAATTGCTCACTATTTTTAACCCTCAAGCAACGCTGCTTCTAGAGGGAAACTTGAGAAGGGTCTTTGAGCTCTGCCCGGTCTGGTTCTGTAGAGGAAAAAAAAAAACTCTCCCTGGCTCTGAAACAAAACAATGGGTTTCCCTTTCAAAGAAAAACAAAACAACAACAACATCAAAAAAAAAGAAGAAAGACCCTAAGCTTTTCCAACCTGCTTCCTAAGCTCTACCACCCCAACACAAACAAAGGCCATGTGACTGCTGTAAAACCCGGCCAACTGCCATTTACTTGCAGGCTGGGTCACCAGCTCTGCACCAGCCAGGCAGCTCCTGCAACAAGATGTGTCAAACCAAACCAGCCAGCGACCCCCAAATCCCCTTCCTTGCTGTTCCCAGAGGTGGCTCAGGCTGGAGCCAGGCGTTGCCTGGCACAATCCAAGCTCCAACAGCTGTTTTCTTGCTCCATTCTGCAGCTTTCCAGCTCTGGCCGGAACGAGGAGCCCCGGCCGGGGAGGACACGGATGTGTGCCGGCAGTCCCTGCCCTTGGCAGCCGCTCTGCCTGCTCTGAGCCGCTTTCTGATCCCCCACGCCGCTTCCAGTTTAAAGCCAAAGAGGATCTGAGCCTCATTTTCTATACTGATTAAGTGGAAAGAGGTGTTTGCTGTCCCAAGAATGAAATACTTTCCTCTCTGACTCATGTGACCAGAGGAATTTCTCACGGCTGAGCTCTGCCTCTGAGCCCCCCCTTTCCATGCCCAGCTGTTTGGGAGGTGGGTATCTTCACGGGGTGTCTTTGAAGGGATTTGCCTTTGACTTGCTCGGGCTGGAGCCCAGGAACTGGCTGCCTGTGTGGGTGCAGCTCCCCCTCGCTCACCGCAGCTTGGTCTGAGGGAAAAGCTGGCGTGGAAATGAATCCAATCACAAGCACAGCGCTGCTCTCTTGGAACACCTTGGGATCCCAGCACTGCTCTCTTGGAACACCTTGGGATCCCAGCACTGCTCTCTTGGAACACTTTGGGATCCCAGCACTGCTCTCTTGGAACACTTTGGGATCCCAGCACTGCTCTCTTGGAACACCTTGGGATCCCAGCACTGCTCTCTTGGAACACCTTGGGATCCCAGCACTGCTCTCTTGGAACACCTTGGGATCCCAGCAAAGCTCCGAGTGCTAGCAGGGACAGATCTTTCTGTGCAGCCCAGCAGGTCCCACGTGCATCCCTCTGTTACCAGCCAAGGGAAATGGACTTCCAGCAAGAAAACCTGTCAGCTAAAGATACGTTATTAGGGATGAAAAAGCAGGGAGTTGCACGTCTGCATGACTTGAAAGAGCAAGTCACCCTGCTGCAGCCCCAGTGAGGAAGGTGCTAGAAAACACACGGGGCTGCCCAACAGCTCCCGACAGCCCCAGCCCTGCATTTGCCGTGACTGGAACTAATTCACCTGCCCACAGCAGCTTCTGCTCAGGCACTTGTTGAGCGTAATCTTTGCACCCAGAGCAGGCGGGAGGAATGCAGGGCCCCTGCCCGAGAGCTTTTCCTACCTCCCCAAGCCTCTGGGAGCTGTCAAAGGAGTGAGTTCCCCCCACCCCGGGACCTCACCTGACTTCCAAAGACACTGTTGGAGTTGCCGCCTTTTGTGTAAACCGGGTTAAATCTACAGACTCCCGCTGGGACCAGAGGCAGGACTTTCAACTGCACCCTGCCCAAAGCAAACACTCACATTCCTGCTTCTCCCCCGACCTAAATCCCATCCACACGCTGACCTCGCGACCCCAGCACCTCTGAGCACAGGCTGCAACCCCCCCAGCAGCTCCCAGCTCCCCCCAGCAAACACCGGGCAGCCCCGCTGACAGCATCCTTTCAGCCCAGATGCTGCGCTTCATCCTCTGCCTTTCTCCTTTTTTTGGAGGTGACTAAGCACGTGGAGCTGAAAAGCCATTAGGGACTGAAAAAAAGTGTTTCCCCCCTCCCCGTGTTTTCCCAGCACGGAGCAGGATAAATCCTTCCTCTGCCGCTGCTCTCGGTCCCTGCCTGTCCCCAGCAAGCACAGACACATCATCACAAGGCAAAGGGCTTGGGCACGACCGTGCCGCACGGGGACGGCGAAACCCCGCTCTCTCTGAGCCAGAAACCCGCAGCGACAGCCCTGCTGAGCTCCCTCACGCTTTGCTGAGCTCCGGCGAGCAGGAGAAAGGTTGCGGGGAGGGGAGCTGGAGGGGGGGGGGGGGAACGATGACACCGGGATGGAAACGTCCGAACGAAATCAAGCTGCGCCTGCAAGTGAAACGCACCCGGTGCCTCGCGCTAACACCCTCCCCGGCCGTCCCGGGACTCCCCCAAACCCCACTCCCGTCCCGTCCCATCCCCGGGGGGGGGGTCCCCGCGGACTCACCAGCCCCGGCGCGGGGCGGGCGCAGAGCTGCCAGTAGCGCCCAGAGCAGCGCCCAGCGCCCGCTGCCCATCGCCCGCCGGCCCCGGCTCCGGCTCAGCCCCGGCTCAGCCCCGGCTGCAGCCCCGGCTCAGCCCCGGCTCCGCTCCGCCCCGCGCCCGCCTCCCCTGTCCCGCCTTCCCAGGCACTGAGGAGCCCCCGGGTTACTTGATGCTGAGCTGCAAAAGGCGCTACAGGTGCCCCGGTGAGGTGTTGGCCACGGAGAGAGAGATAACTCTGCAGTACAGGAGGAGCGGGTTGATGTCTCTCCAGGAGGATCCCTCCCAGGCCAGGATGCGCTGAAAGCGCTGCTCCTCCTTCGCCTGGCTCAGAGGGCACAGAGACAGAACCAAGCCCCAGTGAGAAAAAGGAGGAAAAGCCCATGTGAAACCAAAATGCAACACGAGCCACTTAATGTAAGGGGTTAAACGCGTCTCCCGATGGGAAGGAAAACGGGGGAGTTTGTCAGAACCTGACCCAAACGCTGGCCGTGCTCGAAGGGCTTTGGGACCAAGTTGTGTTGAGGCCCCTGAGCGTTACCCTCACCACAAAATGGGCAGCATTTAGGGAACCAGCAGCCTCAATTCAGTGCGTTTCTCTGCTGCAACTTTTCCCCTTTGCTCTTATGACACGAGCGTAACTTTTTCTTCCAGCAGCTTCCTACCGTCCTCTCACATCCCTGAAGTTAGGAAAGGAGTGTAGAATGTGTTTGATTACCAGCAGCACACAGAGAAGTGGCAAGAAGGCAGCTCGGTGGTGAAGCTGCTGGTTTAGGGGGTGTGATTTACACCGAGAGCTGAGAGGGGCAGCGCACTGCTGAGCGTGCCAGGCAGAAAAGAGCCTTAACAAAACCCCAGCTGACATCTTTTCCAGTTGGGAACAAAAAAACATGTCTGGAGTGAGGGGCAGCGGGGAGGGGGGGGAAAGGAACAAATTGCTCCCAGACTGCTTTGACTTGCAAAGCTGCTGATTCCCTGCATATTCTCAGGCCTTGGTGACAGAGGCTGAATTTCTCCCCCCTCGCAGCCTCTCTCCTTCCAGACCAGCCTCTCACATCTTGAAGTGATCAGCGGCTAAGGAAGGGCGCGTGTCGCCAGGGGCCCAGATGAAAGGGGAGCAGAGGGAGGAACGTCCTGAAAGCTGCTGCAAAGGAGGCTGAGCATCTCCCATGGCGCCTAAGGGCCGGTGCCTTGCTGCAGCTCCGGCAGCCTCACCTTGTCCCCGGCATTTTGGGTGCATTCCCCATGCATCCAGCATCACTTGGGGAGTAGGAGGAGAGCCAGGGACAGGCCTTTGTCTGTCTGTCTGTCTGGGCTGGCTGTCAGTACAAGCCTGTCATTTGTGGCCAGCCTTTGCTGCACGGGAGCACTGTCATCTGGCTGCCTTCCCCACGGCTGCTGGTGCTGCGAGCGTTTCGGGAACAAAACAACAGAAAGGCCTCTGGACTTTGTGGGCTGCAGAGTGGAAACAGCCCCTCACGTCAGGATAATGCCCTAGAATTGCTCCCCCAACACGGGCTGAGGAAGCAGCAGCAGTTTCTGTGAGAGAGGAGAGGGGAAAGAAACAAACAGAACACAGGGGCGTGTTGAGAGGATTGAAGTGGCTCTCTCAAATCTCCTAATCCAGGTCGTCTCTTTGTGGCTGGTTTCTGCTCAGGGCGGCTGTAAATTAAGCCTCCAGTTTGATAAGGCTCATTGTGGCACAGAGTGGTGTGAGGAAGAGGCTGGTGCACGGAGGGAGGAGGAAGAAACAGGGAGAGGGGAAAGCAGAGGCGCGAGAGTGGGTGTTTTGCTGCTGCGTTGGTTTACACCCGCGCACAGAATCCCACTCCTGGGCACAGAGGTGCCTGTCTCGAGCATCACAGGCTGCTCCTGCCTGCATGAGAAGTTGTCATCCCCTTCCCATGACATCAGCAGCTCCACAGGTCTTCCCAGCTTGCTCTTAGCAGGTTCCCCAGGGAGCGTTGTGGGTGCTCTCAAGAGGCACCCTGGGGCATCTCCAGAGCCCGAACATGACCCTTGAGGGGATGTTGCAGTTTCCCTTCAGAGCATTGACACCGTTTCTTCACAGGAGCGTTTGGAGGCAACACACCATGAGTGAAATCAGGCCTTTTAGCAGAAATGACACTGTGCAATCAGGCTCTGGCCTGTTATCTGCTGAGATTTTCTTCTTATTCCCCCTTTGCAATTTCTGTGTTTTTTTTGCTTTCACTCTGATAAATCTCTTCTCTCCTCTATTTCTGCTTCCCCTTTGTGTCTGTTTTCCTTTCTATCCGCAGGGGCTGCCTGTTCTTTTAAACACCAAACTCTTCTGGCAAGGCTTTTCTTTAGCCCAAGGCAAGATGGGCTCGTTGTACCCTGGTCACAGGATGCAGCTCCCGAATAATCTGCAGAGAAAATCGTTTTGTGGTGCCACTGAAGTGCCCCTTTTTCTTGTGCTGCTTTTCTTTGGGCACGTGGTACATCTCTTAACCAGGCACATTCTGTCCCTTGGCTCAGCTCTCTCTTCCTGGGACAATTCCTCCTGGTTTGCAAGCTATATCCCCAAAAGCCACGTCCCAAAAGATGGATTTTGGCTTGAACCTTCCTCATTTTGAGCCCTGGGCGTTCTTACTTGTCCACAAAACTGCTGCTTGTGTTTCACGGTCTTATTTGTGTAAACAGCCCCCCGTTTGTCTCCACATGGAAATGTGGGCCCTGGCTGGATCTGTCACATCCAGGCTGCCATCTCTTCCTCTTGTCTCCCTGCCAGAAGCTGCAATACCATTTGAAAGCCCTCTGCAGGCTGGTGAATTCTTGCCTCTCCTAAGCCTGGTTTTCCCCAGCAGGCTGCTTCTCCTTTCTGAGAAAACAATGGTGATTACTGGCACGACTTGAACCAAGGATTCCCCAAATCACAGGCTGCAACATGAGTTTGAAGTGTGTTTTCAATTCTTCCCCAGCTTCTCCCTCCTCCTTCGGTTTCCCATTTGAAACTGATAGAGTAAACCAAGCCTGCCAGAGAGCACAACCATTCCCGTTCCCATCAGAGTGGTGTCCTTTGATTATTGCCTGACAAGCACAGGCTCCTTTTGCACCGCACACCTCAGGTGCTACGTTTTGTTTAAAGGGGCATTTTCTGGTCTGCTACTTGGACACAAACAGAGGAAGAAAGGACTCTGCTGCAGGAACAGTGCTCTGCTGAAAGCTGGTAGCTGGCTGTGACCTGTAGCCAGCAACACCCTCTTGTTTAAGGGAAGCAGCGATGAAGGTGAGAGGTAAAGAGCTGATTTTGCAACACGGGAATGGTTGGAAAGACCACAGGACAAGCTCACTCACTGCCCACACGTCCGCGTGCGGTGCCACAAGCGCCTGCAAGATGAGCAGATTAACAGCACAGTGCTGATCTCAGCAGTGACACTTGTTCTTCAGAGAACAAAAAAAAAAAAAGTCACCTCATTATCTCACCTGGTTTTGGCAGCCGAGTACATCCCTGAGTGCTATTGCTGCACGTTTAGCCGTGAGAGACCCCAAGCGAGGGGGAACAGCAGATGCTGGAAGGCCAACGGGTGACAGCGGATTGCACACAAGAGCACGTCAGTGTGTCGTTCCCTTGCCAAAGCCTGGCGGCTCCCACCACAAGAGCCAAGCTAACTGCCTGACACCTAGTGCTGGTAGCCAGAGATGTTTTTGCACTCTCAGCCTTAGCTTTTACAAGCATGGCAGGAAGCCCCTGCACCAGTTTAGGAGAGATGGTGGGTGATGTAACCTCTCTGCAGTCCAGACAGAAGGGCTGCCTTGGGCACTGACCACCAAAACTGGCTTTTCAGCTGGTCTAAGCCAGCACAGCCCAGACTCCCATACGCTACAGGTGGGCTAAAATCTTTCACACAGATACACACTAGCTGTAAAAACAATGAAGACAGCAGAAGAGAGAGTTTTTCAGAGACTGGCTCTGCGGTTGCCCTCAGTTAAATTACTCATTGTTACTGCACTTGGAATTCCTCCTTAAGATTGTCATATTCATTCTTGATCTTCTCCTTTATGATGGCTCTGTGTCCAATTATTCCATTACCCTGCAATAACTCTTTTGTTGATGTTTTAATTCTTCTTTCATTTCGAAAACGTTGTTTTGAAGTCTTCCTCTCATTCCTTTGAGTAACGGAGAATCTTTTTACACACAAACCAGCATTAAAAACAGCAGTGCTACCTTTTATCTCCTTTCTCCAAAATAACCTTCATTAGAAGAGGATCTTGCATCTCACCACAACAGTCATAGGCCACTTCTTCTCCTCCTTTGCTTTATATAGTGGCCACCACTGATTACAACAGTTAATTAGATACTCCTGAGTGGGTCCTGCACTTGGAGGCCGACTTATTTGCTTCCACTGATGGAATACTCACCCCAGCTGGGGGCAATTTCCTTGTGGTTTCCCCTGGAGACACCTCCATCGAGGAAATGAAATAGGAGTCGTGGGTCTGTCTGTGAGGGGGGCTACTTGATTCTCTAGTTTCTTTCAAATAAGTCCCTACCCACGTTTTCCCCATCAGTTCTTGCGTTTGGTCATGTTTAGTACCACAACACACAAGATACAAGTTCCTCCCTAAGCTGAGGGAAGCACTTCACAGGCCTCTGTTCCCACAGCCATTCCCTTCCTTTCCCTTCCAGCATGTTCCAGTGTCCTGGCTGATTCTTGTGAGGCACTGTGCATTCCAATCACAATTTGGATCGTGCCCAGCGTCTCTTTGGATTAATCCAGGTATCATTTGGTGAGTTGTGATACATTCGGTGGCACTAATCTTCGGAACAGGTATTTCCCATCTTAGTAAATCTGAAGGATCCGTGTGCTGAGGATTAATCCACAGATCACTCTAGAACAGGACAGGCATTCCTGGCAACTTCATTCCTTTATTTCACTGTGTCCTGGCTTGTGGGTGCACCTCCAACCATCACTGAAGGTTGTGCTGGGACTGCAGGAGGGATCCCAAAGCCGTGGAGCGGAGGTGCTGAGCCCTGTGGATCAGTGCTGGGACTGCAGGAGGGATCCCAAAGCTGTGGGGCTTAGGTGCTGAGGGTCAGTGTTGGGCTGTGGGTCAGTGCTGGGACTGTAGGAGGGATCCCAAAGCCATGGGGCTGAGGTGCTGAGCCCTGTGGG
>WBNH01012653.1:40207-101718 GCA_013401255.1 Urocolius indicus
CCCCGCCCCGCCATGGCCCCGTCCCGTCATGCCCCGCCCCGTCCCGTCATGCCCCGCGGCGCACGGCGGCAGCGCCAATATGGCCGCGCCCTTGTGAGCAGCCGCCGCCGCTGTCACCACCACCATCATCACCGTGCCCCTTCCTCCCCTCACCGCCCATCCCCTCCCCACACCGGCGTGCGCGGGAGCCCCCGGGGCGAAATAATGAGGATATCGGGGCCCCCATGTCGGACCACCACCGTGACGAGCGGGCCACGATGATCGCGGCCGGAGAGCTGCACGAGTTCGAGCCCCGCGGCCGCCGGCGCTGCCGCCGCCACCCCAGCGCCCTCAGCCTCCAGCTGCGCCGCCTCCAGCCCGCCTCCGAGCTCTGCTCGTCCGACGGCGCCGCGGGGCTCGTGGGGTCCCTGCGGGAGGTCACCATCCACGAGCGGCACCGGGTAACGAGGCGGCCCAGACGGGGGTTGGGAAGGTTTCCCCCCCGTGGCCGTCGGTAACCGGAGGGTTGTGTGGTGGGGGNGTGTGACAGGGCTGTTGGTGCAGGCAGGCGGCTGCCGCGACCCAGCTACAGACACGGGTGCGGTGTGTAGCGCCCAGCGCAGCCGCCTCAGCCGCCGCCTCACGCTCAGTCCCGCGCCCGGCGGGAGCCGCCGCCATGGCCCCGCCCCGCCATGGCCCCGCCCCGCCATGGCCCCGTCCCGCCATGACCCCGGCCCCGCCCTNAGTTCGAGCCCCGCGGCCGCCGGCGCTGCCGCCGCCACCCCAGCGCCCTCAGCCTCCAGCTGCGCCGCCTCCAGCCCGCCTCCGAGCTCTGCTCGTCCGACGGCGCCGCGGGGCTCGTGGGGTCCCTGCGGGAGGTCACCATCCACGAGCGGCACCGGGTAACGAGGCGGCCCAGACGGGGGTTGGGAAGGTGTCCCCCCCGTGGCCGTCGGTAACCGGAGGGTTGTGTGGTGGGGTTTTTTTTTGTGGCTTTCAGGAAAGCTGGCAGCTGAGGAAAGGCGTCGGGGAGGTGGGGGAGGAGGAGGTGGACTACGACGAGGAGCTGTACGTGGCCAGCAACGTGGTGATTTGGAGCAAAGGGAGCAGGAGCCAAGCGTCCGCCGTTTATAAGGCTTTCACGGTCGACAGCCCCGTGCTGCAGGTGAGGAAACCCCCAGGGGAGGTGGTTAAGGGAGGGATGTTAGGCTAAAAAAGCGAACGGGCGTGTTGTTCTGAGCTGGGGTCGTTTGGGGAGACGCGGGAGGAGGAGTGAGCTGGGGGTCGTTTGGGAGGAGGAGCCTGTGTAGTAGCATCAGCTTGTTCCTGAGGAATAACTGCCCTGCCTTTGGTTTCAGGCCCTGTGGTGTGATTTCACTGTACCCCGGGAGAAAGATGAAGAAGCTGATGGTGAGTTTACAGTTCGATGCCACACAGGTGCTCTGACTTCACACAGTCACACAGAACCTCACTCAAGGGCTGGAAAGGAGCTCCAAAGATCACCCAGTCCAACCACCCTCCTCTGTCAGAGCTTCAGCTCTCTGGGCATGAGCAATTCAGTCAGGGAGACTTGTGTGCAGACAACCCCCCCACCACCTCTTTTACATTTCATGTTTAGGAAATGTCCAAGGACAAACTTCATGACTTCTTTGTGTGTTTCTCCCCCGCTTTCAGGCAGTGCTGAAGCAGTGGAGAAGTGTATCTGCATCTTGCAGAATTCCTGTGTGCAGGTGCACAGCATAGAGGGGAAGGATTACATTGCTGCTTTACCTTTTCAAGTGAGTACTGTCCTTGCTGTCTGCCAACGGGCATGTTATTTTACACCCTGAGCTGGGGTGGGGATGTGTGTATAAAGCCTCGTGGTGGCTGCTCAAGTTCCTCACTCCGAGTGAAAGCCTCAAAGCTGTTGAAAATGTTGCTGTCTGGTCAGGGCACTGAATAGCTGGAAGCAGTGGCAGCTGATGTGGGGCAGCGTGGGTATGGCTGCTCTGCAGGCTGAGGCTTTGCTCCAATTTACACTCCCCTTCTCTCCAGAAAAGGCCTCAAACTCTTTGTCTGTGATGAGACATCCCATCATGAAAGGTAGCACAGTGAATGCCTGGTTTATGGTCTGGTTTTGGGTCATGACCATCTCTGATTGCTTTACAGGTTGCAAACGTGTGGCCAACGAGATATGGTTTGTTGTTTGAGCGCAGCAGCTCTTCCCATGAAGTACCTCCAAGCCCACCCAGGTATGTCGTGAGCGGCTTTGGTGGTTTCCTTGTGGGCTGTTTGCTGATCTGACACAGGAGCACAGAGGAACTGGGAAGCAGTGAGGAAAGGATCCGTGTGTTTGTGAGGGGGATGAGTCAAAGCAGGTGAAGCCTCAGGAAACAGCAGGAAGGGGCTGAATACTCCCCACCTGTGATATTCCTCTGGTGGTGTGTTGTCTTAAGAGCTACCTGGGAGTGGCAATGCTGGGAATGAGGCACAGGAGGCATGGCATGGGCATTACTAACCTGATCTCCTTCAGATTTGTCCTGGGAGCTGGTTGCAGGCTGTGATGGTGCATGTGGAGGTTCACTGAGGGGTTACCATTGAGAGATTATCCTCTCAGCTGCAGGGTGCTTTATATGTGTGGAGCCTTCTGTTACCTCTTTGGTGAGGGTGTTAAACTCTGTGCCTGGGCATTCAGCTGAGAAGGAGCTGGATAGTGCGCTCACCAGCAGCTCTCATGCAGCCACTTGCTATCTCTTGGGCTTTATGTGTCCTTTCCAGGCACTTGTGAGTCTCTAGTCTTTAGGAGAGCTGACGTTTCAGGCTCTGATTTAAGGTCTGAGGAGCTGTTTTGAGGTTGCAGCACACGTAGCAGCTAAAAGAGAGAGCAGTTGTGCTTGTGAGCACCGGGGTTATGAACACGCTCCGTTTGGTTTCTTTCCAGAGAGCCTTTGCCGACGCTGTTCAGCATGCTGCACCCCTTAGATGAGATAGCACCTCTCGTCTGTAAGGCTGGAGGTAGGTTTACATCTTTAGCTGTAGCACTTGCAGTCCATCAGTACGGTGTCAGACACTCAATGAGTCGCTTCGCTGCTTTCTGTGTTACCCAGTTTGCCCACAGTCATTGTCTGGGGAACTCGGGAGTGGAGTGTTTAATCTGCTTCATGAGCAGGGTCAATGTTCAGGAAGGAAACTCAGAGTATGGGAAAGGCTCACCCTGTAACTGGTAGCACTGCTGCAGAAGGCATCCTTTCTCCTTAACCAAACTTCACCGCTTCTTCAGCAGGCGTGCCTGGCTCTGCCAGAGTGCAGTACGTGGCTGATTACACCATGAGGATCGTGTTTGTCAACGATGCCCCTTCCATTGTGATGACCTATGACACTGTGCAGAGCCTGCACACTGTCTGGGCCCTTCGGAGAGTGAAGCCAGAGGTAACGACTTCACGGTTGTCTCACTGTGATGGTGAAAACTCTGTGTGCCTGAGTGCCCTCACGGCTTCTGTGTGTGTCAGAAATGCCTGCTGCTTGGGGGTTATCTTGTTAGGAAGGGACTAAAATGTTTGTGTCTGGGTTTTTTTTTAAATAGCTTCTTTCATGTGTTTGCCTGTAGCACACCCAGGGTGGTGACAATGCTCACCAAGTGTACTGTGCTTGTCACGTCCCTTACATTGTACTGGGAGGTTTTGGCTCTGCTTAAACTGTGGTGTTCTGCAAGAAAAGTGACAGCTTACTGCCAGGAGAGCTCTAGCAGTAGTTTCTGTGACTCTGAGGGGAGAGAGCAATAACTTCTTAGGTTGAGCATCTGTCTGGGCATCAATTTTTAACACCTAACTGATGAAACAAGCTGTGGAATTGTAGAATCGTAGAATCATTTTGGTTGCAAAAGACCTTTAAGATCTTCAAGTCCCAGTCCTCCCCTCACCCTGCTCAGCCCAGCACTAACTCATGGTCCTCAGCACCTCAGCTCTGTGGCTTTGGGATCCCTCCAGGGCTGGGCACTGCCCCAGCTCCCTGGGCAGCCTGGCACAGGGGCTGACACCCCTCTCAGGGAAACAGTTCTGCCTCAGCTCCAGCCTCAGCCTCCCCTGGGGCAACTTGAGGCTGTTTCCTCATCCTATCACTTGTTACTTGGGAGAAGAGTCTGACTCCCAGCTCACTGCAGCCTCCTGTCAGGGAGTGTCAGAGAGTGCTGCTGTCTCCCCTCAGCCTTATTTTCTCCAGACTAAACACCCCCAGCTCCCTCAGCCACTCCTCGTTAGACTTTTTTTTTCTCTCTAGACCCTTTACCAGCTTTGTTGCCCTTCTTTGGATGCACTCCAGCACCTCAGTGCCTTTCTTGGCATTCGAGCATCTTGCTGGCTGTCAGTGCCCACGTGCTGTTTGTGCTGAGGCTGCTGTTTCCTCTCCCAGGAGCAGAACACGGTGCTGAAGTTCTCAGAGCAGATGGGTACGCCACAGCACACAGCCACCAGCAGCTCTCTGACTGCTCATCTCAGAAGCATCTCCAAAGGAGGCTCCCCTGTGGGCTCCCCTTTCCAGAACTACTCATCCATCCACAGCCAGAGCAGGTTGGCTCTGTCACCCAGCCTGCAGTCCCGCTCGCCCTCCATCTCCAACATGGCTGCTCTGAGGTGGGTGCTGGGCATCATCCTGTGGAACAGGAGGGACATCTGGAACTGCTGGCTGTCTCTCTGTGCTGTTACAAGTCTGTCTGTCTAAGATGTGGGTGTTTCCTCTGATACGGCTATCTGAAAGCCCTCTTGGAATGCTCTCGTGGCACCTGCTGTGCTATTACCCTTACAGCACAGGAAGGTGATTGGAGTGCAAGAGTCAAAGAGGCTGTTCTGCCATCACATAACCAGTCTGTGGTGGAGTCAGGGACTGTCTGCAGGTCTTCTGAGTCTCAGGAGCGTTTTCTAACGAAAGCCATATTCAGAGGGCAGAGATTACTGAGGGAATGGACCACAGAACTTAAAATGTTGAGTTTTATGGGTTTTGAAACCTCATCTGTTGGATTCTGACAGGTGACTGGACAAAAGTTAGGCAAATAGCTTTCCTGTGTTGGAGTGTGTTGTTAAAGGAAGCTAATACTGAGCAAGCTCCTGGTTCAGAATGGGTTTGGTTTGTTTGCAGAGTCTTTGCCAGTGTATGAGCTCCCTGGCATCCTGTACCTGCTTTTGCAAAGCCATTTCTCAGCAGTGTGTTATGTCTTTGCTTGCAGCCGCTCTCACTCCCCTGCCCTGGGGGTACATTCTTTCTCAGGAGTGCAGAGGTTCAACTTCTCCGGTAATGCTCAGTCACCAAAGAGGCACAACATCACCCACTCACCAACCAGCATTTCCAAAGACTCCTTCCTGATGCCAGAAACAGAACCAATCGTTCCTGAGCTGTGTATAGACCATCTGTGGACAGAAACCCTCAGTAACATGAGGTGAGGTGCTTTGTGTCGGGGGTGGGTGGAACGAGTCCTGCATTTCCCCTGAGGAAGAGAAATAAACCAACAGCTTAGATTGGTTTGTGCTTTCTGCGAGTGGTGCTGCCTTAAAAGAGCTGTGTGGACCTGCAGCTCCTAATTGTTTGGGAAAAGAATGCTCTCAAAGTATGCAGCTGTCCTGAACACAGAGGGAATTGGGCACTTGGGACAAGTTTCACCTGCTGTGTTATCTGTAGCCTTCTGAGCTGGGGAATGGCTTTGTGAGATCTCCAAAGCCAGGTAGTTCAAATCTGGTTGTTGCTTTGGACTTTTTTGATCTTCTAGTGGGAGTATCTCTTTCTGTGTCGCTATCAAAAGGGGAAAAACACAGCATAAAGCCTTAAGTTGATGAGGAGAACAAAGCCAAACAGCACGTGCTCTCCATACCAGAGTGGAGACCGTGGAGCTGGGAGTGCTGGAAAATGAAGTGACTGAGACTTGTGCATTCTGTCACCTTGATGTGCTGCTAATTGAAGTCCAGTGTGAGCCTACAGCTTGTGGACACTGTGTTTTCCTGTAGTAGCCCAAACACTGTACTGATCACTGTGTCTCTTGCAGAGAGAAGAATTCCCAAGCATCAAAAGTGTTCATTAGTACAGACCTGTGTGGGCAGAAGTTCTTGTGCTTTCTGGTGGAGTCCCAGCTCCAGCTGAGGTGAGCATTTCCTGTCTTAGGGACAGGTGAACAAAGAGGGGGAGCACTCTGGAAACCACCAGCTAAATGTGGGGTTTAACATGGTTCCTCCAGCTCTTGGAATGACAGTTACAGTGCCACGTGCTGCATCACTGGCTCTCATCCGATGTGTTTGTAGCTGTAGCGACGTGGATGGTTTGGGCTAGTTAAATAAACCTGAAGCTGGGAGAGAGCATTCACTTGTGAGCTCAATGAGATACTTCTTTATCCTCATCTTTACCCCTTAGAGGTGCGTTGGGGGATTTTAATTCGACTAGCAGAGTAAAAATAAGTTGATTAGCAGAGCAAAACAAGCAAAGGAAGGAGGAAGGAACCAGGTATACCACAGGAAAAGTAATTGTACAGCTCACCACAGTGTGAGTGTCCTTTCTGTACCAGCAGCTAGGACAGTCTCTTGATGTTTCCTGCTGTTTTCCCAAACCTTCAGGTGTGTGAAATTCCAAGACAGCAACAACAAGTCGCAGCTGATCTTTGGTTCTGTTACCAATATTCAAGCCAAGGATGCAGCCCCGGTGCAGGTACATCCCTCTGTACAGACTCCTTACTGGAGGATCCTGCTTTGTTACTTGTGTTGTCCAACTTTTTTTGGTACTGAACTACAAGCAGCTGAATGTTCTGCTTTATTCTCACAGGGTGTTGACACGCTGCTGGTTCTGGAAGGCAGTGGGAATCTAGTGCTTTACTCTGGAGTGGTTCGGGTAAGTATCATACAATCATAGTATGGTAGAGGTTGGAAGGGACCTTTTAGAGATCATCTAGTCCAACTGTCTTGCTAAAGCAGGTTCCCCTCGATCAGGGGGCACAGGAGTAACTTTTCCTCTCCCCAGATAACGTGTTTGGATCTTTGATAGCAAGCTGGTGTGTCCTAGAGGGATCCTGCATGTATCACACCTCACAGGCTATCCTTGGAAGCTGCTGTAGGCTGCTGCTTGCTTGGGAAGGTGGCTGTGCTCACATACCAAGGGAAGCTTTATTTGCAGTGCTGGAAAAGTACTTCTGAAGGATCAGTGGCAATTTGTGGTGCAATTAAATAATCCCTTGAGCTTATTTTCAGTGATGGTGACAGTCTAAAGTAATAAAGTGCTTTCAAAGAAAGAAAACTCAAAGAACATGAAAAATAAGAACTGTTCTGAACAAAAACACTTTCAGCATGCCAGGTGGTAGTTTTAGATGGCAAATTGGTTTTGCTTTCCAAAGGGCTGTTCCAAAACAGTGAAGGCTTTTTTTCTTGCATTCTCTAGAGATGTGTTCCCTCTGGGTGTGCAGAAGCCTTGGATGTTGGAATTCACACACACACACACACACACACACACATGGATATGGATGTATGTTTCAAACCAGTATACTCTCTGACAAGTAGAGCTTTCTCAGTGAAAGCCCTGCTAGAGCTTGGAGTGGGAGTAGAGCTGTAGCAATGAAGTACAACACTGACCATACATGGGAGCTCTCTCAGTGTGTTGTCTGCAGAAAGTGATTACACAAAATCATCTTCAGTCTGCTCAGAGACTTCAGTTGTTAGTTTGTGGCCACTTTAATCAAAACTTTGCCTTTAAGAAGTTGATCTGATAATGCTTGAACGTGTAAGCAAGCTCCTGGAAGCACACCTGTGCAAACCAGCTCTTTGTTTTCCTACTTCTTGTTCCCAAAAAGGTGGGGAAGGTTTTTATTCCCGGGCTGCCTGCTCCATCCCTGACAATGTCCAACCAAATGCCTCGGCCAAGCACTCCTTTGGATAGTGTCAGCACTCCATCCAAGCCTTTGAACAAGCATCTGGGGCCTCTAGAGGAGGTAAGAAGGACAAAGCAAGTCCTGCCTTGCAAAGGGCTGACTTGCAACAGCTTCATGAGTGGTTCCTTTCCACTTGAAAGGTAGCTTTTTGGAGATAAAGCTTTAATTTTGCTTCTGTAAAGCCACTGCACAACCAGTGTTCCAAGAGGATCTACTTCGTGCTGCCTTACTCATTTTCTTACAGTTTCTGTAAAACTCCTAAGGCAGAGAATTGGGAAGATTTATAATTCTTGTCAAAATGCTCGCTAGTACACTAAAAATTGTGAGTTTTAGCTGTCCCTTGCTCAGCTCCTCTTTCAACAATTCTAAGCAACCCCTTTCCCTGCTTTTTCAGAGTGTGCTTTTGTCACCAGTTCCAGAGCTGAGGGATTCTACCAAACTTCACGACTCAACTTACATTGAAGACTGTACTTTCCAGCAGCTTGGGACTTTCATTCACGCCCTGAGAGATCCAGTCCACAACAGAGTAACTTTAGTAGGTATTCTCCTGTAATCTGAGCCAGTGCTTTGTTAGAAAAGTAAAGTGAAGGTGGGGTTTTATTTCCAGTGCATTGTGAGATGTCGCTAGCAGCTCCTGATCAACAGCAACATGTCACAACTGCTCTGGGGGCTGCACGGTTTTGGCTCTGTGGAATACTCCCCACGTCCCAGAAAAACCTTCACTGTAGCCAATAGCCAAGAGTTAGGACTGTCCTTCATACATAAAGGAGTTGTGAGTTGATAGACAAGGGCCCTGGCTTTACTTTGATGTGTTTCATCACTTGGCTCTTACTTTTCTTGATGCTTTCAGGAGCTCAGCAATAACACGATGGTTCGGATCACAATCCCCGATATCGCCACTTCGGAACTAGGTAGGATTCAGAATCCTTCACAACAAACAGGTTCCAGAACTTTGGAGGCTTTTTGAATAGTTTATGCATAGCCTAGAGCCAGCACCACCTTTTGCAAGCTCTGTTAACTTGCCTTCTAGAGCTGCCACCATGTATTCAGGTGTGCTCTGTTGCTTTCAGTGCTTCACTCGCTGCACTCTTAAAGCTGCCTTTGTTCCTTAGGCTGCTTTGCTCTCTACTTTAGGGTGTATTCTTTGGCTCGAGGAAGGGCTGAGATCTCAGTTCAAACAAAAGGTGGGTTTAGTAATGAGCAAAAAGGAACTGTTTCCCCCTTTTTGTGGAGCTCTGTGCTCAACCTGAACCAAAGGAACAGCTGTTAGAAGTTCTGTGGTGTGGCTGTTGTAGAAGGAGTTGCTGGAGAGTTTAAAGAGAGCTCCAAGAGCTGTAGGGATTGAAGAAAAGTAGTACCAGGAAGTCTGATGGAAAACACACCTCGTTTCTTTTCCTTTCCAAACAGTGAAAAGGTGCCTGCAAGGTGTCAAAGCTATCCTGCCCAAGGAGGTAGCAGTACAGATGCTTGTCAAGTGGTACAACGCTTACAATGCTCCAGGAGGACCCAGCTACCACTCAGAATGGAATTTGTTTGTAACGTGTCTGATGAACATGATGGGTTACAACACAGAGAGACTGTCCTGGACACGTAATGTAAGCAAGCTCTGATCTTTTGTTTGCTTAGCTTGTGGTTAATGCTACTGACAGCTCTTCAAGGTTCAGAATGGTTAGTGAGAGGCTGAGTTGTGTCAGAAACAGATTGTGTCTCGTCTTAAATAACAAGATGCTATTGCAGCAGCTCTAGGTTGTTGTATAAACCTTGGTACATGTTTTAGTCTGTATTTAGCATGACAGATATTTATAAGGCACTTGCCACCAAGTGTCTCTGGTCAGATAAAAACGAAGGAAGATTCTTCTCCCATTTCACAGCCAACACTGTTGGATTAAGGAGCTGAATAGCTCAGATTTCCCAAAGAGGATTTGCCACGTGATTCTTTTTAATTACAACATTGAAAGTTCTGGGGGATTTTTTTTCCAACGTGTATTTGGGTTTGTCTGTGAGTGAGTTTCCTGATGGCAAATACACTTGCAGTACTCTGAGGGGAAAGAAACCCAGCAAGGATGTGGGTGCAACTGAAATGGAAGCAGTTAAAGTATAACAACATCACTGGCATTAGCTCATCCACAGTATTTCCTCTGTCCTAGTAAATGCCAGATGTTAGGCTGTGAAACTCTGACATTCCTGCACCATCCCCTGCATTAATCAGCTGGGTATAGAATAAAATCCAGTTGCAGTTTGTTTTATGTGAAAGCAAAGTCTATAGAGATACATAAAGCAGCAGGATGTTGTCCTGGGCTTGGATTCAGATATTGGTGTTGATGATTCACTTATGCAGCCTTGGGAGTTTCAATACTGAGCTGCTTTTGATCTTTTTATTCCTTGCAGCTTGATTTTGAAGGATCACTTTCACCAGTTATTGCTCCAAAGAAGGCCAGGCCATCAGAAACGGGGTCAGATGAAGTAAGAAATTCTTCCCTTACCAGTAAAAGGCAGAGGGTGTGAAGTTGGTGGTGGATGGTTCTGGTGGTGTGGGGTTGTGTTTTTTTATAAAGACAAACCAGAGGAAACACCCTCAGATGATTGCATTTCATCTGAGATTACGAGCCTTTTGGGGGAAGGAAAGATGTTTTGCCCTGTGCAGTGACCTTGCTTGTCAGGGTTCTCACTTCCAGAGAAGCAGCTTGGACTCGGGAATCAATTCAATGTGGGTCACAAAGCGACCCCAGGTAGTCTCCTGACAGTGTCAGGTTTCTCCTAAGATGCCTTTGGAGGGAAGTTCTCCCTCTCCTGGCTGCTCAGCACCTTTAGCAAGTTGGGAGCATCACATTACATGCTTCACTGAATGCACTGGTTCTTCATGGAGTGTTGAAGATCAAGTCCCTGAGTTCTCCCTGGCCAAGGATCAGATGTTTTTGCATAATCAAACAGTAAATTGGATGAGACTTACTGTCATCCCATCCTAAGAGGCTTATGAGCTATGGTCATCTAGTTGTGGTGTTAGCTTTTTGTGGGTTGACAGCTCAGTGAGCCCAAGGCTTTGTGGACTCTGGTCTGCATGGAACAAAGCTCAGGACCCAGTGCCTGCTGTGCTGGGGCAGGGGAGGTGCAAGGAGACTGGGAGCACTGGGTGGGCTGCAGGAGTCTCATGCATGGAATGGTGGTGCAGTGGGGGCACTCTTGGCTCTCCTTTGTCATCTTTTCTTAAATATAATAGAGGGTGGGAAGAAAATAGGGTGAAAATGAAGCATTTCTGTGGCTTGCTGGGTTTCTGCAGCAGCTTTACCGTACAACAAGCACATTTGTTGATGGGGGGCAGGGTGGAGAAAGCTTTGCTGTAAGAAGGTTTTGGAGTTCTCTTGCTGGCAAGTGATGTTCACTGTGGAACCTCTGCCTCTGTCCCCTGCTTATTTGGTCTAGGACTGGGAGTATCTCCTGAGCTCTGACTACCATAGGAATTTTGAGTCTCACCCTGTTGCCAAAGCTTTGAGGCTGGACCCTCTGGAGGTTTTGACACCCAAGGATGACTTTGCACAGAGCCTTAGTTTGGATTCCTCGACCCTCCTTTTCACCCACATTCCTGCTGTTTTCTTTGTTCTTCACCTCATCTACGAAGAGCTCAAGCTGAACAGTCTGATGGGAGAAGGCATTCGTTCTCTGGTTGTTCTTCTGGTTCAGCTGGCCAGGTATGCCCTGTGCCAGCCTGCAGTCCCTTTGCATCCTGCAGTGTCCCTGGAAGATGGGTGTACACTGTTTTCACTTGCCCAAAGTGGGACAGACTTTCCATGTATTTGGAGAAAGCAAATGAATGTTTTAAACCTTACTGTTCTTAAAGGTCTTTGCCACAGCAAACCTCTTACATGCTTCTGGCCACTTCCTAATGTCAAACCTTGGATGCTGCAGCTCGTGGGGTTATTTTCTACTGTGTTGTCACAGCTCAGCTCATGAGACCTGTCAAATACTCTTGTTTGTTATGGGGCCTTCACTGCAGCCACTGGCTGCATCTTCCCCAGCCATCTTCAAGTTCCATTGTATGCAGATAGATAAGCACAGATCCTTTTCTGTCAGAGTCAAAAGTCCAGCAGCAGCTCCGTGAGCTGTATTTGCTATTTCTAGTGAGATCTCTTTTTTACCCCCTAAGGCTGTAGGTTCTTCCTCAGTAGCACCTACTGTAGCTGCGTGGCTGAAGGGTTCCTAAAGATGCTAGTGTGTACCCAAACATTAAAAACACTCAAGAGAAAATGTCATGGAAGTGCAGGAAGGTGGGACAGTGGGTGGTTTGGGGTGGTTTTTTTCCTCCCCCCTCTAATGTGATATCTCATCTTTCTTCTAGAGACTTAAAGCTTGAAGCTTATATAGATTATTACTACAGAGACTATCCAGCCCTTGTAAAAACCTCCAGGCAGACTTGCATAATTGATCAAGGTGAGTTTAAGGCTTTGTGAAGCTGGATATTCAATGATAATGATGTGCAAATAGTCTCTAATAGGGAACATGCTGGTCAGTGTTCCCTTTAAAGCTGGTCTGGTCTTGATCTCAATAAGCAAAGCTGTGCTCACTGTGCTGAGCTTGCCTTGATCCTTTTTTTTTTCTGTGGCCTCCTAAGAAAACTAGAGTGAAATCAGCATAGTATGGTCATGAGCTGGTGCCTCCAGTCCAGTGCCTCATGGGACACTCCCCAGAATTAAGAGCTTGGGAGGGAGCGATGGTTTCATCTGGGCAAACTCCCAGCTCAGGCTGGCTGAGAGATCTTAGCAGACAGCTGTGGAAAAGCCTGGTAGTGAGCTGTGCCTCTCTGGTGGAAAGTATTGCTAGGCTGGCAGGCTCTCATTTATGGTTCATAAAAACTATGCCAGAGCTAAACCCACAGCACTTAAAATAAGGTCATATATTGTCTATGCTCCTGTTCAGTGTCCTACCAGCTGAAATGTGCCTCCTGTCGTGTAAGAAAAGCTGTTCTGACCAACGTAAAAACATCTCCTAGCCTTGCTCAGGCTTTGCTTCTCCTGTTCGTGGACACGGAAGGCAAAGAGGCTATAGTTAGATTGTCCTCTCACTGAAGCAATTCAACGTTACTGAACTTCAGGGCTGCTCCAGTGAGGTTTTTGAGCGTTACTCTGTACTTAATCCTTTTCACTGTGGGCTGAGATCATTTGGTGTTTGAAAGGCAGGCAGGTGTCTCAGGTTTTCATTCCTATGGATCTATAAAGTTCCATCCAACAGGAAGGAGATGTGTAACATTCTGGGTTTTGTTGTTTGTAGCAGCCCCACAGGGCTTGCTTGGGGAACAGAGGAGAATCGTTGTGCATCTGCCATGAGCTCAGTGTCTTTGCTCTTCGTGTGATTTCAGTCCAAACAGGTTTCATGCACCAGCCCTCATTTTTTTCTGCCGAGCCTCCGAGTATCTTTCAGTGGCTGAGTTCGTGTCTGAAGGGAGAGGGAGTGCAGCCTTATCCTTACTTACCAGGAGTCTGTGAAAGGAGCAAACTGGTAGTACTGGTAGGTACTTTGGTAAAAAAGGAGATGGTTTCTTCTTGTCAGCACAGCAGCACTGTGGCCAGGGTTTGTCCCAGCTGCTTCATTTCCTGCAAATGAAGTGTCCCCAGTGGGATGTCACATAACAGAGGGCTTGGTTGTACTGTGTGGGGCGACTGGGGTATTGAGCCTGTGATAAATAACACTGCTGTAGCTGTACTCTTTGGAGACTTCAGCATCTCCAAGTGCTGCTGCTCCATACTAAGCAGAGCTCATCTTTCTGCACAAGACTCCCTTGAGTGTCCCTGTGCAGCTCCAGCCTGTCCACAGGGAGAATAACACGTATTTATCAGAGAGAAATCCCCACGAGTCCCCTCTTTTGTGACTTGAATATTAACTGCTGGGTGTGGATGAGTTTTGGCAGGGGAGAAGGAGATGTTTGAGCTCGGGAAGGAGAGCTCATGAGTGCAGAGTGAGTAGCCCATGCTTCACTGCTTATGTTTTTTTGTGGTTTGCAGTAGTGGCATGTGCACAGTAATAACGGAACTCGAAGTTAACTGTATCTTGTGACTGAGAATTTCCCAGCTTTCTTCTTGGGCAGGCAGCAGCATCACTGTTTGGTTGCATGAGTAGTCGTGAGTGCTGATGTTATCTTCTGGTCAGCCTCTCTCTCTCTCTCTCTTATTCACAAAGTGGTTGTGGAGAAAACCTGCCGATGTAGGGTTTGAAGCAGAACTGTTGAGCTTGAGGTGGCTGAAGAGCAAATAAAGGAGGAGAGACTCTGCTCAGACTCACTCCAAGATGAGTTGTGGAGTCTCTGATGTGAGCTGCCAGTCCTCAGCTTCAGAGTGAGGAGGAGTGAAGCAGCAGCACTATTTAAAGTGCTGATGCTTTCATAGAATCCTGGAACGGTAGGGGTTGGAAAGGACCTTTAGAGGTCACTTGAAATTTGCCTCTGCATTCGAGCTCTGAGGCCATCACCTGTATATCCATCCAACTCTTGTCTTTCCTCTCACTTGTGCATGACTTGCCTGTGTGGAGGCGAGAGCTGGCGTGTCAGCAGCCTGGCATTGAAAGGTCTCAATGAGAAACACGAGGTTTTTACCTGTAGCTTTAGAGCCTTTGCCACGCCAGCTGGCCTGCCAGAATCACACAGTAAATAGTGTGACAGCTCACTCGGGCTTTGCTGGCTGAAGGGGACCCTGCTTTGAGTGGGGAGCAGCTCTTCACTCAGAGCCTTCACCGAGTAGCCAATAGCCAAGACGTGGAGGAAACGGGGTGCAGAGTGGTTTCTGTAGATGATGTGTGTGTTTTGCAAGAGGAATTAAATGCCCTGTGAGAAGCATGGGAAAGACAACTAGAAACATGTTTTTCTCTTTAGAAGACCCTGCCTTTTTTACCTTTGAAAGGGTTGTTGGGGGGAAATGCAGTTAACTGTTTCAGGATGTAGTATTCCCAGCCTAAGAGACAGAAAACTTCAGTGTTTGTTACTTGCTTCAGTTGTGCCAGTCTCCTTGGACTAACTGTTTTCACAGTAAGCCTGTCCCACTGTGTTTAAGTTATTGGAGTTGTCTCCTGCCTGTTTTGGAGTTATCTGGGGCTCTGACTGTGTGTCGTGGGCTCTCTCTCCTCCGCAGAGCGTGGCTCTGTACATCCTTGGTGACGACAGCGCCGTATCTAACGAAACCTCCCATTATCTGTACAAGATTACCTCAGGTAAGGATGCTTTGATGCCATCCCAGCATCTCCCAGTGCCTTGTGCTTGTGGTGTGCTGTACTTTTTGCCTGGGGAGCATGAGAGTAACGTGGCCTTGTCTTTTCCAGGTCCAGGGAAGCAGCAAATGGAAGAGGATGAGGATCGGTATGGGGCTGCTTCTCTTTAGCCTTGTTTTGAACTCACTCTGGAGGCTGTTGCTTTCTGCTGACTTTCAGACTATTTTTTTTACTGGCTTCTCCTTTATTCCCCTTTATTTTCCAGAGGCAGTTTCAGGCGCAGCACATCTGTTTCCAGCCTGGCTGAAAAGTTAGTTCTTTGGATGACTGATGTCGGTAAGAGCAGCTTTTATTACCCCCGTGCACAGTGGTGACAGTCCTGAGTTAACAGTCTGGTGCTTGCTACCCTTGATGTAGCTTTGGTGAAACAGTGGAGTGTGTTTCTCGCCCGTCTGAAGGTTTCACCCTACGAGACCTGGAGTCTCTCCCCTTCGGTGTAGCTCTTCCCATCAGAGATGCAATCTATCACTGCCGAGAGCAGCCTGCCTCAGACTGGCCAGAAGCAGTTTGTCTCTTGATTGGACGCCAGGACCTGTCCAAACAGGCTTGTGAAGGGAACCTGCCAAAGGGGAAA
The DNA here is from genome assembly GCA_013401255.1 of Urocolius indicus. Taxonomy (NCBI): domain Eukaryota; kingdom Metazoa; phylum Chordata; class Aves; order Coliiformes; family Coliidae; genus Urocolius; species Urocolius indicus. Next base: position 55,879 of record WBNH01012653.1, read on the forward strand.
TTGGTGAGTTGTATGGGCATAAACAGATCTCGTGGCACTGGGTGTTATGCAGAGCACTCTGCTCAGAAGCTTCCCCACCCTCGGCTGCTGTTGAGGGCTTCAGAAGGTGCAGCATGTGGGATTTACACAGACACAAGAGGGTTTCGGTATAAAAACCAGCATCCAGCACAGGAGGAGTGTGTGCATAGCTATGACAGCAGTCAATACAAAACCAGGTTTTAAGCTTGGTTTAGGTATGGTGCTCAAAAGTTGTGTCTACAGAGCTATTTGCCTCCAAGTCCTCCAACATAGCTACACATCTCTTGAGAGATGTGAAGGGCTCTGGTGCTCTGTCTAGAGACTCTGCCATCAAAGCAACCATGGCACAGGGAGAAGAAAGTGGATGTCAGTCTGGCTCCTTTCTGGGTTGGCACAACTGACACGTCCCTTTCCTCTGGAAGAGCTGGATTGCTTTCTGAAAGACACTTTTCATTTTTCTATGGTGTTTTCTTTTGTCTCAAAAAGGGTTTAGTTGTTTGTGTCCTGAAGTAAAATGGGACCAAGCATGTGGTGTTTTTTCTCTTGAGCCTTTTCTTCTGCTGCTGGGAGTCTCTGGCATCTCGTGGAGTTGTACTTAAAGACCTTGCAGTGAACTACATCTTGGTCAAGATCCTTTCTGCTGTCTCAGCTTTGGAAGTGGCATTAAAACCATTCCTGTTTTTTATAACAGAGGCTTCACAACTCACTGCATATCCAAACCAGCAGTTAATGTAGCAAACAGAAGTGAACGAACTCCGTGTTCACTTCCCGTGTCCTCTCATTCCAGTTGATTTTCTGCTGGGGATGTTTCGTCTGACCATGGTGACAGCACTGAACCTGAAAACGATGCTGGCTTTGAGTTTTATCCCTCGCTTTATAACAATGCCTCGAATATACATGGCCTTAAAAGGATGAAGTGATGTTCAAACACCAAATTGTTTGTCATTTCTCGGGAGGGCAGGGTGGAGTTTCCTGTTTCAGAACAGGACGCTGGCTCTATGGGTGGTGCAGTTCTCTATTGACATTCGGTGTGCATTTATCAGAAGGAATTGGTTTTTCATTCATCAGCTGTCAATTTACTGGCACTCTTGGTGTCATGTGTTAGCAGTGAGCCTTTGTTTGACTTGAGCCTGTGTGATTCTCTGTCTGTTGAAATTCTGAGGTGCGGAACCGGGGTGGGGGGGCAAACTGAGCAGTTCACAGAGAGGTGTGAGGGGGCTTTTCTTATTCTTAGTTTTATCTAATCAACACTTGTCATCACTTGCCTGGTTGTTTTTTACATTAACCTCTCATCCATTAAAGATGGAAATGACAGAGGACTGTGCTGGCCCACTGTAAGGTCAGCATCCAGAGGGTTTGGTCAGACTAAGACAACTCTGTTCTGTGGCAAAGCTCGTTTTCCAGAGCTCTTTAAAAGTGAAATCAACCGTGCCTCATGCAGAGGGACAGCTTTGTCTGGAGCAAGTGTGGGGCAAGCACATTGAGGGCAAACTCTTGCATCTTGACCTGTGCTGGCCTTGCCACTTCTGGTGGTCCTGTGCATGGCTTGTGCGAGGCGAATGTAAACAGGGGAGGATCGAGGCTTAAAGGGGGGTTTCATAAACCCTGCGTAGAGAGAGGCCTTTTCCACAGTGCTTCTAAGCAATTAAATGCTTCAGGATTTCTTTCCTGGTCATGTAGCTCAGGTGTGGAAGCTCCAAAAAGGTTGTGGTACAGTGGTGAAAGCCAGGGTGCCTGGCAGCAGCAGACACCTGGGGTTTGCTGCCACGCAGGATCACTGTTTGTTTTCATGGGTAACTTGTTTTTTCCCCCAAGGTTTTTATAGTGGGAGTACAAATTAAACCCCAGATTTATGAAAACACCAGTGGCTAGAATGAGAGAGCAAATTCCTGAACAGAACACGCAGAACAGCAGCTCTGCCTAGGTGCAGGGTCAGTAGGTACTGGCATTTCTGGAAGCAGGTTGTCAGCAGGGGACTGTGTCTGTGCCTTTTGGGGTTTAACCTCTGTTTTCATATACCTCAAAGTGCTCATCTAGGTTCCTGGCTTCTCACTGCTGACTTGAAGAAGGAAAGCACATGTCTTCATGGCTGTCATAGATAACTGTGTAGGCAAGGAGGAGAAAGGCCTTTCCTGCTGCTGCTTTGAGACACAGAATAGTACTGAAGGATAGGTGACTGTTGCCTGTGTCGCCTCTGGAAGCTCCTTCTTGTCAGTCCTTGCTTGACAACCTTTGCTGTGTCTTTGATTACAACATTCAAAACTCCTCATGACCTAAATGAACGTTAAGGAGTGGGCAAACAGTTTGTGCCTTGGTGAACCTCAGTCTCTTTGGTTTATACACCCACCTCGGCGCAGGTGACTGTGCTGAGTGCATCCAAACCCACGTGCAGCACTGGGAATCGCTTCCCTCCTTTCTCTTCCCTTTGCAGTCTGTGGGCCCAGTGCTGTCCTCTGATATTCCCTCTGGAACGGAGTCGGAGGAGGATGAGGATGGCATGAATGACATGAACGAGGAGGTGATGTCCCTCATCTGGAGTGAGGACCTGAGGGTGCAGGAGGTCCGCAGGCTCCTGCAGAGCGCCCGGCCCGTCCGTGTCAACGTCGTGCAGATGCCAGAAGCCAGTGACCATGAATACATAGAAGAGAAAGAAAACAGGTAAAAAAAAAAAACCAAACCATCCCTGTTTCCAGCAGGGCTCTGCAAACAATTCACTGGGGTGGGAAAAAAAGCACTTGAGTGGTTTTGATGGCTTCAAATTAAGTGTATCAGACCAAGCAGTGCGAGATGTTGCAGTCTGAACTGCACGTTGAAGAGTAGACTGGCCTGAGGAAAGGACACACAGAAGAGGGCTGGGTGTCAGAATCCATGTCTTTGAAGCTCAGTGTACGTCAGACCTGCTGTATTTGAGCTGGAGGGCTCTCTGGATTGGGGCAGCACGTGGGAGAGTTTGGGAGTTTGAATTCCAAGCAGCGTGCTGGAAACAGATTGTAGCTTTTTTTTTTTGCCACCTAAGGGTGAAATACAAGCAGGACCTTCTCTGCAATGGAAAATGAGGAGAGCAAAGGGTGCTCCAACCCCTGCCTAAAACTGGAGACCCCAGTGTTCAGAGCTGATCTTGTATCTGAGCTTGGGTCAGGGGATGTCATTAACTCTACAGAAAGCAAATTCACTGTCCCATCCCCTTCGCTATTTGAAACCTCCCGTTGGAGCCATTATAGACCCAGTGGCCTCACAACTGTCCTTACCCTGCTGCTTCATTCACTTGTTTCAGGGCTGTTAAAAGTATCTTGTTTGGGGGGGGGGGCAAAAAAAGACAAAAAGCAAACTTGAGCACATCACTGGCATGCAAAGCACTCTGCAGACGTAAGAAGCCAAAGGGATGCATCGAGTTGTTGTCTGACCTGAGAGGCTGAGTAATCTAACAAGTCAAGGGTGAAGAATTGTGGTCAGCATTCTTGGAAGCACGTTATTAATTCTGCACACAGGTTATTACTAGCTGTGATCACTAGTCATAGCAAGAGCCCATACAGCAGTCAGCTTTGTTTTGGTTTCTCCTTTCATCTTGTTTCTGGCATGGCTGCTAAGTTTATCTGCAGCACAGGTTTCTTTAGCTGGCACTTAGCTTCAAGGGCAAAACCATGGCAAGTTTCAACACAATGTCAGCTGAAGTGTATCTTGGAGATTAACCTTGTGAGGACCAAAGATTTGGTTCAAGTGTTTGTCCCGTTAATGGAAGAAAAGGAAAGGCAAGGTGCTCTCTCATAGCTGGGGGGAGAGGCATGGTTTGCCTGGTGTCTGTAGGTTCATTTTATACCCTGTGTTTGGAGAAACTGAAGCAGTTGTTTTGGTGTTGCTTTCGCTTCCCCAACAGGTTGTTACAGCTCTGCCAGCGAACCATGGCACTGCCTGTTGGACGAGGGATGTTCACCTTGTTCTCCTATCACCCTGTGCCCACGGAGCAGCTGCCCATCCCCAAGCTCAACCTGACTGGTATGTCTCTCAGCTCCTCCTTCCAGAAGAATCCAGCACTGAGCACAACATGGCAGTTCCTGTCACTTACCCCATTTCTGCCTGAAACCTCTTGTTGCTTTTGTAGTGTCTCTCTTTGTCTTTCTGCAAAGGGTTTCGTAGCTCAAGCGTGCTTCTCGTGAAGAGGGGGCTCTTTTCGGTTTTGAATCTGCCACCTACTTGAGCAGAAGGCAGGTCAAGAGCAGTGTTAAGTGTCAAACGTGAGGCCTGGTCTCAGGTACATTCTGAGAAGCAGAGAGAAGGGAAATGAATCACCTGAGGGCAGACAGCTGGTCAGTGCTGGGGCCATACAGGACACACTGCTGGTTTATCCACTCTGCTGTGCTTCTGTCTGAGGCTGTCTCAGAAGCATTACCCCCACGTGCTGTCAGTGTGTGTTCACTGGCACCCTGCTGAAGTGGAGAGCTGCTCCTGAAGCACTTTGGCTTTACCTAACTGCCTTGTGATGCTTGTCTGTCCCGGGCAGGCCGCGCTCCTCCCAGGAACACCACCGTGGATCTCAACAGCGGCAACATCGACGTGCCTCCCAACATGGCTTGCTGGGCCAGCTTTCACAACGGGGTAGCTGCTGGCCTGAAGATAGCCCCTGCCTCACAGATAGACTCAGCTTGGATTGTCTACAACAAGCCCAAGATTGCTGAACTAGCCAACGAGTATGCAGGCTTTCTCATGGCCCTGGGGCTCAGCGGGCACCTCACCAAACTTGCCACGCTCAACGTCCACGACTACCTAACAAAGGTGAGGGCTTCCCTTGTGGGCAGCAGAGGAGAAAAATATCTGCAGGCCTCCAGTTCTTTAAGCAAAACAAGAAAGGGAAGTCAGCAGGTTTGTCTGCAACGCTGCAGTGGAAGTTTCCTAGAGTGGGAGGATGGCAGCATTGCTGCGTTGGTGTTGGTAGGGCAGGACTTCATTAGCACTCTTACCCCCAAATCTTTCCACCTTGTACACAGCTCACTGGGACAGGTCAACCCTCTGAATTTCTTCTCGACTTTTGCCAAAAAGTGTTCAGATTTGCCTTGAAGAGATTGAGCCAGAGGCTCGGGGCTTTTCGGAGGCTGAAGCTCACGTGTGCTCTGGAAATCTTGCTTTAAGTTGTAAGAAACTCTGAACGAATCATTACATTCAAACTTAAACACCAGGAAATGGTTGGACGTTACACTGAGGGAAATGGGCTGGTGATAGGTTGATAGGGCTGGGCACAAAGGCTGGATTTGATGAGATTAAAAGTCTCTTCCAGCTGAAATGATTGCTAAAGGACCACAAAGGAGGTAGACAAGATCCTTTTAAAGCAAAAACTTCATAGAATCATAGAATGGTAGGAGTTGGAAAGGGACCTTTAGAGATCATCCAGTCCAACTCCCCCTGAAGAAGCAGGTTCAGGGTTTGTTTTTAGAACAACCCAAGTATTTAGGGGCTTTTTTTGGGACGCTAAACATCTACCTTACAGCTGTGCTCATTGCAGACTTGTTTGGATGGAAGTCTGCCTCTGCAGTAAGATCATGGGTCTGGGAAATAACCTTCACCTGGTGTTCATTTTCGGGAAGAGGTGGATGAAGAAGGTTTTATCTGCTCTGTTTGTGTGTGTGTGTGAGAGAGAATGTGAGATCTAAGATACTAGGACACATGCCCTCTCTGAACATGTCTGCTTTCTTTTGCTCAGTGGTATTTGTTTCCCTTCCCAGGGACATGAGATGACAAGTATTGGGCTGTTGCTGGGTGTTTCTGCTGCCAAGCTGGGCACAATGGACATGACCACCACACGCCTCCTGAGCATCCACATCCCTGCCCTCCTGCCACCCACTTCCACAGAGCTGGATGTGCCCCACAACGTGCAGGTGGCTGCTGTCATAGGAATAGGCCTTGTCTATCAGGGCACTGCTCACAGGCACACAGCTGAGGTTCTGCTGGCTGAAATAGGTAGGTGCTGTAAGATTTTTAGATTCCTTTTTTTTTTCCCCTTCCATCTAGAAACTTTTGAGAGCTGATCTGGGGGTCCTGGGTTTGGGAGCAATGTGGTAAGAGAACTGCTGTAACTAGAGGTTGATCCTGACCCTCTACAGCTATTGAGCAGGTCTTTTCCACACTGTATGCCCAATGCATCCGATGCTTCCCAGACATTTGTTGTTTCCCCTGGCTGTCCATGAGATAGCTGCCGCTGTAGAAACAAGAGATGGAGACACTGAGTGGGGGGAAAAAACCCACTTTCATCTTGTTTGGCCAGTCTTGTTGGCTCACTAAATGTCTGTACTTCCACCCACCATATCCTAAATTCCCCTGTTCCAGTGAAGGCCTTTGAAACAATAGTTTTCTGAACAGTAAACTTCTGATCTGAATCATGTCCTCATCAGTTCTTCTGGTTTGGAACACTTTGGTTCTTGTTTGCATTTATATGTAAGTTCAGTTAAAAGAGACTAGATGGTTTATTAAGTAGAAAGTGGGATAAGTTGTAAGGGTAAAATAGTATCTGTGTTTCTGGTAACTTGATATATACATAACAGTCTTTCCTACTAAGAGCTTCTGATCTCTGCTGACAGCATTTGAGCAGGTTTGGAGATCCTGAAGTGTGTGCAATTGTAAGATGGCATTTTCAGCCTGCCCTCCAGCCCTGGCATGTAGCAATAGTTGCTGCTTCTGGAGGGGTTTGTGTTTGGTGGTGGGTGAGCTAGGTGACAATTACTTGTGATTCCACTGAGAACTTTCCTGATTGTCTTTGAGAAGGGACAGATGGGGTGGGCTGTTATCACTTCATCAGGAAGGCAGTGCTTGATTAAACATTGTTTACTTAGCTGGGAGTTTAAAAGCTGGATTTAACTCTTCTTCTTTCTCCAGGACGTCCCCCTGGCCCAGAAATGGAGTACTGCACAGACAGAGAGTCCTATTCCCTTGCATCTGGGCTGGCCTTAGGCATGGTTTGTCTGGGGGTAAGTGCCTTTTCATTTCAACTGCCCTCAGTAGCAGAATCATTGCTTATAGAAGTGGGATTGTGAGAGCTGTTTCATCCTTGACGCCCAACTGCCTTTGACCAAAAGCAGCATTTCTTTTTCCCCTTGTGTAGCAAGGCACTTGCAAATGATTTCTTCTGCTCCTGTTGTTTAGCACGGCAGCAATTTGATAGGCATGTCAGACCTCAACGTTCCCGAGCAGCTTTACCAGTACATGGTGGGAGGTCACAGGCGGTTCCAAGCAGGGATGCACAGAGAGAAGCACAAGTCTCCCAGCTATCAAATTAAGGTATGTGGTGATGAAGGGGTTGTGGGGTTTTTTTTTTGGCTTCCAGCAGTAGCTGGAGGTCTGAGAGGTGCCTGTCTCGAGGCACTGAGTGCCACTGGGCAGCACCACAGGCAGCTGCCCTTGATGTTGAGTGCTCTGAGAGTACACTGTTGTGTTTTCACAGGAGGGAGACACCATAAATGTGGATGTTACCTGCCCAGGTGCCACACTTGCACTGGCTATGATCTACCTAAAGACTAATAACAGGTATTGACCTCTGGAGTTGCTCAATAGCTTGTAGCAGTTGGTTTAAACTGCTGCAACGTTGGCTGTGCTTTGGGTGCCTCAGTGCTGTGACATACTGAAGTATGTTGGACTAGATCATCTCTAAAGGTCCCTTCCAACCCCCTACCATTCTCTGATTCAATGGTCTGGAACCTTTTTTACTGTGCCCTGCAGATCCATTGCTGACTGGCTTCAAGCACCAGATACCATGTATTTGCTGGACTTTGTAAAGCCAGAGTTCCTTTTGTTGAGGGTAAGATTTCTCTTTCGTTTCCTTTCTCCATCTATTTAATGACATACAGAAACACATTTCAGTCTTATCCAATCACATGCATAACCACCAGAATCCTTTACATAGCTCATAACCCTGTCGCTTGCCAGACAAATTCATACCTTCCAACAACTTCTGCTTGTAGTAAGGCAGCCTGCTTGTCCTGCAGCGCTGCAGACAGAATTGAGTGAGAACACCTGACTCATATGTTTGATGTGACATGTTAAATTCTTAGGTAAGTTGTTACAGCTTTCCCAAACTAATGTCACAGATAGTGAGTGTTCCTCTTGGTTTGCCAGCTGGAGGCACAGACCTTGCAAGGATTTTTCCTGTGGTTCTTTTTTGTTCTGCCAGCAGAGTTTACATCCCTTAAAAGCGACTTTGTCACTTGTGCTGCTGAGAAGCAGCGAAGAAGCTGCCCTGGCTGCATTTGTGGATGCTTTTTGTACATTAATAAAAAAGCCACTGATGTTTGTTGGGCTGTTTTCTTCCTTACGTTTTGGTTTTCTCCCTTTCTTTTCAGACCCTGGCTCGATGTCTGATTTTGTGGGATGAAATCTTGCCCAGTTCCAAGTGGGTTAATAGCAACGTGCCTCAAGTAAGTATTCACATGTAATGCCCTGACTTCTCAGTTTTACATCCCCGTGGACTGTTCTGCATGGGAGTGTCTCTCTGGTCGTGTGAGCTGCACAAGAAAACGTGCATTAATCACCTTCATGTGCCAGATGACGGTCACTGGACTGTTAAGGGAGCACTGGGGACTCTCATCCCATCATGCCAGCCAGGAGAGGAGTGAGGAAGGATTCCACTGTTCAACACCCAAAATGGTGCCAGAGAGAGGAAAAAGGGGTTATATTTTCCTCCACGCTGCCCCAGCAGGTGCAAAATTGCTGCAAGAGGGTTTCAGTTGTGCATTATGAGTAACTGAGATAAATATCTATCATAAATACAGGATGCTGGTGGACTGCATGGCCTCTTGAGCTCTCATCCTGTTCTGTTTTCTCTCATATTTGAGCACATGCAGGGCCACCGTGCTGCTGACACGCTCTTGCCATTGTTTTAGATACCCTGAAGGGTATCTGCAGCAGAAGTACAGGGTAGTAGTAGTGTTGGGGGAAAAGAAAACCCAGCTTTTATGTGCCTGTGAAACAGAGGTGTTTTGTATCACTTCTGAACCCTCAGTGCCCAGAGTTTCAGCTAACCAGTGTGCCTTGGCTTCATTTTTCTGTCTTTTTGTGCTTCTTGTAGATCATAAGAGAGAACAGCATATCTCTTCATGCAACAGAGCTGCCTTCATCTGAAGACCTGAGTTTAGAGACACTGGCGTAAGGAACTGTGTGGGAAAACTTGTTCTGGTGAACAAATGCAACTCTTGACACACAAAATCCCCTCTCCCTTCATCTTTGGGGGAGCTTTAGTCTCTGTTTACCCTGAAGGATGAGTCTTGTTTTGGTTTGCCTTTTTTAATTGTAAAGGAGCTTGTGTATTCAGGTGAGGAGCAGAGGAGCAGGTCATCATTTGCTGCTTGTGTTGTTTCTTAGGCAAGCTCACGTCTACATCATTGCCGGGGCCTGTCTGTCGCTGGGCTTTCGATTTGCTGGTTCAGAAAACATGGCAGCCTTCAACTGCTTGGTGAGAGGCTTTGCTTTTTCTCCCCTCCAGTTTCCACAGAGCTGACACTTCTCTTTCTGTATCAGTGTTTAGCATGCATTTCTTTTCCCTTCCAGTACAAATACGCAACGGATTTCCTGAAGTGTCTGTCGGCACCGACAGCTTCAATAGTAAGTGCTTTGATGACTCTCACCAAAACCTTAGTGGAAACAAAACCATCCCTTTTACTTTTCTGTCTTACAGGCTATCTCTACAGGGCTGTGAATCACTGTTTGTTTCTTTGTGAAGGGCCTCGCTCTTTCTCTGCTCTCCCTCTCTCTCTGTGGAATGTGGTTTCTGAGCTCTGGGGTAGAAAGCAGCTTATTAAACCGCCCAACGGCGTGGGTTTGACCACAGAAGTGTAATAATGCCTCCCCTCTTCTTCTGCTTGAAGACAGGTCACTATAACCTGGAAACTTGCCTGAGTGTCTTGCTGTTGTCCCTGGCCATGGTGATGGCTGGCTCGGGAAACCTCAAGGTCCTTCAGCTTTGCCGCTTCATGCACAAGAAGACGGGTGGAGAGATGAACTACGGGTTCCACCTGGCTCACCACATGGCCCTGGGGCTCCTTTTCCTGGGAGGAGGAAGGTAACTCGCCACTTCCAAAGACAGGGATTTCTTCCTTCTCTCGCCTCTCCTGCACAAGCTGGAGCAGTGTGCAGTGGACTTGATTTTCTTTGATGTTGTTTTTGAACGTCTTCGTCTGGGTGGGACCTGCTTTGGCAGGGGGCTTGGACTTAGAGGAGCTATAGAGGTCCCTTCCAACTCTTACTATTCTGTGGTTCTGTGAACTTTAGGGGTTCATAAAGACATCTCCTATTGCAAACCAAAGCCCTGTTGTCTTGTGGATACCTGTATGTTACTTAAGTGCCATAAGAGTGTTCCTGGCTTGTGTTTATTTCCTACCACCATGTGCTTTCTGACTCCTGTAGGAACACAGCTGTGAACTCCTTGCCTATATGGACTTTACTACTGTCCTTCCAGGCCCCAGGACAGTAGAATTACTTTTCAGGCCCTCTGCTAGTAGCCAGTGTGTGTTAGCACAGAAACTACTGATGTTTTTCTCCAGGTACTCACTGAGCACTTCGAACTCCTCGATTGCTGCTCTCCTGTGTGCCCTGTACCCTCACTTCCCCGTTCACAGCACGGACAATCGGTAAGTCTTTGCTAGCTAAGGCTTCGTATTTCCTTCAGCTAAGTCATTGTCTGACAAAAGAGGTTGCCTAGAGGCAAATGATCTGGAATTCTTACCTAGATGCTCTGCAAATACATTATTTAAAGGGTTTTTACCTTAAAAAAATCAGGTGGAAATTAGAAGGAGCGAGTGAAGATACAAGGCAATGGTGGGGTCTCTTTCTCTGGAGACATTCCAAACCCACCTGGATGGGTTCCTGTGTGCCCTACCCTAGGTGGTCCTGCTCTGACAGGAGGGTTGCACTGGATGAGCTTTCGAAGTCCCTTCCAGCCCTTGAGATTCAGTGATTCTCTGCTCTTTGATCAGCGAGGGAACACCAGCAAGCTTCCTGAGCCTCTCGCTGTGCTCCTGTGGCTTGGCTGCTCCAGCTGGCTCAGCTGAAAAGGCTTTCATGCAAGATCTGTGCGTTTGTGGCTCTCCCATCAGTTTTAGGGTGCACTAAGTCCTGTTCTGTTGGCTAAGCCACTTGTGTTAAACACCACGAAGCCTGCTACGTTACTACGAGCTGCATCGTAACCGTGTTGTGTTGTCGGGCTGCCTATAGTTGGGTATTTGGGGCTCGTTCCCTGCCTGTAGTTGGGTATTTTGGGGATTACTCCCTTCAGGGTGCTGAGCTGCCCCCCTTCCCCTGCACAGGTACCACCTCCAGGCTCTCCGTCACCTGTACGTGCTGGCAGCAGAACTCAGGCTCCTGACACCCGTCGACGTGGATTCCAACAGCCCGTGTTATGCGCTGATCGAGGTGACCTACAAGGTAACGTGTGTGGGCAGGCAACGAGGAGCCACAGGCCTGGCACGTGGTGTGGGACACAACTAAAGGCTCTCATGCTGTGCCCAAGGCAGGTTGGTTCTCATTGCTGTGGCCAGCAGCCTTGGGTTAGTGTCCAAGTCACAGAGAAGAGCCAAACTCTATGCAAATATGTTAAGGGCTTTGCTCAGCCCACTCACACCTCGTGTGCCCTTTGATGTCACCTTGAGAGCAGGATACAGGACAGGTAAAAGGCACCACAGAGTCTTCAAACAGTCAAGTGTGTCATGACTGACCCAGGGTCGTAGTTCTCCTCTTTGTAAAGAGGAAAGGCTGTCCAGGACAAAGAGGTGGTTGGAACCTGCTGTGCTTTTAAAAGCCTCCTGCTGAAGGGGGTGATTTAGTGCTTCTCCTTGGTGATTGCATCGTGTGTCTCTGGGGAACAGCCCCTTCTGCAGGGTTGGTTTTGTACAGCCCTTTTGAAGGGACTAGAGACAGGGTTCCTGGGATTTCAGGGGAGAACAGGAGCAGTGTGAGTCCCTTCTGGTTGTGGCAAGGAGTCCTGACTGCTCAGACCTACAGATTCCCATTGAGAGAGGCCTGATTTGCCCATGGTTATGTATTGATCCACCCGTGTGAAGTGCACCTTTGATTTGGGTGTGTGTTTCCTGACGTGAAAGGCAGTGCCGACGCCGTGGATTTCCTCAGAACTGGGTGAACACAGCCTGAGTGACCTCTGCCAAGGGGAGCTGTTAGAAACGAGTCGCACGTCACCTTTCTCTTTCACACCAAAATGAGCTCTAGTGACAGGTGAATGCTGGTGGTGTTTCACAGGGCACGCAGCGGTACGCAGAAGTCACCGAGGAGCTGATGGCACCCATGCTTCTTCCAGAGCTTCACTTACTGAAGCAGGTAAAGGAAATCTCCATTGGAACAAAGAACTCGGTTACCCAGCTTCCACTTCGAGTGCTGCAAGGACAGGGGGTGCAGTGACTTCTCTTTAACTACCTGTCCAGTTGCAGCCAGTCTCTGGGCAGCACTGTCCTGTAGTGATGGCTCTGTAGACAGTTCTGTCACTATGGAGCACGTGTTAAATTAAGCTTCTCTTCAATCTCCATCATTAACCCTTTCAAGACGTGATGCAACAGGGAGTTCCCTGGGCCAGAAAGCTTCACTTGGAAGAGACACAAAGCTGGGTGCTCTTCCTTCTGAGTTTCCTGGCTGGGTAGCACTGTCAGAGGGCACAATGCTCTTGTAAGAACTGTGCAGAACAACTCTTTCTATGGTTCTGGTTCTATCTAGTAATGAAACCCAAACGCTTGCATTGACAGGTCAAGGTGAAGGGGCCACGCTACTGGGAACTGGTGATAGATTTAAGCAAGGGAACAAATCATCTGAAGTAAGTGCTCTCCATAATGCCTCACTCAGTAATGACCTGGTAGTAATGTGTGGTGGGTGTGTGTGTGTGTGTGTGGGGAGGGGTTTTTTTTTTGGTCTCTGTTTTCTTTCAAACCTCCCTCACTTTGTAACACCTACGCTTTGGAAAGAAGAAGCCTGGCTTGCATCAGTTCACTGTTGTGCCTTTGACAGCACTTTTTAAGGGGTTGGGGGAGTGAAGAAAGAAACTGCATAGCTGGTTTCACCTATTGATGTGAATAATTCATGCTCAAAAAAAAAAAAAAGAAAGACCCAGGGCAGGGGAAAACCTGGTAGTAAAAACCACAGGTACTGGCAGCGGGATGGAGCAGCACCAGAAACCAGCTTGGGCTGGTGGTTTTAGTTCAGTCTTGAGTGGCTGTGATGTCACGTTTCCCAGCCTGTTGCTGCAGCGGTGGCTGTTGGTGCTTTGTCAGGGGCTGTTGTTCTCACGTTACGTGAGCAGCTCAGGGCTTTGGCCGCCTCTCTAACCGAACCTTACCGGAACAGGGGGGAAAATCCCCCTCACCCTGCTGCCTCCCAGCCACCCGGTGCCATAGGAGCCAGCTGAGTCTTTCCTCAGTGACATGGTGGTCCATGCCACCACTGAGGGGTGAAATGGGGTACTAGGATGCAGCACCTACCTCTCTGTGCCTTTAAACTGAAACAGGACTGAGGCAGAGGCTGATGAAGCCAGCTTTGCTCTCCTGGGCTGAGCTTTTACCACACTTGTTTGCCCAAAAAGAGCCTTCCTGTGACAGAAACCAGCGTGGGTGACTGAGGAACTTGCTGCCTTTGGGATTTACCCATTCTCAAGATGCTTTGAATCTGTCAGCTCTGGTCACAACAGCTTGTCCTCAGCCCTTTGCCAGCCCAGGTCCCTGCCACCTTAGTGGTTTGGAGATCTGTGCATGTGTGAGAAACAATTTTCCCTGCCTTACCACATGTGAATGGCTCCTGCATTGTTATGCTAAGCAAGTAGTTTCAATAGTGGTAATTCAGTTACTTAAAGGATGCTCAGTGACCACAGTTCATGGCACAACAGACACCCTGAAGTCAGGTAAACGTGCAGCTGTGCTCCAGCAGCGTGACTTAACTGCTGCACTCGTGTGTTTGTAGGCTTAGTCGGGAATAGGGAGCTTTGGTTGGCTTTTGGGCTTGGTTTGGCTTTTTTATATGGAGAAAGGCTCATCACAACGTGCCTTTAGAGCTGTGGATAAAAGCTGTAGATGCCAACTTGCCTGGTTTCCCGTGGTGCTGGGAGCTCATCCTAGGAGGATCTCACAAGCCCCTGTGATGGCTTTGGTTAGTTATATTCCTTACCCCCCAGTAGGGCTCATCCCTTTGGTGTCACCACTGCCTGCCATCACATCACCTGCTCTGAAGACACCAAGGCTTCTGTGTATACCCAAGTGAGGCAGGACTACCAAGATGAGGAGGGGGCTGGAACATCTTTCTGAGGAGGAAAGGCTGCAGGACCTGGGGCTGTTCAGCTTGGGAGCTTTCCAAACCCTCCTGGACACGTTCCTGTGCTCCCTGATGGAGGGGAACCTGCTTTTAGCAGGGGCTTGGGCTGGATGAGCTCAGCAAGGCTCTTCCAACCCCCATCATTCCACAACCCATTTATTTAGGACACAGCTTAAATAAACAACATCCCACGGGCTGTTATCCCACCGGAGCTGTGGGAGCTGATGTTTCCTTTGCAGACCTGGCTCGTGTGGGTGTGGGCCCATGGCAGTTAAGCCCCATTGTTGTGATTTCAGATCGATTCTTTCAAAGGGAGGTGTCCTGTACGTGAAGCTGAGGGCTGGGCAGCTCTCCTACAAGGAGGACCCCATGGGCTGGCGCAGCCTCCTGGCACAGACCGTTACTCACAGGAACTCTGAAGCTCGAGCGTTCAAGGTATGGCTCCCAAACCACGCTCCTGCCAGGAAAGCCTCCCCCTTTAGAAAGGCCAAGGGAAGCACAGCAGCTCGTGCTGTTAGTGATTTCCAGCACCTAGCTCTCCAGGTGTACTGAAGTCACTTGTGGGCTTGAGCCAGTTGCTGTCGTGGGCAGGCAGAAGCTTTGGACGTGTTTTGCCCACCACGTGCTTTATGTAGGTTACAGTCTTCTCACCTGGGTGCTGGGGAAGGAAGGGTTGGGTATGAATTTCTGTTACTTCTGTGGTCATTGTTTTTTTTTTTTCCAGCCTGTGTTTTGATTTGGTTGTTGGGGTTTGTGTTTTGTTACAGCCAGAAGCAATCTCAGCCTTCACTTCTGACCCTGCTCTGTTCTCCTTTGCTGATTATTTCTGCAAACCAGCGGTGAACATGGGCCAGGTACGATGCCTGGATGGGGGCTACTGTGGCCTCTGGCCTGAATGGAAGCTGGAGAAATCCTCTGTTAAGCTGAGAAGCAGAGTTCAGTCCTTCAAGGGAGTGTTCTGAGGGATGTTTTGTAACACAAAGGTATAAACCAGCGCTGAGCCTGCAGCTGTTGGTTTGCTTTTTCTGCCCCCTCGTTACACGACAGTTGCTGCTCGTTGTCTGCACCAGTTTTTGTTGCTGAATGTGTTTAACAAGTACCAAGAGCCCTGTGCAGTGTCCTGAAGTATTTAGGGTTAGGGTGCTTTGCACTGTATCTCTCTTCACAGAGTGACTTAAGGGAGGGAATAAAAGATAGCCACGTCATGCCTTGTTTGAATAAGCCCAAGAACAAAAGCAAGCTGTGTCACTGACTTGCCTGACATCAGTGCCTGGCTTAACTGTGATGGAAGGAAGTGTGAGCAATGCAGGAGCCTGAAATGAATTGCACCTAGCAGGTGTGCTGTGTTCAACGTGTGTCTTTCATCAGAAACAGGAAATCCTGGATCTCTTCTCCTCAATCCTTTATGAGTGCGTCACCCAGGAGAACCCAGAGATGCTGCCCACCTACATAGCCATCGATCAGGTGCAGTAGACACTGCTTTTTCCCCCCTCTTCTGGAGCTGTGCTTTGGGCATAAGAGGGCTGTCTGTTGCACGTGGGGTTTGTACAAGGCAGAGGAAGGAGGGGAAGCGTTAGTGAGCAGAGAATCATAAAAGCACATTGGGAAGTGATCTCAGGTGGTGAAAAGTGGAAGCATTAGCCAGCAGTTGTTCTCTCTGTGCTCAGAAGGGCAGCCCTTGGCAGCCAGGGCTTTAGGATTCCTTCATGTCTATGGCAGCAGCATTTCTTTCCTTCTGTCCCAGTCACTGTGTGTTTCCCCTCTGCCTAGGCTGTGAGGAGATTGGAACGGAGAGAGATGTCTGAGACCTTTGAGCTGTGGCAGATCAAGCTGGTGCTGGAATTCTTCAGCTCCAGAAGTCACCAGGAGAGGATGAGCAGGAATCCAAACCGAGGGCTCTTTATGAACTCGGAGTTCCTGCCTGTGATGAAGTGCACTATAGATAACACTTTGGATCAGTGGCTTCAAGGTATGGAGAAGGCAACTGTTGATCCTACAGCCATGTCCACAGCTCAGGCTTCTTGCCTTCTGGCTGCTCTGGGTTGACTCACCTCAAAAGTACTGAAAACTGAGAGCTGAAGGGGAAGGCACTTGCCTGTTGGCATAAAACAAGGTGTTTCAGCTTGATGTTCACTTGAATGACATTTGGTTGTGGTGGGGGCACGTGTAGTTAGCTTGAGGAAATTATTCCCTCCTGTTGCACTGGGAGGATTTTGTGGGAGCCAAAGCAAGGGGCAACCACAGCAGAGGACAGGGTAGCCATGGCAAGAAGAAAGGAGGTGTGTGAGTAACCCCCCTCCAGCTCACCTTCTCTGGGGAGGAGGAGACTGCCTTCAGCAGGCTTTTCCTGTGGCAATACTAACAGCACCTTGCCTTTGCTTCCTCCTACAAATACAGCTGGAGGGGATGTGTGTCTGCACTCCTACCTGAGTGGGCAGCCCACGGAGGAATCTCAGCTGAACATGCTGGCTTGCTTCCTCGTTTACCACTCTGTCCCCACACCAGCTCAGCTGGCAGCTGGAGGCTTGGAAGGTAAGGCTGGAGGGCAGGGCAGCGCTCTGAGCTTGCACAGACACAGGCCCAGGGTTTGGCCTTGTGTGCTGACAGGGGCCTCTAAGTTATGGGACAGTGCATTTCTTCTCAAAGCTGTTCCATCAGTTTCTGGTCTTTATTTGTCTCAAATCTGCACAAATGCTTTATGGAGGATTAAAGAAGCCAGAGTTGGCCTGGGTAGAAGTCTTGGCTTTCTCCTGACCTGCAGGTAACAATGTTCTCACAGGCAGCAGGACCAGATGAGAGGAAGCATTCATTTTCTTGGGCTAACCAGATGCCCTTCAGCCTCTGTCCTGTAAGCACCTAGTCAGAGCCATCAGCTGCTCTTCCAGTTTGCCAGCAGCAAAGCCTGATTTGGGATCCAGGGGATTTCTGGGCCCTTTCATTAGGCAGCTTTGGTCTTCCCCTCCATCAGCCCAGCCTGGGATACACCAGGCCACCTCTGCTTGCTTAAAGTTTCTCAGATTGCAGAAGAAATGCTGAAGAATTCCAGTTAGGGGAGCTCTGTGGCTTGTTTATGAGTGTAATGTGGATGTTACCTCACTCGGGGATGAGAGGAATGTGATACTGGAGGCTCCCTGCCCCAGGGCTCCTGAGCAGACGACAGCACCCTGAGCTTTCAGGCTCTGCTGTCTCCTCTCGGACGTCTTCCACTCGAGTGCCAGTCTGTCTGCTCAGGCCAAGAGGCCTTTATGGAAATCATGCTTTTCTACGTCCTCTTCACTTGTTACATGCCTCTGTTCTGTGAGTTCCTGCCACATGAATTGAATTTGAGGTGTCTTAAAACTATACTGTGAGCACTGAGCTGCAACAGGGCGAGCAGCAGCCTGCACACCTCCAGAGGTGACCACTGGCCAGCTCACCTTCCCCCACTTGCCCCCTTCCTCCCGTGGGCAAGTGTTACAGCAGCATGTGCTCACTTTCTTTTCTTCATTTCACCTGTAGGAAGCACAAACTTCTCGGAGCTGCTGCTGAAGTTCAAGCAGCTGAACATGCCCGTGCGTGCGCTGCTGAGGCTCGCTCCTCTGCTGCTTCAGAACCCTCAGTCCATGGTGCTGTAGGTCCTGGCACTCCTGCTGCTGCTGGTCACTGAAGGGCAGAGCCAGCTGGGGCTTGTTCCATGCTTTGTAAAAACCTGCAGGTAAAATGTACTTGACTTTTGTAACTTCTCAGACCAACTTCAGCCTTGCCCCTGGCTGTGGGCAGGGGTTGTTTGTAAACTGTTACAGTCAGTTGAAGAAGGCATTGTAAAAGTGAACTGATAATAAATCTACTTTTGTAACTAAGGGTCCTTGACAAATACATCCTTTCTGTGGTGAACTCTGAACAGACCTTGGCTGGGAACCATAGCATTTCCTTGCTTTGCGTGACCTCTGTGCTTGTGCTGTATCTCCATCCACCTCCACCAGGTACTGCAGGTGGGAGGCAGGAGATGCCAAACCCGCCTGTCCCCTCAGCCTGGAAGGGACCACAAGCCACTGCCGTGCTGCTGGCATCCTGCCACGTCTGCTTTTCAGGAACTGCCATCAGATCTCGGGCTGCTTCTCAGCTTTGGTTGGGTTTTGCCTCAGAGGCTGCTGTGTGTCTCCTCTGTGAGTATCAATGGCTGGGCTCCAACTCATCTGCCACTACTGCTCTGTGTTTACATCTCTTTTTTCCCTCTCTCTCTCTCTTTTCTAATCTTTGTTCTGCAATTAGTCAGTGGCTGCTGAGCAAACACCTGCCTCCACTGTGTTACGTTATGTCTGGGCAAGAACTGAAACTCCTGACAGACAAAGAACTGGGCACTTGTTGGTGTTCCCTCCCTCCCTCCCCTGCTGCTGCTGCTGCTTCTGCCTTGGGTGTTTCCCAAGAGCCCTCAACCTGGAGCGTGGCTGCTGCTTCCATCCTCGCTCTGGGCAGGGCAGGCACTTTGTTTTTCCATCATCAAACAGTAGCTGGAGCTGCTCCAGTAAAAGCAAGACAGAGGTTAAACAATCGCTGCTGCACAAGCAGCCGCAGCCAAGCTCTTGGGCTCTGCTTGTTCTGAAGCTGATCTTATTCTGAGGGTCCTCACTGAGGAAGCCAAAGGGTTGCTGGTGGGTGGAGGAAAAGTGATTCTGAAGTGTAAACAGTAGGAAGAACATAAACACCTCCTAAATCTTACTGAGAAGATGTTTGACGTGTATCGACCAAGGTTTGCAGGGGCTTAAGATGTCCTGAAGGAAGGACCTGAGCTCCAGCCACGTGGGGCCGAGGACAAGTGGGAATGGGACGTGTGCTGAGGGCAGTGACTGTGCAGAGGGCTCGGGCCTGTGCACTTGAGATGTGGGGAACCCCCCCCCCCACCCCAGCCCCTCTGATAGCTGGAGCTCACAGCCATGGGATTTTTTTTAAATCAAAACCAGAAGCCAATCCACCAGTTTTGTCACATGAATGAAATAAAGCCATTGCCACCCAAGCCCTGAGCAGGACCTGTGGGCTCAGGGCTCCAGCACCCGCCTCATGCTGCCTGGCTCTGTGGCAAGCTGGAAGAAGATACCAACCACCAAGGAAGAAAAACACAACACAAAGCAGGCTTTCAGCAAGCAGGGAGCTGCAACGTGCAGCTTCCTTGGAGCTGGAGGAAGCATCTCCATTGCAGCCGGGGCAGAAGGATGCTCGTGGGTCGTGGCCACCAAGGGCACAGCTCTGCCTCTGCTTGCAGCCTTTGAGGGGTAAAGAGGAGAGCGTGTGGGTGTGCGAGCCTCTCGAGCTCTGCGTGAAAAGGGCAAGAGCCCCACAGGCTTCCTGTTTCCTTTTTTTTTTTCTAAGGTTGAGCAGAATTTGAAAGCAGCCGCCGGCGCGACCTGGGCCAATGGTGTGGGCAAGAGCGCTGGGGGAGTGTCGGGCCGTTACCCGTGCCAGCCCGGCTCCCTCCGGCCACGGTAAGTTGCTCTTCGCCTTCAGCTGCTGACAACTTTAGCTGCGGGCCAGGGAAAACAAAAAACCCACTAAGCTTACAGGCAAGAGCTTGTGCAATGCCTCCAGGTCCTGGCGCTTGCTGGATGGGGATGGGGATGGGGATGGGGATGGGGATGGGGATGGGGATGGAGGGCGGGGGGCGGCTCGAGGTGGGCTCCCTCGGGCCAGGGTGTTGGACGTGGAGTGTGNNNGGGGGGGGACTGTGGGGGGTGCCTTTGGCCGGTGCTGGGGGGCAGGCAGGGGCAGTCTTGGCACAGAGAGGCTGTCCCCTCACTCAGCATCCTTCTGCCTCTCCTGGCATGATGCCTCAGCCCTGCATCCCTCCTCCCTTCACCCTCCCACGCCCTCGCCTCTGCTGCGGGTGGGCGAGCAGCCCGTGGGCAGGGGCTCCTGTACCCCTCCCCTGGCAAGCCCAGGGGGTAACTGGGCTATTCAGCCCCCGGGGGAAGGGGGTTTTGCAGAGGGCAGCAGCTCTGCCGGGGCATGGCAGGGAGCCAGGCACATGGGCTGCGGGGGCCGGGCTGCTCCGGGGCCGCTCCGTGTCCCGTCTCGTTACGCGGGGGGCTCGGTCACCTCTCGCTCACACGCTGTTGCCATCCCCGGGCTGGGGGCCAGGAGAGATCACCCGGGGATCACCCCACAGGACCCGCCAAGGTTTGCCAAGGGGAAGCACCCCCCCCCCCACCCCAGCCCCTGCGTCCCAAACCACGTCGGGGCTGCTCGTGTTTCCCGACGGCTCTGCAGGGGCTGCAGCAGCTCCTGCTCCTGCCCTTGCTCTCACATCCCCCTG
Source organism: Urocolius indicus (assembly GCA_013401255.1). NCBI lineage: Eukaryota > Metazoa > Chordata > Aves > Coliiformes > Coliidae > Urocolius > Urocolius indicus. The sequence continues at coordinate 76,457 of WBNH01012653.1, forward strand.
CACCGCGTTCCCTCTGCAGCCGCACGCAGGGACCTTTTCCTTTCCCTTTCCTTTCCTTCCTTTTCATTTCTTTTCCTTTCTTTTTCTTTCTTTTCCTTTTTTTTTTTTTTCTTTCCGTTTCCTTTCCTTTTCTGTTTCTTTTCCTTTCCTTTCCTTCCTTTTCATTTCTTTTCCTTTCTTTTTCTTTCTTTTCCTTTTTTTTTTTTTTCTTTCCGTTTCCTTTCCTTTTCTTTCCTTTCCTTTCCCCTCCTTTCCTCCTTAGTATTTTCTTTGCCGTTGCCATCCTTGGAGCTCCTCGCCGTGGCCGGGGCGGGCAGAGCACAACTTCTCCAGCTCATCCCACCCGTCACAGCCCGAGCTGCAGCTTCCCCAGCCCCGAGCATCCCCCACCCCCGCGGGGCTTTACCCGCTGGCTCTGGGCACAGAGCAGCCTGGGGCTGTCCATCCAGCCCTGTGGGCACCGCACACGGGCCCCTTCCCCAGCTAAGGAAAGGCAAACCCCACCGCTCCTCACGTCTCTCCCTTGGAGGGAGGCGGCTGCCACCTCTGCTCAGAAACAGGAGAGAAGTTACTGAAAGGTGTCCCGAAGGCCAGCCCGAGAAGCTGAGAGCCCGGAGGGGTTCTGATAGAGGAGCCCCGGGGCCAGGCTCCGTGACTCACGTCAACAGAGATGGCACAAGCGCTGGCTGATCCCCGCAGAGCTCTCTGTCACGGTTTCGTCTCCGTTCACCTTCCCCATGGGCCCTTCTTGTCTTTTTTTTTTCACTATTTAAAATGACAACGGTAATAAAGAGTAGGGATGGTCTTAGAGGGAAGGAAACGTCCTCCCTCCTGGGTCAGTTTGGGCTCCGGGGAGGATGCTGAGCTGCCCTGAGCCATCCCTTTGTGCTCTGCCCTCTGCTCCTCTTCTCCTCCCTCTGTGAGACGGTTCCTTGCTGCCCTGCTGAGGGGCTTCATCCTTTGGCAGCTCGACCAGCCTCAGCATTTTGGGGTTTGGCTGCAGGTGCCGGTGAGTTTTGGAGGGCTGTGGCGGCCGGGGGAGTGACTCACAAGTGCTTTGGGGCTCTGTGGTTTTGCTTTCATGGTTTTGCTGTGACTTGGCAACTTGTTTGTTCGCTCTGCGGGGAGGCAGGTGCCGGCGTGCCCAGCACATCACCCACCCTGCAGGGTCCGTGTCCCCCCCTCCCCGTGCCTGCTGATGCCTGTGAGGGTCGTTGCTTTTTGCCCAGCTCGGTTTGTGCAGCTCAACCCCCACGGCTGCTGCGGGCCAGTGGCATCTCTTGAGCCCCTGGGACTTGCATCCCCCTGGGCACAACCAGTCACCGGGTCCCACCAGGAAAACCTGAGTCGAAAGAATTTCTCTGCAGGGCTTTTACGCCCCAAAAATACAAGATAAACCCAAACTTCTTGCTGCTGCTTCACCCCACGCTCCTCCAGCAACCTGCTCCCTGGCAGGGGGTTATGGCAGAAAAAGGAAGGCAAGGCAGCCTTGCCAAGGTTGTTTTCTTTTTATTGGTGCAAATGTTCTTCTCCAGCTATTGTTTTGGGGTTCCTCCCACCCCCCCCCGAGCCAGGGTGCTGCCAGGGCTGAAGCTCTGTGAGTCCAGCAGTTTCCCTGAGCAGCTGGCACTGGATGCAGCTACTCCCCTCCCCAACTCTGCCCTGAGAACACTTTCCATCCCTCCGGGGCTTCTTGTTTTCTCTTTAGAAGGAAAATTGGATATCTGACAAGGACAAAATTTTACAAACATTTACCAAGAATGAAAAGAAAACAACAACAAAACCCCCAAAGCAACCCCCCAGCCCCTGGCTGCAGAGAGCTCTGCCTTGCCATAGCGCTCTCAGCCACACGCCGGAGAGCTCTGGGGCTGGCTGGTGGATGGGCTGCTGAAGCTGGGCCGGCAAACGGGCTTTTTCCAGGGAGCTGCTAATGCCTGCCAGCACGTTTTCCATTTTCCCTGCAACGAGGAGGAGGGAAGGAGGTGGAAGAGGAGCGGGACGAGGTGTATTCTAACCACGCCTGCACATCCCAGCGCTCCTGCCCATGGGATGCTGCTGAGGTGATTCCTTCCACCATCCCTCCAGGTAGAACATTGTCCCACAGCCTCGAGCTTCAGGGCTGTCCCGGGGAAGTGCTGGCTCAACAGAACCACCCGCTCCCTGGATTTTTGGGGCAATATCCAAGCGTTAAGGGGCCACAGGGCAGCGAGTGGCCGATGCTGCTGCTGCCAGGTAGGCGGCTGCAGGCTCCGACGCCTCCAACCCTCCGCAGCTCCTGGGTTCATTCGGGGGCTTTGTGATCCCTCGAGTCCCAGCCAAGTTGGCCACGAAAAGGCGAGTGGCTTCCAGCTCCGGCCTCCCGTGGCCGCATGCTGAAATAATTAGGGAGAAGAGCTCCCGCGCCGGTCCCTCGGCTCGCTCCCCCCGGCTTGTGCTGCTCCTGCTGCCCAATTTGGGGGGCACGGGAAAGCCAAAAGCCCCTTCCCCGGCAGGGTGGGATCCGGGGGCATCGGTACTTTAGTGCGGGTAAAATCCACCTCGGTGATGTGGGACGGGCTGCGGGGGCTTGGAGCAGGTCGGGAGATGCTCAGAGATACATCATTAACCCTTCAGGTTCCCTCCACGCATCACGAGAAGCTGCGTGACGGCAGGCAGCATCTTTTGCCGGGCTGCCACTGCCGCCGGCGTCTCAGCGCGGGTGACTTTTTGCTCGTGATGCGAGCAGCGGGTGAAAAGCCAGAGCTGAGCACGGCGAGAGCTGCTGCTCCGTGCCCTCCTCAGCCCCGAGGGAGCCTGTGCCCAGCGGGAACGGGGCAACCTGAGGTTAGGAGCTGGTGGCAGTGGTGGCTGGAAGGGTTAAAAGTCCGCTAGATGATCATTCCAGGTCCATTTCCAGCCTTTAAGATCTCGTGACACCCGTAAGGATGCACTGGCTGGAGGTGGCAAGGGACCGAGCTCTTGGATGCTCCCCTGGGATGCTCCCTCAGCCAGAGCCCTGGCAAAAGGCACAGCCACAGGGTACCCGGCGCTGCCAGACCCCCGCTGGCTCCCAGCCCCTGCTGCAGCCTCTCCCCCGTCACGGCCACGCTGTTTTTTAACCAGCTCGAGTGTGCGAGCTGCTGCTTTCATCAGCCACCGCCGCCGCGTTTCGCTGCTCAGCACCGCCTGAGTCATCTCTGGACTCCGGTTGAATCAGGGGGGGCACAGACCTTGCCGGTAAAGCCATCGTCAGGTCGGCTCGTTTTACTTGAAACACAAGAACTGCACTCCTGGCCACACCAGACATCGTGCAAAACACAAATGGAGTGTGTGTGTGTGTGTGGGGAGAAGGTGGGGGGGGGAAAGCAGGGAGGTGAGACACCAGCAAGGTGAGAGCCAGTGCCCTGCAGCAGGAGAGAGGGAAAAGGTCCCTTGGCTGGGGTAGGAGGGGATGTGTGAAAGGGCTGGGAGTGAGCGAGCATCACTTGCCAGAGCCGTTCCCTGGGGAAACGAGGATGGTTTCCATCACCCACGTGGCAGCCGACAGCCTTTCCCACGAGGCTTGCGGGGAGGTCACGGCTTTCTTTAGCCCATCCCATGGGGGATGAAAGCGAGGGAAAAGCAGAATGATTCCCAGAGGACGGGCTGCAGAAGCACCGGGGTGTCTGAGAGCATGGGGGAGCTGAGCTGGGAAAACAAGAGGGTCAGGGGCCACTCGGCAGAGCCTCCCACCAGCCCCTCTCACAGCGCACTTTGGTGCCTGCATCCCATCCCCTCCCCAGCCCCCTGTTCTGCTGCCACGAGGCTTTGGCTGCGGGCCCTGGGAAACGAGACCTTTCCCAGCAAAGGCTCTTTCCGATGGGAAAATACCCCAAAGCCTTCCCACAGGGTGTAGGCAGCTGCAGGAATGCCCCTTGGCCGTGGGAAAAACCTCCTTCCCCACGCCTCCGTGGGGGCCATATAAACCCACCACACAGCCCGGCTACGGCCCGGGGAGCTGGGGCGAGGAGAGGACAGGTAGGATGGCCATGGGGTTGCTGTGGGACAAATTGATTTGCGGGGGGGTGGCCATGGGGTTGCTGTGGCACAGATTAGCTGGGGGATGGCCATGGGGTTGCTGTGGGACAAATTGATTTGCGGGGGGGTGGCCATGGGGTTGCTGTGGCACAGATTAGCTGGGGGATGGCCATGGGGTTGCTGTGGGACAAATTGATTTGCGGGGGGGTGGCCATGGGGTTGCTGTGGCACAGATTAGCTGGGGGATGGCCATGGGGTTGCTGTGGGACAAATTGATTTGCGGGGGGGTGGCCATGGGGTTGCTGTGGCACAGATTAGCTGGGGGATGGCCATGGGGTTGCTGTGGGACAAATTGATTTGCGGGGGGGTGGCCATGGGGTTGCTGTGGCACAGATTAGCTGGGGGATGGCCATGGGGTTGCTGTGGGACAAATTGATTTGCGGGGGGGTGGCCATGGGGTTGCTGTGGCACAGATTAGCTGGGGGATGGCCATGGGGTTGCTGTGGGACAAATTGATTTGCGGGGGGGTGGCCATGGGGTTGCTGTGGCACAGATTAGCTGGGGGATGGCCATGGGGTTGCTGTGGGACAAATTGATTTGCGGGGGGGTGGCCATGGGGTTGCTGTGGCACAGATTAGCTGGGGGATGGCCATGGGGTTGCTGTGGGACAAATTGATTTGCGGGGGGGTGGCCATGGGGTTGCTGTGGCACAGATTAGCTGGGGGATGGCCATGGGGTTGCTGTGGGACAAATTGATTTGCGGGGGGGTGGCCATGGGGTTGCTGTGGCACAGATTAGCTGGGGGATGGCCATGGGGTTGCTGTGGCACAGATTTGCTGGGGGAGGATCCCAGCGTGGCTTTCGGTGCCGGGTCAGACGCGGGCGCGCGGGGTTTGCTGCGCGAGGTGACTCCCGTGTGCGGGGAGCAGTGGGGCTGCGCCGGGGAGATGCTGGGAAGGGGGACAGCAGGGGAAAGGGGAGGCTCTGCACTTCAAGGGGCCGCAATTTGCTTGGGCTGGTGGGATTTTTATCTGCTCCAAGGGCACACGCTGTCCTATCCCCCATGCACACGCTCTTGCAGCCCGGGGAAGAGGTTTGGCGGCGTGAGGTGAACAGTTGGACTTGATGAGCTTAAAGGTCGTTTCCAACCAAACTGATTCTCTGATTCCACGAAGGGTGCTGAGCAAAGCTCTCCTCTGACTCCACAGTGTTCCCTCCACCATTGTTTCCATTAAGGCTTAATATTCCAGCAGCAGTGGCATTCAAGCAGAAACTGCAGCAGTTTGGGTTGTGGGCTTTGCCCAGAGAAGCTGACCTTAAACCCCTTGTAAAACGGGACATGTGGGAAGCACAGGGGTGAATCCCTGGGGCAAAGCCCCCATGGTTGAGCATCCTGGCTTGTGCTGGCTGTGCACCCAGATCCATCCCCACCGGTGCCCACTGAAACCTGGAGGCAATGGGACAAAACAGCCTCCCACATTCCCCTTCCCGCTAACAAAGGGCTCGTTCCTCTGTAGGTGAGTTCCCAGCCTGTTGCAAGAAGCTGAAGAAGGCTTCTTTCAAGCAGCAGGGATGAAGAAGGCAGCCTGGCCGGGGTGGCCGGTGGGTGAGTCAGCAGGAGCACGACTGTGCTGGCTGGGAGCAGGGACCAAGGATGCAGACAAGGAGCCGCGGGTTGGGTGAGTGTCTCTGTGCATCTGGCTTTGGGATAAGGTGGTTTGGGGTGGCCAGTGCACCCCACAAGGCTTCGAGATGAGAGAGACCACCCAGACAGGGAGCCCACCCATGCAGGAGCTTCTTACCTTGGAAGCTCTGGGTGCCTGGTACAAGCCCCAGGACCAGAGAGTGTGTTGTGGGTTCCCCCAGGACCCCGCAGCTCCGGCGTCCTCTGAGAGCATCGGTGGCTCAGCTCAGCTGCTGGAAAGTGGTGTTTTGTGGAGGCTGGGCAGTTCCAGTAAATGAAAGTGGGGCTGCTGTGTCACGGGCCATGTGATGAGGGGTTTTGGTAACAGACAGAGGAGAAGAAGAAAAGCAAAACCCCAGAGGTGCCGCGCCTGGCGTGGGCTCAGCCACCAAAATGAGTCAGCAGCCAGCGCAGCTGCTGCAGGACAGAGGTGCCCTGGGGCACTCCTCACCCTGCTGCTGCTGCTGCTGCTGCTGCTGCAGCGGCGGCGTCTCCCACCTCTGCCCTGCTCTCCTCGTCCTCCAGCAGAGGAGCAGTGGGTGCAAGTGCCCATCCCCGTTGCCTCTGGGCAGCCCCAGTTTTTTCTCTGGTCAGGAAGTGCCTGAGTGTCCCTGTGCCTGTGTGTCAGAGGAAGCAAAAAACGCCTGCAGCAGGGAGGCGTGTGTTAATCACAGCATCCTTCAACCAACCACAAAACCCACTTTCAAGCCCGAGCGCACGGTTGCGTTGTGCTGACAAAGGCAGAGAGTCACAGAATGGTTTGGGCTGGAAAAGCCCTTGAAGCTGCTGCAGTCCCAGCCCTCCCCTCACCCTGCCCAGCCCAGCACTGCCCCACTGCCCTCAGCAAAAAGGCTTTAACAGTGTCTGCGGGACCACAGCGACGTGTCCGACTCTCAGCTTCCCCATCCCTCAGCCCTGGCCAGTCTCCACCCTCCAGGGCTGGGTGGAGGTTGGTGATGCCAAGGTTCCAAAGCCAACATTTCTTGGGAATTTCAGCTCACTGGGAATAAAAAAGAATAAGAAGGATAAAGGCTGTGTCTGAGGGCAAAGCTGAGTGGGTTGTAGACCCCCTGGGGTTCCTGTGGGGCCGCAGAGGAGCCCAGAGGAGCTGCAGGGAAGAGAAAAGCGTGGCCATGGCTGGGGCAGAGAAACAGGAACCATTCCTTCGTGAGAACTTACAGGGAAATCGATTTAAAGAACTGAGACAAGCTGAAAGATGAAACCTGGGCAGGGTATCGAGGCTTGAGGTGACGACACGGGGGGCCTCAGCCACGGGGAGCTCAGGCTCAGCCCTGGTTTGGGGGATCCAAGGATGCTCTGTTGGTTTAGGATGTCCTTCCCAGCACTGAGTGAGGGCTCCTCCTGCCCCTCTCTCACTGTGGCAGCCAGAGCATCACGTGGCTTTGGGGCACGGTGCCAGAGAGCATCCCAGGCATCCCTGGCAAGTGCCAGCTTGCATCCCAACATGTGCCACTGGGCATCCCCGGCATGTGCCACCTGCGTCTTGGCATGTGCCACTTGAGCATGCTGGCATCTGCCACCGGGTATCCTGGCATGTGCCACCCCCATAGCTGGCTGCTGGTCCCCCCTCCCTTGTCACAAAGAGCTTGCACTGCACCTTTTTGTCACGTCTCGAAACTGAAAGCGCCGCTCTCCTCGCCGTGGGAGCCGTGGGAGGGGGTTTCTGCCCCTCCAACGCTCTGCCCGATGCCACTGGGACGGGGTTGGTGGGGTTGGGGTTTGGTGGGGTTGGGGGTTGCTCCCCCGGCCGGGCTGGGCTGTGAGCTGGAGCTTTGCTGCACTTTGGCACCTCCCAGGTTTCGGGGATTTCGTTTCTTTACTTACTTGTTTAAATATTTGCCAGCTCAGAACAAATGCCCAGCACGAAGTTGCCCCTTTCGTCGTGCTCTCGGGGCTGTTCGCCGGGGTTACAGCACAGCGGGGCTGTGCCCTGCCTGCTGCTCTGCTCCGAGCAGTTGCCAAATACAGGGTGGGGGGGGGGTGAGGGAGGTTGGATCCATGCAGGACAGTTTGCACATCTTCAGAATGTTCTTTCGTGCCAGAACTCACTTTGCAAACCCCCCCACACACCCCAAAAGCCCTTTGCTGACTTTCATCACCACTCCTTAAGTAAAATCAGGTGCCACGTGCTCAGTGGAGCTCTGGCTGCAAATCCTCCCAACCAGCCAGAGCCAAGTCCTGCACCCTCCATCCTCCCCCCCAACCCCAGAGTGGGGAGAGGCAGCAGAGCATCAGCTCTTGCCTCTTCCCATGGGAGATGAACTTCTACGGGGCTTGTGGGACCTATTTGACCTGCTGGCTTATTCCTTCTGCCTTTCCTGACTGATGTCTGGCTTGTTCCCTTCGTCTTCAGAGCAATGACTGGACGTTCCCCTTCATTTTCTGGTTGGTACCTGAATTATTCCCCTCGTTGCCTGGCACGTGTGTGTAAACACCTGCATGTGGTGCTGCACCTATTTCCTGCAGCGTGCATTTCTCTGACCTCTGTGGGGTGTTTTTTTTAGTGGCGAGGGACCACAGCAAACCTTTGGGTGCATTTTCCTGGCTCCTCTCACCTCTACCAGCCTTTAATTTCCCTTTTTTTTTGGTTTGGTTTGGGTTGTGGGAGGGTTTTTTTTTGGGGGGGAAAGGTAGGAAGAAGGTGTTGGTGTTTAGTTTTCCCCATTACTTTCCATCCCTCCATCCCAGCTGCTCCCTTTCCTTCCCTCAAAAGCTTTGAGCTGAGGGGCTTTGGGCAGAGTGAGGGGAATAAACCCACCCTTAGCCCTGCTTCAAGCTTTGTTAGTCCTGGCTCACGGGGCAACCTCAGCTCCAAATGCTGCCTCGGAGTGGATCAGCTGGGGGGGTGTGTGTGATGTGCAAAGGCAGCGTAGGGATGGGTGTAAGACCCCCGCTGGGAAGGATTGAAGGGAAGGGAATGGGTTTGGCAATGGAAAGGGAAAAAAAAAAAAGGGGGAGGAAATAAAACCCCTCCCTCACCCTTTTCCAATGGATTGGGTGAGGTTTGGGTTCTAAAGCCGCTCGCTCCGGCAGTTTCTGCGCCGGGCAGTTCCCGCTGAGGGCTGCAGGGGGGGTTGGTAAGAAAGAAATGGCCCGAGGAGCCGCGCAAAACCCGCGCAAAACCCGCGCAAAACCCGCGCAAAACCCGCGCAAAACCCGCGCAAAACCCGCGCAAAACCCGCGCAGCTTCTACATCCCCCGCGTTTTTCACCCCTTCCATCGCTTCAGACGACGTTCAAGTGTCCCTGAGGTTTTTCAGCCTCTCTTTTCAACGTTTGAGCTATTCGGGATGAGTTTCCTATTGTCACCGTTTCACACATTTTTGCACCTTTTTTTTTTGTTCCTTTTCTCCTGCTGCCACGATGGCTGAAGGGGTTTTGTTTTCTGTTTAAAACCTTCCCAGTGCTTTCAAGGTTTTCCATATTATTTTTTTTTTCCCCATATTCTCACGGTTTTCATCACCTAAAAATCTCTTTTATCCTTTTTTCCCCCCCGTTTTCACCCTTTAAACTACTTTCACTGGTTTCAATGCTGTCAGGGTTTTAATCCCTTTCCCCTCTTGGCAACGTTTCCATCCCTTCTCCCACATGCACAATCCTTGCTCCGTGTTGTCACCCTTTGACAGCTGCTGCTCTTTGCAGTGTTTTCGCTTTAAACCTTTTTTTTCCCCCCACCTTTTCAACTACTTTAAACCATTTTTTGTCACCATTTAAAATGTCTTCAATGCTTTCCCAGCACCCTGGGTGAGGAAGGAGGAGGAGGAGGATGAGGATCAGATGCCACCAGCTTTGCCTGGCATCCCTGGAGAGGGGGAGTAGGTGCTTCCAAGGTAGCTGCCATCCCTCCTCAAGCTTTGTTATGTTGGTAGTTGAGGTGCTGCTGAGCTCAGGACTCCTCAGGTCTAACATTCCTGGCTAGTATCCTGATGTATTTGCTCCTGCCTTGCCTCTGGGGCTGCCTGGGAGGTGGGTGTCTGTGCTGGAGCCCTGAATAAACACCTTTTGTTGGATGTGGGTGCCTGGAGGGTCAGGACAGGGGAACAGAGATGTTTACAAAGGGGATGGAAACCCCCTGGGGGAGGAGGTTTGGATGCTTTGCTGCAGGGCTTTGCTGCCAGCAGGGATCTTACAACAACTGAGGGAGGGAAGAGGCCGTGTGCCCCGTTCCCCACCTGACAGAAGTGATTTGTAGCTTCCAGCAGCCAAGGCAGCTAAGTGCTGAGCTAGCACTTTTTGTTTGGTGGCAGCTGAAGCAAGGAAGGACTCCAGATCAGCCCTGGCACATAGGGCTTTGGGGAGGGTGACCTTTCCTCCCCACACCCCACTTCAGCTCTCCCGTGTCCCTCTGGCTGAGAGATGGGAGAGACATTGTGGTTTGGGGAGAGGGGCCAGCTCCATCCTGGGCTGTGGTTTGACTCCCCAGGTGGGAGCCTTTAGGCTGACACCCTGTGTATTTGCATAGCCCTGTGTGAAATGAGTGTTTCAGGGCAGCCTCCCCAGTCTCTGTGTCCCAGACACCCACCATGGCAGTGTGGGCAGAGCAAGAGAGGAGGCGGCTGCTGAGACAGTTCTGCCCCGTCACTGCTGAGACATCAGTGGGGTGACAGCACTAGGGGTACCCCCACCTCCTACCCAAAAGCTTCCCCCCATCCCAGCAGCTCCTGGGAGCATCACTGCCTGCATCCCAAAGGCTACTTACTGTGCTGGGATGTGTGGAAGGGGTGCTGGAGGTGCAAGAGTGATGCTGGGGGGGATTGGAGGGGGGGGTGCCAGGGGTGTAGGAGGGATGCCATGGGTATGGGAAGGTCTTTGGCTGCACAGGAGGGATTTCAGGGGTGTGTGAGGGATGCTGGGGGTGTCAGACCGATGCTTAGGGTGTGGGAGGGATGATGGTGATATGGAAGGGGTAGTGGGGGTGCAGGAGGGATGCCAGGAGTGCAGGAGGGATGCTGAGGATGCAGGAGAGAAGGCAGCATACAGGAGGGATGTTGGGGGCATGGGAGGGTTGCTGAGGATACAGGAAGGATGCTGAGGATGCAGGAGAGATGGCAGCATACAGGAGGGATGTTGGGGGCATGGGAGGGTTGCTGAGAATGCAGGAGGGATGCTGTTGATGCAGGATATATGGCAGCATACAGGAGGGATGCTGGGGGCAGGGGAGGGTTGCTGAGGATACAGGAAGGATGCCAGAGGTACCAGAGCAATGCCAGGGAACGCAGAAGAGGTGTCACTGAGCACAAAGCTCCAGCTGCACATCTCAGGGATTTTAACACTTCAGGACTTCGTAGGTGCCACTTGATGGGAGTGTTTAGAAGCTGCTTTTGCACTTCCCTGAGCTCGGTGCTGTCCCTGAGGGCATTTGCCAGGACACAGAGGGAAGAGGAGTCCCAGGCGCCTGCTTGGCCAGGAGCCCTCGAGCAGCCCCACGAGCAAGACACGAGCTACCCAAACCCCAGTTTGTGTGACCTCAAAATGACTCAGAAAAGAGGGAACAGGCTTGAGAAAGAAACCACCGGGGCTGGAGAGCCTGGGCAGGGTGCTCAGCACTTGGGAGAGCCAGCAGGCACAGGGCCGGTCGCTTCCATGGGATCAAGGCAGCTCCTTCTCACCCTCTTTTTGTTTGGAAAGCAAAGAGTTCGGTGCTTGCAGGCAAACACAAGCGTTGCAAGCAAACAGTGGCACTGCAAACACACACGAGCCTTGCAAACAAGTACAAGTTTGCAAACACACACACACACACGAGGCCCTGAGAACAAACACACGTGTTGCAAACAGCCAGAGCCACTGCAAACAAGAGCCAGGGCTGGAAGGAAAAGACTTGTGTGTGTGTGTGTGTGTGTGTGTGTGTGTGTGTGAGACACATGCCAGTGAGGTGCAGAGTGAAGCAGGGAGCAAGGCAGCAGCCAAAACAGCCCAGCTCTGGGTTGTTTATTGGGGGGGGTTGTGTGAGGTTTAAGCCCTGCCTGGCTTTTTATTTTGAGCAGGAATGTCAGGGAATGGATGAAGCTTCCCTTATCTTCAGCATGCCCTGGAGTTAATTCCTCCCTCCTCTTTATGGCCCTTGTTTGTCCTGGCTGGGGAGGTAGTTAAAAAAAAAGCCTTTCTAGATTTCAGTTGGGCACCCAAGGAGGAGCCGTGGGGCTGGTGGGGAGCACGTGAGGCCACGTTTAAATGTCAGGGACCTCACAAACAAGCAGCAGTACCTCTCCTCTCAGCCATCCCCAAAGGTTGGCTTGGCTGTTCAAATACAGATATATATATATATATTTTTTTATGTAAATCCACGCTCGTCAAACCACAAGCTGTTTCTCAGTTTTGTTTTCAGCGAGCTTTGATGATGAGGTTGGCATCACCTGGCTCAGGCAGCCAGAGGCTGAGCTGGGCCACGTGCAGGGATGCAGCCCCAAAGGGAATCTCCTCCTGCTGCTGCTGCTGCAGGGATGGTGTTTCCCACGGGAGGCCGGGGTGCTGGGGACCACGGAACACTCACAACTCTCGTTTTCTGCTGAGTTTCACCCAGCTCTGAGGCACCGACCAGCTCCCAAAATCCCTCCTAAGTCTCATTTATCAATATTCCTCCTTTTTTTTTTCTCCCCCTCCCCAACTGACTCCTTGGGGAGGCAAATTACCACCTCTCTGCTCTGATTGTGCCAGGTGGGCTTCATTCTGGAGCCAGCCCTCACCTTTTAACCAGCTTCAGGGTCAAACCTTTCTCTCACCAAGGCAGGAGGAGATTCCCCCAGCCCCAACAGACCTTTTCCACAGTACCATAGAGCAGAAGCAGAGCAATTTGAGGTGTTTCTCCCCACCACCACCACCACCCTTTTTCTTTTGCCTGGCTGCCCCAAGGATGCTCAACCTTTGTGTTTGCAGCAGGGGGACAGCTCTGAGTCCACACCCCAGAGTCATCCAGCATTCTGCTCTCTCCAGACAGTGTGGTGAGAGGCTGAGGAGCAGCCTGGTCTCAGAGCACTCTCAGTGGTTCACTCTTTCCACATGAGTCAAACGAAAATGATGGGGGGGTGGTTTATTTCTCTCTCTTTGGGTGCCTTGCCTTAAGGAGAAGGGACCGACCGTCCCTCCCTGAGCCCAGCGGCAAATGTTACCGCGGCTGCCGTGGGGTGTTTTATCACACCACACACACAGGGATGAGTCAAAGTGGGGGATTGATCAGCCCCTACCTGTTTTAGCTGCTTTTTTTTTGGAGGGGTATGGGAGCTCTGGGGTTTTTTTTCTTAACTTAAACGATGACGTGGAGGTGGTGGCTGAGTTTGGGGGGTGGGGGGGGGGAAGGGAGTGGGAAGCATTTGACTCAAACAGCAGCGGGACCAAAATAGTGAAGTGGAAATGTCACTTTTGAGCCTCAGCATCCAGCCCTCTGGCAATTCAACAGCTCCACAAAGCGCTTCTTCTCTGCCTGGCTGATGCTCGGGCTTCTCTGCCTGGCTGATGCTTGGGTTTCTCTGCCTGGCTGATGCTCGGGCTTCTCTGCCCGGCTGATGCTCGGGCTTCTCTGCCCGGCTGATGCTCGGGCTTCTCTGCCTGGCTGATGATCGGGCTTCTCTGCCTGGCTGATGCTCGGACTTCTCTGCCTGGCTGATGCTTGGGTTTCTCTGCCTGGCTGATGCTTGGTTTCAAGCTCGGCAGCCCACAGCTGGGGAGGGCAAAGGGGTAGCAGGAGCTTGGGGGGGGGTGTGGGGGTGACTAGAAGGCAGGGGTGGGTATTTTTGGGGGATGCTTTTTGGTCATCGCTCCTCGGCGCTAAATAAGAGGAAGAACGGGTTTGAAACGAAGCGTGTGTTGTTTTGTCACAGGAAGTGGAGAGAGCTTTGGGAGAGCCCTGACAGATTCATTCGAGCCCCCTCCTCCCCAAAACGCCGCCGCGTTTGCCGGTGGCATAACGAGGGAGGGGGGAAAATTTGGGAGGTGAGGGGAACGCGCTGCTGGGAACCCCCAGTCCCTCAGCACCGTGGGGGATGGAGGCTGAGGTCTGCAGGGGTCTGGGGTAGGAAGGTGGCCCTTGGCAGGGAGGCAGCCACCAGCCGTGCCCCACGCCGGGGAGCCCGAAATTGTGGGGGTGTCCCCGCGAGCAGCCGGCGGCCCCGCGACCCCTCGCCTTCGGGAAACCGTTTGGAGCGTTATTTCGGGCAGAGCTTCGGGCTCGGGCGCCGCCGGCTGCCTTCAGGAAAAGGAGCCGTGTTTCACAATGGCTCAGCCCTTCCCCTGGCTGGGTTTCCCCTTCCCTCCACGCAGCCCCAGCCTCGGGAAAAACCCCACATTTGGTTCCCTGGGAGGTGGCTGTTGGCCGGGGATGCTCAGCATCACTTCCCTCCGGGGCAGCCTGTGCAAACGGCAGCGGCTTTACCCCAGCACCGAGCCCCCCACAACCGGCCTGGCCACGGCCCCCAGCCTTTCCTGGCACTCCTAAAAACCCCCCTATCCCCCTTCCAAACATTCACCGAAAGGGATGCCCCTCACCTCCCCCAGCCCAGGGCGGCCGCCAGCAGCCGGAGCCCGATGGCAGCGTCGGGCTTTTGCTCCCTGACGCTCGGTTGACTTTCATTTCGTTGTGTTTACCCCTCCTCACCCTCGCCCCTGTGGCATTAAATTGGTTTTTGGGGTTGGTTTCGCTATTAATAGCCGAGGGCTGACAGGTCCCGGCGTTGGCTTTCGGTGGCGAGTCGCAGCTCGACTTGATTGAGAAGCCGCGGCGGCGGCGGCTGGGGGAGAGAAGAGGGGGCTCGGTGGCTTTGGCTGCAGGGGGATCCTGCCCACAGCTGGCAAAACCCTCCTGGGGACGAGGCAAAACCCCGGTGGGATCCTTGGGGATGGGGCTGAGATGCTCCTGGGATGGGGAAATGCAAAGCGCTGCGGTGCCAGCCGAGGATGCTGGTGCAGGGCACTGGGGTGGGCGAAGGGCCGGTTGGGCACTGCCCAGGGGCTCCTCTTGGTTTTTGGGAGGCGAAGGTGGGCGGCTGCTGGTTTGGGGGTTCAATCTGCCCTTTTTCTCGTTGTGCTGTGGCTTTGTCTCTGCCGGTATTTCGGGGCTGTACCTTGGCTGAAAGGTTGCAAACACTTTTGGGAACAAGATGTCTGCCTGAAGCACGGCAGAATCGGCCACAAATTGCAGATGAGGCTGATAACAAAAGCCAACAACATAAAATATGTAGAAAAACAACACGTTAAAGGCTGCGAGACCACTGAAGGGCTTTTTTTTTTGGGGTGTGTGTGTGTGTGTGTGTTTTTAAGCAGCTTCTCTGTCGATGGAAGTGAAAACACACAAAGAGAGAAATGCCTCGGGGTGTTTTTCCTCCTCCTCCTCCTCCTCCTCCTCCTCCTCCTCCTCCTTCTCCTTCTTCTTCTTCTCCTCTTTAATGAGGTGCCCCTCTCCCCAGAAGCGTTGGCTGCAGCAGGCTGTGGCCAGCAGCTCCTGGAGCAGCAAACCCTTAGCCCAGGTGCCTTTTCCCACCTTCCATCCTTTCCAACTGACCAGGGCAAATGGAACGGTGGGTTTGGTTGTTTTCTCAGCCCTTAAATCACACGAAGCACTCGGCTTTTTTGGTTTTGCCTTGGGGGTAGTGTTGGGGTTCTTTTTATTGCTCAAAGCAAAGGGGGAAACAACCTGCAGGTACCTGCTGGAGGAGGAGGAGGAGGAGGAGGAGGAGGGGGGATGCTCTTTGTCTGAATAACGAGGCAGAGCTCAGGAATTAGGATGGAGCTTTTTTGGTTTCGTCCTACTTATTCGATCTTTGTGTGTGTGTGTGTGTGTGTGTTTTTTTTTTTTCTCTATATAAATAAATACAAATAAGTCAAACTGAAACTCGATGGCTTTGGGTGATAATAAAAGAGCAGCCCTGGGGGGAAATTTTCTTCATTAACATGTTCTTTCACAGCCCACACTCTGGGGTTTCGGTAGGAAAACTGCTTAACCTTTTTCAGCAGCACAAGCTGAGGCTTTTTTTTTTTTTTTTTGAAGGCCAGGCACACCACAGCCAGCCTTTGCCTCCGTTCTGAGTGGAGAAGAAACAGCAACCCTCTCACTCACCTCCCCAAGGCAGCACGGGGTGCCCTTGCTCCTTCTCCTTGCTGTTGTCCCCTTCTCCCCACGCCGGCAGGAAGGAAGACACGAATCAAAACCCCCAATAAGCCATTAAACCCCCTCCCCAAGTGCTGCCCCTGGCTTGTTCCTACTGGGTTTTTGGTTGCCAGACGAGCTCTGTGCTTTACCAGCTCTCTGAACAACACCACGGAGTTTTTAGTATTTGCAGCTCGCTTCCTGTATGAGGTTAGTTTGTTTATCATAAACCCCCCTATTTTTAAACCCATTTCTACCAAAAAGTCATTTGAATGTCACTGTCAGGTGCTCGGGGCTGTTCCCTCACCCCTCCNATCCCATCCCATCCCATCCCATCCCATCCCATCCCATCCCCTGCTCTGCCAGTGCTGTGGGCTCCAAGAGGGATGTTGTGCCAGGGAGCTCTGGGCTGCCAGCATCCCCGTCCTCCCACTCCTCTGATACTCAGGGAGGGTTATTTGTGTGTCTCAGGAACGAGGTGGTTCAGATTGCAGAAAGAAGAGTGAATGCTCTGTGTGTTTTCACCACGGGGCCAGGAGGTGTGGGACTGTGCTGGGGGGTGAAGCGAGGCTCTCGGTGCCCTCAGATGCTGACGTGCTCCCTGCCGTCACGTCTCCTGAGCTCCCCTCATCCCTCTTTTTGTGCCAATTAGAGCCAATTAGTGCCAGAAGAGCACACGTGTGGCTGAGGGGATGCTCTGCTGCTGTGTGGCTGAGGGGATGCTCTGCTGCCGTGTGCATCCCCCCTCGGGGAATGCCTACCCAGCCCTCCTGACAGCTTCCCTCCTCCTCATTAATATCCCAGCTTCTGATGGCTTTTCAGAAGCATTTCTCAGCCTGTGAGGGCTGTTGGGCCCTCCAGGGAACAGCAACCGAGGAGCCTGGCAAAAGGCCACCGAGGAGAAATTCATCAAACCAGGGAAGAAAAAGGGCTCGTTATCCCTGGGAAGGTCCCAGCCCCAGCATCCCAGGACCTCTGGGCTCCCTGGGCTCCAGCCTGTGGGGGTAGGATGCTGTCAGCAACAGGAGTGGCCTCCTGCTCTCAATTCCATCTTGTAGCTGAAGCATTGCTGACCCTGACCTGTAACAGTCCCCCACAGCAGTTTGGGCTGCTGAAGAAGGGCAGAGGAGGGTGGGCAGTGGCTTGCAGGCAGCTTGCAGAACCCTCGCTGGTGGGGCAGAAGGAACAACTACGTCAATATATACCCAGCCCCATTACAGCACCTATAATGCCCCCCTCATCTCTTCTAGGGAGCTCCCTGGCAGCCTGAGCAGCCCTGCCTGCAGCCAGCCATCTCCCCCCCCCACCCCTGCCTTTGACCAGAGGAGAGCTCAACCATCCTAGAACCTGCCAGAAAAGGCAAAGAAACCCCTCTGGAAACAGTGAGCTTTGTTGCAATATGAAAATCAGATGCAAAGCTGGGGAAGGGGGGGGGAGGGAAGTATTTTTAGCTGCTGGAGGCTGAGCAGACAGGTGTTTGAAAGGTCAGATGCGAGTCATTGGGAAGAAAAACCACACACATCTACTGAGAGCCTGGCACTGGGGCTCTGGCACTGCCCTGGCATCGACTGGGAGACCTGGGAAACGTCCTGGGGCTGCTCCCAGGCAGCCTGTGTCCTCAGCAGCACGTGCAACGAGGCAGAGGCTGGGGAATGGGGGGGGATGAGTGCAGGGAGGTTCCCCCCCTTCCCCAGCAGATGCAGGAGCTGAGGCTCCCCACGTGCCTCATTCGTTCCATGAGCAAGCTGATGCCCCTTTTTTTTTTTTTTGTTTTGCCTTCCCCCTTTTCCCAAGGAATGCAGCTGGTCACCCTCAAACCTGAGCTGCACGTGCTGGTTCTCATTAGCTGCCGGAGGGAACGACTCAAGGACCACAGGAAGGTTGGTCCTTGAGTTTTGGGGGAAGCCCCTGGTGACGTTGTCTTTGGTCAGACGTGACCATACCCACTGCTGATCGTGGCTGTGGCCCAGCAGGTAGCCCTGTTGTTGCTGGCCAAGCACGTGCCCAGAGGTGAGAGCCACACTGCCTGCTGCCAGCATCTCCCTTCCCCAGCTCAGAGGCTTCAGGCAGGAGACGGGATCCCTTGCAACGTGGGGCATGGCAGAGAGGAAAGGAGAGCAGGAGGGGTGACAACTCACCTGCACAGGCTCCCAAATGTCAGTGGGACCCACAGGCAGCTGCCACAGCAATAAAGCCCTTTATATTTGTTTTTTTGAGTTACAGAAGCCCCCCCCAAAATAGCACCTGAAACCAATAAACTTCCCTTTCAGGAACTTCTGTAATTTGAAACACACACAAGAACAAAACAAAACAATCCTGAGGATTTGTTTTCTTCAAGTTCTTTCTCAGGCAGGACCTTTGGGGTGGTTGTGTTGGTTTTTTTCCAACCCCCTTCATCTGGGGGGGGTGGTGCTGGAAGTGCTGAACCCCACAGCACAGGTTGGGGCTTCCCAGGGCTCCCTCCAGCTGCTTCTCCCTCTGGTTTCCTCCTGCTCCTCAGCTTCTCCAGCTGACACCCTGTCCTGCTGATCTGCATCACACCACCCAACCCTCATCTGCCCAAGGAGGTGGGGGGGAAAAGCAGCAGCACCTGAGGGATGGGAGAGCTCAGTTGAGATGGGCTTGTGGAAGTCCTGCAGGTCTCCCCACCCTGTTTGGGATGCTCAGCACTCTGTGCCCACCATATCCATCCTCTCACCTCACTTAGGGCCTTTCCACCAGCTCCTCTTTTCTGCCTCAAGCCTCAGCAGACCCCAAAACACAGCTGACACTATCAGCTACCTGCTGCCTGTGACCTGGGGGAGGGTTGAAAGACAAAAACAAGAGGAGGTGAGTGGAGGGGCAAGGAGGGCTGGAAGCATCCCATTCCCTGCTCCCAGGAGACATGGCCAGGCAAGGAGGGCTGGATGCATCCCATTCCCTGCTCCCAGGAGACATGGCCAGGCAGGGAGGGCTGGATGCATCCCNGACATGGCCAGGCAGCCAGGGCTGTAAGCATCCCATTCCCTGCTCCCAGGAGACATGGCCAGGCAGCCAGGGCTGTAAGCATCCCATTCCCTGCTCCCAGGAGACATGGCCAGGCAGCCAGGGCTGTAAGCATCCCATTCCCTGCTCCCAGGAGACATGGCCAGGTAGGGAGGGCTGGAAGCATCCTCCCCTTACTGGAAGATGTCCAGCAATTCATCCCATTGATGCAGCTCGATAAATGTGAGGAAAAGCAAGAAAACCCAAACCCCAAAGCACTCCCAGGTGGGGCAGCAGAGGTGTTGCTTTGAGGTTTGGGAACAGTCAAAAGGCAACACCTGAGGAAGCAGCTTCATTTTAAGCATCCCAGCAACTGCAGAGCCCCTGGGAGCAGAGCAGAGAGGTCTGGGCTTGGAGGGAGGGGGGAGAAGGGCTGGTGATAAAGCAGCAACTATCCCCCTCCCCACCCCCAGCAACCTTCAGCTCCCCCTAAAGACAACAGCACTCGTGACAAATAGCTGAAAGGTTTTATTTATATAAAACTCATATTAAGAACATAAAAGATTGCATCTGGGAAAAAAAAAAACAAAACAAAACAACAAAACCCAACCCACTGACCCAACCCCACCAAANAAAAAACAACCCAACCCCCAAAGGTCTGCGACTATTTACAGCAGTATTGCACAAGTAAAGTGGCAATTACCCTGTCCAAAAAAAAAATTCATCAGTGCAAAACACAAGTAAAGCCAGGGAAATTGCAGTTAAAAACACAAAAAACCCCCCCACAATTGCTACATATGCTGGGTTGTGTGTGTGTGAGAGAGAGAGAGAGGAGTTAGTGATCCATCAGCACATCCCTGTGCGGTACCTGCTGCTCAGCGGGGCTTCAAAAGCAGGACTGAGAGGGGAAGGTGGAGGGGAAGAGGGTGAAATTCCCACTGTTTCACTAATGCTCAAGTCTCTGATGTGCCTAAATCGCTCCTGGGAAGGGAGGCACTTGGGGAAAGGGCCAGAAGATAAGGTAACCCCCCCCCCCCACCCCGTGATGATGATGCAGAAAGGGTGTTTGGGGTTGGGCTGGTGTTCTGGGAGGCAAGGCAGAGGCAGAGGGAGGTTGTGGCAGGGCAGGGATGAAGGCAAAAAAGGCTTTGTTGTTGTTGTTGTTTGTTGTTGTTTTTTTCCAGCCACTGAAATAAGCAGGGAATAAATATCCTCTGTTTCTAGCAGTGGCAGCAGAGTGCTGTTAATGACACCCGGGCAAGAGAAACCAAAAGGACAAGCTCCAGTATTTACCAGAGGCTTGACTGAAAAAAAAAAACACCCCAAAACCAGCAGGAAAAATGGGCTTTTTTTCTTCTTCTTCTTTCTTGTGTGGTTCTTGGTAAAGCTGCACAAACCTGACCCCAGAGGGAAGGGAAGGGAAGAACATTGCACGCAGGCGTTTGGCTCAGATGACGCCAGCAACACGGTGCCCTACTCTAATAAATAGGTGTTCACAGGGAGAGGGGGGAAGAGGAGAAGCCTGAAGGAGTTGTGGGATCACAGGAGATCCAACATCCAGCAAAAACAACGTCTTCATCAGAGCCCACAGGCTGTTGCCTGCGCTGCCCCAGCCAGGAACACAGCCACACAAGGAGCATCATAACCAGTTCCCACCATCACCCTTCTCTCTGGAGGCTCTGGGAGGGTTTAACCTTAAGAGGAGGGGAGGTGATTTTCCTATGGCTGCCTTTTGGCTGGGAGCAGCTCCTGGGGAGAAGCCCCAGGCAGCCAGTGCTAACACTTGGATTACTAGGGGTTGCTTTTTTTCCTTGCAGTGGATGTGTCTCCAGGGCAGCCAGGAGGGGGTAAAGTGCTCGGCAGTTCTTTGGTGTACTCCAAGGGACACATTCTGGGATGCTGTGAGGCTGTGAGCCCCAAAAGCACCATTTCATCCACACACAAGGGATGAAACTCGATTGGGATGGAGGGGGGGGGTGTGAGGTGAGGAGGGAAACCATAAGCTCACCTGGGCTGCCAAATTTGGGGGTGTGTTTATTCCTTTCCCCTTTGATGACCAACACAATGGCAGGCAGGACCTTGTGGGAACAGCCACGGCAGCAGCCTCCCTGCTCTGGGCCTGTCTGTGGAAACCCTACAGAAGAAAAGGGATGGCTGGAGCAGGTCTGAGGCAGCAGAGTTCTGGTGAGGCAGACCCCAGGAGCAGGCACCAGGAGCAGGAACCTGCCCTGTGGCCAAGCCTGAGCTCATCAGCTCTTTTAACCGCTCAACTTGGCTCTCCACCAGCACAAAGGTTTCCCTGCTCTCCCAGATACATCCCCTTGCTCCTGCAGCTGAGGCCAACTCCTGCAACCCACGCTCACCTTGCAGGTCCAAAAGAAACCCCCCCCTCCCCACATAAAGACTAAACACAAGGGAAGGGGAAACCTTTTAGCAAGCATTTCCCTGGGAGCCTGCAGGGGAGGGCAGCAGGAGGCACACGGCCCCGCAGCCCAGGGCACACAGGTCAGGTTGCACAGTCTGCCCGTCGTTTAAACCACTGATAACCACACAGAGCTCCCAGCTCTACAGTCTGCCCACCCTTAACAACAGTACTAAGCAGGCTTGGCACTTGGCAGCCTCTCCCTGTGTGCACGCTGCAGGAAAAGCCACTCCAGGGGACTCGGGTTCTCCCTATGGTGTTGATGAAACCAGATGTAAACCCGGGATGTTTGGGATCCAGGAGCACCTGCACCAGCCAGAAGGAAAGGAGCCCATCTGGAGGCAGAGAGGGGGGTGTTTGTGCATAGATACTGGGGGGGGACTGGAACAGCCACCCCCCTGAAAGCACCCACTGTGCAGCCCACGGACTCGAGACACGATGCAGTGAGGGGCTGAGGCGACAGATCTGCTTCTTCCACAAGCCCTTGGGCACCTGCAGCGAGGCTGAGGGGGCTCCAGCGGGGAGAGGAGATGCTCTGGGACTCCAGCATCCAGCCAGCTGTTCCCAGAGGCAGACAGGGAGGAGAGGTGCCAGTCGGTGGGGAGCAGAGCCCACAGAGCATCCGTAGCGGTCGCCACTCTGATCACCAGCACCCCACGGCCCTGCTGCTGCCCCTGCTCCAGTCTATCCTGTCCCAACGCAGAGAGGATCCCGAAAGGGAGGGGAAAAACACCCCCAGCTCCAACTCCAGCTCCTTCCAGCCTCTCCTGGGTCCCACAGCAAGCAACAAGCAGTCCCTGAAGGTGGGCGACAGGAGCTGTGGTGTCCGGGTGCAGAGCTCTGTCACCTGGGGCTGTCTCCACCTGCCTCCCAGGGGGGGTTTATTGCTGAGCTCCTCGGTCCCCAGCAGCAGTTGTTCCATCCATCAGACCCTACAGAAGTGGTTCTGTAGAGTGATTTTCTTCAAAAAAAAAAACAAACAAGAAAGGACGAAGGAAAAGGAAAAAAAAGGCAACCTGGTGTGTTGGGGGTTTGGGTTGGTTGGGGTGGTGCTTTGGACCCTGGGAGCCTCACAGCTCAGTCTTGAAAGTCAGAGTGTAAAAACAAAAAAGAGAAGGTAGAGGGGAAAGTGTGTCCCCTCCTAACACAGCCAGGCAGCAGGAGACAGCCTGCTCCCACCACGCCAGCCCGGCTGGGCAGCAACAGGCATTTACAGGTACAAGAAGTGCTGGTTGAAAGGCTTCTGCTTGTCTTCCACCATAGCCCAGGAGGCAGAGGGAGGGCTCAGAGTCCCTGGAGGAGGTGTTGGGAGGCAGAGGGAAGGCTCAGAGTCCCTGGAGGAGGTGTTGGGAGGCAGAGGGAGGCGAAGGGAGGCAGCTGTGGCTGGGCTCTCTCTTTCTCCTCTTCCTCACCTTCAGCCCAGCCCAGCCCAGCCCGTGGGTTTCCAGGATCGATGCCCAAACAACAGTGGATCCGTTGCCCCTTTGAGTAACTCCTCTGAGACTCCTCTGGGAAAACAATGACGATAAAAACAAAGAGTCTATAAAAGAGCTGAGAGAGGGAGGCAGTGAACAGCACTGCGGGACACGTCCTGCGCCGCTCAGCACCCACGGGGACCCGCCGTGGTCTGGGGTAGAGGCAGGCTGGCAGCCTCCCACATCCATCTGTCTGTGTGTCTGTCTGTCTGTGTGTCCTACCCTGGGGCTTTCCCAGGGAGCAAAGCAGTCCTGGCCCCTCGGGGTGCCGTTGCTGCTGCTCACTGCATCCTCCAGATGAGGCGGACGATGTAACGCAGCAGGCGCAGGATAACGACCTGGGGGTTGCCTGCCTGCTGATCCAAGAGACCCTGTGAGCAAAGGGGAGCAAAAAACACATCAGCAAAGGGAAGAAAACCAAGCAGGACGGGGACTTGAATTCAGGGAAGTGCTGGAGAGAGGCCAGGGCAAGGCCACCAAGATGCTGAGGGGATGGAGCATGTGTGTGAGGAGTAAAAGCTGTGGGACCAAGGGCTGTTCAGCCTGGGAAAGAGAAGCCTGAGCTCAGAGGCACCCTCAGCAGCGCTCAGCAATCCTTAAAGGCCAGGTGGTGAGAGGCTGGGGCCAGTGTTTGTTGTGTGGTGGCCACTGGCAGGACAGGGGGTAAGAGGCACAGGTTGGGACACAAGTTGGCACACGGACAGTGCCCCTGGCACAGGAGGAGCAAGTGCGTTGGTGCTGAGATGAGGGAGCTCTTGCCCAGGCTGCCCAGGGAGGGTGTGGAAGCTCCTTCTTAGGAGGTTTCCAACCCCACCTGGACACGTTCCTGTGCCCCCTGAGCCAGGGGCAGCTGCTGGAGCAGGGGCTGGGGCAGCAGCAGGGCCCTTCCAGCCCCCCTCACTCAGGGATCTCCAGCATGAAGCCCCTGTGCTACACACACTGGTACTTCAGAGGTGCAAAATCAAGCACTTCACAAAAGAATGAAAACAAACCCCACGACCTTTCGTGATTTCCATCAATGAAAAGCTTTGTAACACTCAGAGGGTGGAAGCTGCCTGCTCCTGGCCACGTTTGCCTTGAAGGTGGCCACCACTCCTCACGTGCCAGTCCCCACGTGTGGGCACAGGAGGCACGTAATGCTGTCAGAGGGAGCTGAAACGTGGCAAAGCAGCAGCAAGCCCTGCTAGCGCAGTCAGGAGAGGGGCTAAAAGAAACCAGAGTGTGGGAAGGCTGAAGAGAATTGAACAGCAAGGGTTCATGAAACACGGCGAGCTGAGGCAGCGCGGCAGCAAAGTGCCTCTCCCTGGAGCCCTGCACCACGGCACAGCACATGCAACCCACAAAGGCACAATCACCCAAGGACTCTGTATGTCTAAGCCTTTTTTTCTCTGGCCCGAGAGCAGCCCAGAGCCTCTCCCTATCTGTGCTGTCCCAAAGCCACCCGCTCCAGGCTCTATTCAGTCATGCCTGTGCATGCCCCCCGGAGAGAGAAAGGATGCTGTTTACACACTGCCATGGGGACAGGATGCTGGAGCACCCTGCAGCTGGGTACCCAGCCCCAGCACATCTTATCCAGCCTGACGGGGTGGCAGCAGGTCCCCTCTCAGCCACCCAGGGGGCTGTGCCCCTCACCAACAGCACGCCGAGCCCGCTGCGCTGCCTGGCAGACAAACGTGGCACAGAGCAGGGAGAGCACGACCCAGAAGCCCAGGATGCAAGGGAAAGGCCCAAATCCAGCCTGCTTTAATCAAGAGGTGTAAAACGCAGTCAGGGAGGTGAGGTGGGATGTTTGGCAGCTGTGCAGGCAGCTCGGGCAAGGCCTTGGGGCACATGACAGCAGCCGAGGGATGCACCCTCTGCCAGCAACAGCACAAAGGCTCCTATGGCACCTCCACAGGGCAAAGAGGGGCTGGCTGGAGCCCTCCCCTTCCCTCCTGCTCCCTGGGGGGGGTGATGGGTAGGGCACAGCCACAGGGAACACACAGCCCCGACCCGTCCAACAGCTCCGACCTGCCCAGCAAGTGTGGCTTTGGCACGGCTCTTCCTTCCCCATCTCTAACCTGGAGCTGACTGGCAACCCCCTGTCCTGCCCCCCTCCTCCTGCCAAAGGCTCCAGCTCTGCAGGGACCCCTCTGGATTCCTTCAGGCAGAAGGAACAGGCACCAAGCGACAGCCCAGCACACCAGGGATGATGATTATACAGCAGTTGCTGAGATGCTCTGAGACCTGTTCATCTGTGGGTGCAGGGAGCAAGGATTTGTCAGCTGCTGAGCCAGGGACAAAGTGTTTTCAGGGTCATGCATGACAGGCTCTGCTCGTGTCATCTAGCAAAGCAAACTCTCCATGTTTCAGTTCTCTCCCTGCTCAGGCCACCTCACACAAACCCAGGTGATGCTCTGCACCCACTGCTGGCACCACACTGCGCTCAGACCTGGGGGAAAGCCCTTCCCCAACCCCTCCCTTTCAATCCACGTGCCTTGGATCCAACCCACGCAACTGGGGCTGCCTAGGGAGCAATGTGCACAGTGTCAGCACCCACACAGGGGAGCACCGAGGGGGCTGCTCCTCAGGAGGCCATGCAGAGAGGATATTCCTGCCCATCGCAAGCCAGCAGCGTGCCCAGGTG
>WBNH01012655.1:0-95626 GCA_013401255.1 Urocolius indicus
AAATATTAATGAGGTCCCTCCTCCGTCTCCTCTTACCTAAATTAGCCCCAGTCTAGTTCAGTTCATGTTATATTTCCAACTTGCCCATTGACGAAACAGAAACATGGTTTCTCTCTTATCATTTACAACTTAAACCTAGATGGAAGATGACTAGAGTTACTAGTTCAAAAATCTTTGAAAACTGTTACACACACAACCCCCAAACGCAATTAATCTGTTTCAGGGAATATTTCCTTTGCTTAATGAACTGGATAGCTTCAACAGTAAAAGTAGTTATGAGTGAATAAAAAAGCCAACATTTCTAACACAGTAAATGAGTGTCAACTGACTTTGTGTCAATTTGAGACACTGAGACTCTTCAACTGTGTTCCTTGCCAGCCAATATCAAGTGTTGTTTTTTTAAAAGGCCAAACCAACCATATAAACAGGGCTTTTTGAGGAAAAGAAAAATGTTAAATAATATTAAAATAAAATCTTAACTTAAAATAGTTCACCGATTTATGAGTACAGCTGTTATATCTCATCCCTTGGTCATTCATGATTACACCCCACGAGCAGTAAAAACCACGAAACACATTTGAAAATTCTCAATTGTCGTGCCTAAAAAAGGTGCCTCGTACAATTGCTTACTGAAGTGTACCCTAAACTTGAAAATTTTGTAGGAATAAAATTTGTCACATCTGTAACTTCTAGTATATCAATCCATTAAACTTATGCTTCTTCCAGGAAGTTATGTTAAAGATGGCACTTTACTGGGAGGCAAAAAATGGCAAAGCTACATGCTACCTGGATTAAGATCTACCATTCATTTGTTAACATTTGCAATCGGTTTCACAGTCTGCTTCGTTTTTCATGCACAATGATCAGTATTAGCATTAAAAAAAATCCTAAATAGGTGATGTCATTTTGGCTTTTTTGAGTTTGGGTAGCAATGCAATAAAACTTAAGGAAGTTACCAAGTCATCATTCTTCCCTGTACTACGTCTGCACATTATTTAAGGATCAATGAATCTAAAATAATTTTTTCCTGAGTCACTCAATCTAGACCAGATAACTTCAAAGTCATCTTTGATGCTCACAAAATACCTTAGGATTGTCACACATTGTTCTGTATTAGTTACCCACATGACTGGCTGAATTAACAGGCACCAGCACGAAACTATTTCAGTCAAAGTCTCTCAGAGTGACACATGCCATGTCATGCAGTATGAAGAAACAACATCAGGGACTATCACTGTACTTTGTGTCATGAAATTGTTTCTTTTGCTTCTTTCAATATAGGGCAGAGGAATGCTGTTTTCTTATCTACCTCAACAGCATTACACTGCATTCAAAAAAAAACCCTGAAATTCACATTTCCAATACGGAAATTCCATCTCTACTCAAAACAAGACACCCACAGGCATTTGACAAGTTAAACAGGAAAGATATTGTTTTGTAAAGGCAAATCAGCCCATTTATTAAACAAGGTGAAGCAAGGTGAATTTTGTCATTAAGACTGGACTATAAAAAAAAACAGGTTAAAGAGAACTATTTAAATATGAACCCATCTTAACTGAAGACATTCTGGAAGCCACCAGTGGTTTCTCTATCAGAATTATTCAGAGCAAGTTCCTTACTTCAACCTTTGCAAACTTAGTAGTTTGCATTTAAACTGAAAAGAAACCCTTGAACTTTAGTACAATATGTCACTATACAAGAAATCAAATATTAAGGCTGCAGAAAAGCATGACGAGTTGAGTAATATTTTGTTAGTTAGCGTTAATAACAGTGTAGGTTCTTTTAATCATCTAACATATAAGGCCTCCTTAGCTGATTTACTGAGATGCTTTTGGCTTTGGAATATATGTAATCTTATGGAATATATACACTCTGTATACACATATATAACAAAATATTGTTTTGTATTACAACTGTGCACTTCAATTTGTCACTCTGAACAGATGAAAACAACAACGAAAACCCTTTTCTATTTCTGATCTCATGTTTCAGACAAAAAAAAAAAAAAAAAGCACTAAAACTACTTCCCAGAATAACTAGGCACTTCACTCACGTATGAGCACATAGTGTTGACTACTCTGGACAGCTTTCTAGCTGCTTTGAAGAGGTGATCCACTCACATTCAAGTATTTTGTCTCTTAAGGACTTCAAACTAAATAGTGAAAGCAAGATACACCTTCAGGACTGTGGGAAGTCATCCACAACTCCAAGTTCTCAATTTGAATCCTCCACAACAAAACAAAAATACCAGCTTGAAAACACACTGCATTCTTTTCCATCTGGCCTAGAAAACACAACTATTTTTGTTGCCTGGCATCTCTTCTAAGAGTATCAGCCTTGAACTGAGAACATCTGTTCAGTTAGAACAGTATCCTTTGCAAAGTGGCATCCAAAGGTCCTCACTAACTTGTTTTCTGACAAGGTCTGGCCTTAGCTTTCACGACCTGGCAAGCCTTAAAGTCACTGATGAGGCAGAGCTAACTACTGGGGGGGAAAACAAAACAAAACAAAACAAAAAAAACACACAAAAAAAAAACCCACCAAAACAAATAACATAATAAATAAATCCTTGCTGTACTTAACCTATGTACAAATATTTATTGTTGTAACACACAGGGTTCACCGATTCCATCATGTTCCTCAACAGTGAGAAAATAACTTTTCTCTGAACTAGAGGCTAACAACATTTGGATAACTCAGGCCAATAATAGCTGGGGTTTTAATTGTGACGATTAAAATTGTCTTCTCCAAACAAACATTCTCATAGTTTCTGCCTGAAGCAATTCAGTGTCTTGGCCCACAGAGTTAGCACTGCATTTCACATAACATGCCATATGACAAAGTAAACATGGAGTCCAAAGCCGAAATTCTAGCTAATCTCAAAGAAAAGCTACAGATTTTAAAGCTTGTTCTTCCTTAAAAGTTGCAGTTTAAGTAATTTAGCGCTGTCTATACTACAATTATAAAGTCTTCACAGCCCACTACCAACAGCATTATTTTTGTCACTCTGCTAGCTGAGTGACCCATTGGTCAACTGCATGCCCTGCCCTATGCTATCATAAACCCTCCTTTGTAGGTATTCTTCTCCCACTGTATTTTACAGGCAATCATTATTCAGCAGAAAGAA
Source organism: Urocolius indicus (assembly GCA_013401255.1). NCBI lineage: Eukaryota > Metazoa > Chordata > Aves > Coliiformes > Coliidae > Urocolius > Urocolius indicus. Next base: position 3,128 of record WBNH01012655.1, read on the forward strand.
CTCCTGCGCATCCACAGCTAATCCAAAGCAAAGAATCTGCACAATCAATGCCAGCAGGAACACAAATGGCTCCTTTTCTTTGATTGACACTCACAGGAACAAATATGAGTGCCCCCACATGCTCACCTCACTGAGCAATGAGGGAGAAAGAGGTGGATGTGACTGCAGCAAGATCAAACACACTATTATCACAGAGATGCCTCTTGCTCTTTGTTCCCCTGAGATGGGAAAAGGATTAGATCTACAGAGGCAGATCATGGGACACTGATGAGTTCTGCAACTGCTCCCTGCCCTGGGCAAGGAAAGAAGAATTTATCCATGTCTTCTCCCCAACCCAGACATCTTCCTATCGAAGGTTAAGTGCTTCAGCTCACAGCAGTTTCTTTAATTCAGACAATCCTGGAGGACCATTCATCTTCTTGCATCGAAACGCAACAGTGCAGGTGGCTCTCAGAAGAGGCTGCAACCATGGACTCTGGCCCTAATTTCAAATCACTTTAAAGGCAAGGAATAATTTGTATAGAAAGAGGCTGTGTCTTGCTGAAATGCACTAGAAACAGCATCCTCAAAGAAGTGTTGTACCAAATCCACGGATGGCTGAAAACAAGACTATGGACTGACTGAAGAAATTTTGACTTGTGGTGTCTGTATTTCACCACCAACTACTTACCATTCCACTCTGCTATATCTTTGTCATTTAGGGAAGACAGTTTCTGGTCAGAAAGATACGATCACTGCAATTCTGGGCAGCATCACATTTTGCTATACTTTTACAAATCTCCAGCAGTCATAGGGGACTGAACATCCAATCATGTCTTTCCACCCTTATTCCAGCTGTGGTACACATGGGGTTCTTTGGGAATTTTTAACAAGAAGAACATAATTAAGATCATAATTGAAACATCATCAAATTGTGAGGTACTGAGAAATAAAGACATACTGTAGAGAGGCTGACATTGCCAAAAAATTACCAAGAACCTCAATGAGACTTGGAAAAAATCCCCAACACATATGTTATATAGACACACTGGCTGCCAAGTAATTAATATAACAGAGACCACAACTAACGGTGAGAAAAAACTTGACAAGAGTTCATAAATTCAAGCTGCTTGAAAATCAGCTTAGTGCAAGTCTGGGCTGCCTATGTATAATATGTCAGGTCACAAAGAAAGGAGGTGAGGGTAGGAATAAGACAGGGACTTTAAATAGCTCTAGCATAAACCCATATGGAAAAACATGTTTTGTTCCTGGCATTGCACTACCAGAAAGTCGTTGAAATAGTAGAACATGTTCAAAGAAGAGGAATTCTAATGAATAAAAAGCCTAGAAGAGAGATTTTTGAGTAAAGAGCTAAATACCAGAAAGGCTGAAAAGACATGAGATGAGTCTGCAAATACTTTGTTTCCTAGGCTGAGAGTCTGTGCAAACCAAGTCTGACAAAATGAAAAAAAAAAGGTAGGACAATTTGAGATAAGAGTATCTGGAGAAGAAAAAATCCAAATCAAGGCACACACAAAACAACTAAACCCTCAAACAAACTAAAGAGGAGGAAAATAGCAAAAGCAGATCACAACTGAAAGACTATTAATATTTTAGGACATACACTGAATTAAGCTTAGGAATTAAAGGGCAAGCCAATCCTTAAGTAAGAATGTTGACATATCAAGTCAACTTCTCAGTGTCATGGTCAAAGTATGCCAGGACCAAGTACGTGGGACTACGGACAGAACTGACTACACTATGCCAAGAGGAGAATCACAGTTAGGCTCCAATTTCATAGATCAAAAGTCTTTTAAGATATCGGAAAATATATAGCCACAGTTGAAGCACATAGATGCTACACGAAGGACTTCTACAGGCTAAGAAGCCAGAATAACAGATGCACCAACTATTATCCTAGTTTGCAGCAGTCTAAATTGCTGTCTCCATCTGCAGTCTCAAAGTGAGCTGAACACAACAACAAAAAAAGGACATCACACACACACACACGCACTATTTGCAGTGGGTTTTTTGCCACTATAGAACCAGACCCATTCATTTTGGCATTGCAGTATTATATAGGGCTTTACAAAGCAAGTATATTAAGTCATTTGCTAGTGCTACTAATCTGCTCTCTCACCTCTGCAGCAAGCATTGAATTGCAATCATTAGCTGGTCTGTGCTGCAAGGTGGGGGCGGGGGAGGTCCGCTAATGTGCCTCTCTTCAGTTAGATGGAAACACACTATTCCATCTGTTGTATGACTTCTTAAAGCTTTTCCCATAAAAACATTAAATGCTAACGCTGACTATTTACAGACAATGTCCCTATCATCCTATATTTTTACTTTCTAAAAGAAAATTAAAAGCTTTTCAAAAGTAACAGCACTAAAATGCCTCTGAAAAGCAGCAGTCCCTCCAGCCATTTTTTCAAGAATTTGTGAAGCTTCCCTCACAAATCCAATTCGCATTGCACACAAGGCATTACACACTTATTAGAGGCCTCACGGACTTGATCCACATAAGCCAGGGCAGAATTTGACTCTTCTGCACATTATTGTTATTTGCACATTTGCTTCTTCCTCAGCATTGTTTATACTGCAGCTGAGGCTTCTAAACTTCATCAAGGTCAGGTTTGATAACCACAGCAAGAGAAGAAGACATGATTCCCTTACGACGACAGCTTACAAATGAATTAAGAGCAAAGCATAGCAAGTATATGGTTGCTGGGATACCAAGGGAGACAGGAGAAAACAAAACTAAGGTGAAGTATGCTATTCACTGCACAGGGGAAAAATTAAAAAAAAAATTAAAAGTAGAGATTTGCTACTGATGACATAGTTACAGAGTTTTGATAGCAACTGCATGGGCACTTATATGTGGCATAAATTTACACTGCTATCAAATGCAGGGAGGCCTGTTCTCCCGCCCCTTCTCACCACTTCAAACATTCATGCCTTTCAGCTCCCTCCTGACAGCCCTAATCCTACACTCTGCCTCCATCCCATGCACATGAAGGTTATTTCTGTCCAGGTCAGGCTTCCATCAGATTCATTGTACAAGGCCACGTGAGATCTAGCACTGGCACACACTGTTAAGTAGAAAAGCACCGTAAAAGAAAACGTGTTTTGCAGTGGCAAAACACTGTGCTGGATTAGTATGAACACACAACCACAAGATGACTTATCTCAATTCCAGACACCGCCAAACCCTCCAAAAGTATCAATACGTGGACTGAGTATTTTCTAAGCTTCAAAAAAAAAAAAAACCCCACACTAATATGCAGTTGCTGTGACACTTAGAATTTACTGGTCAAGACCTGGTATTTAGATACGCAATTGGTTCAAAGGAAAGGAATTTCCCCATGAAGGTGGAATAAGAAAACAAAACCAAAACTCCTCCACTTTCTTATCTTTCAAAATAGTCCTGCCTGTGCTGGTTTTCTGCATTATGATAGCACACACAAGACCAAGCAGCACATTTCTAGCCTACAGTCATCAAATCACAGAATCACAGGGACTGGAAGAGATCTTCAGAGATCATGCAGTCCAATCCGTCTGGCTAAAGCAGGTCCACATAGATCAGGTCACACAGGAACATGTCCGGTGGGTTTTGAAAACCTCCAGAGAGAAAGACTTTACATCTTCACCCTGGGCAGCCTGTGCCAGGGCTCCCTCATCCTTGCAGGAAAGAAATTTTTCCTCAAGTTTAAGTGGAACATTTTATATTCCATTTTTTGTCCATTACCCCTAGTTCTATCACCAAACATTACAGAAAAAAAAGTGCTGCCCCATCCTCTTGACATACACCTTTTAAATACTTGTGAGTATTAAAGAGATCTCCCCTCAGTCTCCTCTTCTCCAGGCTGAATGGCCCCAGATCCCACAGCCTTTCCTCATAAGTAAGGTGCTCCAGTCCCTTGATCTTCTTGGTGGCCCTGTGCTGCACTCTCTCCAGCAGTTCCCGGTCCCTCTTGAGCTGAGGAGCCCAGAACTGGACACAGGAGTCCACATGAGGCCTCATCAGGGCACAGTAGAAGGGGAGAAGTACCTCCCTTGACCTGCAGGCCACACTCTTCTTGATGCATCCCAGGATGCCATTGCCCTTCTTGGCCACAAAGGCACATTGCTGGCTCATGGTTAGTTTACTATCTATCAGGACTCCCAGGTCTCTCTCTGCAGAGCTGCTCTCCAGCAGGTCAATCTCCAGCCTATTCTGGTGCATGGAGTTGTTCCTTCCCAGATGCAGGACTCTGCACTTGCCCTTGTTGAATCTCATGAGGTTCCTCTCTGCCCAGCTGTCAAGTTGGTCAAGATCCCACTGAACGGTAGTGCAGCCTCTGGGGGATCTGCCAGCCCTCACAGTTTGGTGTCATCAGCCAGCTTACTGAGGGGGTACTCTGTCCCCTAAGAGTAATGTGTGAAAGATCTGTATGTGCTCAGAATCCACATCCAGCAAGAGCTCCTTAATCAAACAGGAACATAACAGTGGATTAGGTATGGCAAGTGAATTGGTATGCTGGCCACAACTTAACCAGCAAGGTTTTGTTCCTTCTAGCATCCTTGATAATGACATACGAAAGCTTCAAACAACAAACTAAGAAGTCATTATTAAGTCTGAAAAGATTTTGCAAGATCTCTAGAGATGCATGTTGTTGCTGCAAGAGTCAAGGACAGTCTCATTACCAGAGGCTGCAGCCACTCAGAAGACATCCATGACTCATCTCTGCCACCTTAAGCAACTACGTTCTTAAAGGGGGAAATTGGCACTCCCAGAGGTGCAGACTAGATTATACACCCTCTTTTGCTTATCTTTCTATGAACAATTACACTTCTCCTGCTTTAATGTGTCGTTATAACATTCCTTTATACTCTGTGCAACACCAGTATTATTTTTGTCAGAAATCCCTTCCCATTTATATTCTGGCAAATGTTACGAACACAAAAGATTTTTAGGTGCCACTTAATGTGATGTTAAAAGCAACAGTGCCTGGAATTTTCCACTGATAACAATTAGAACTTTCCTAAGTATAGAAGCACTTGCTTTATTAAGTGTTCATTTTATCTTGCCGTTTAAATATAAATATTCTTCACAAAAAAAGCCCCAATAAAATCTGGAGATGAAAGGGAGCTTCCACAAGGAAAACAACTTCACTCTTTCCTTTTTTTTTTTTTTTTTTTTTTTTTTTTCTTTTGTTGTTGAAGCTTCCAGTGAAAGCTTCACTGTTAAATTTATTCTTTTCAATTGTTTCCTTTTCTGTCCTGGAAAGCAGCATGACCAAAAAGTAACCAGTTATTCAAAGCACACAAGAAGACTATTGTTTAAGTGCTGCTCAAATATAATACTTGTGGAGTTCATAAAATTCTGTAGTAAGACAGAAATAGATTAGAAAAAAAAAGAATAATTGGAAAGACGAGATAAGGCACAAATCAATCATGAATGGAAGCACCTATAAAAGTAAGATGTCAGTCATTTTACTCAGGCCTTAACCTTTACACTGAATGTACATTGCTAATATGTATAAATACTAGTTTACTAATGGCCAGTGTGGATTGCTCATTCTTTACTTATTACTCCAGCTCACGGACAAAAAAAGTGGATGCAAAAATTGACCTAGAAAGCAAGCAAAAAGATATCCATTTTTTTGTGAGCCTGCACAAAATCTGCAAGAATGAGCAGAGCTGGCCATCCATTATGCACAGAAACTGAAAGGAGACCTTTTGTAGCAATAGGTGAATGAAAAGAGAGCAACTTCGACAAGTAGTATAAGGGGAAATAAAGAGGAATACTTGCAGAGCAGTAATTGGAAAACTTAAAAGAACCTAATAGAATCAGAGAATCATTACAGTTGCAAAAAACCTTTAAGATAAGTCTAACCACTAACCTCATCCTGCCAAGCCCATCATTAAACTAAACCATATCCCTCAGCATCTCATCTATGTGTCTTAAATATTTCTAGGGATGGAGGCTCCATCACCTCTCTAGGCAGGCTGTTTTGAGTGTTTAACAACCCTCTCAGTGAAACAACTCTTCCTAATGTCCAGTGTTAATCTCCTCTGGCACAACTTGAAATCATTTTTTCTTGTCTTATCATTCATTACTGGAGAGAAGAGACTGACCTCCACCTTTCAGGCACTGTAGAGAGTGATCACATCTCCCTTCAGCCTCCTCCCTGCTAGGCTAAATATCCCCAGCTCCCTCAGCTGCTTCTCTTAAGGCTTGTTCTCTAGACCCTTCACCAGAATCATTGTCCATCTCTAGACATGCTCCAGCACCTTCATGTCCTTGTAGTGAAGGGCCCAGAACTGGACACAGTACTTGAGGTGTAGCCTCACCAGTGCTGAGTACGGGGGGACAATCACTTTCAGTAGGTGTGACCCTGCTGGTCACACTATTTCTGCTACAAGCCAGGATGCCATTGGGACTTCTTGGCCACCTGGGCACGCTGCTGGCTCATAATCAGGGGCCGCTGACCAGCATCCCCAGGTCCTTTTCTGCAGGACAGCTTTCCAGCCACTCTGCCCCAAGCTTGTAGCGTTGGATAGGGTTGTTGGTGGCCCAAGTGCAGAACCTGGCACTTAGCCTTGTTGAAACTCATGCAATTGGCCTTGGCCCATCACTCCAGCCTGTGCAGGTCCCTCCTAAGAGCCTTCCTGTTCTCAAGCAGATCTACACAGCTACTCAGCTTGGTATCATCAGCAAACTTACTGAGGCTACACTCAATCCACTCATCCAGATCATTGATAAAGATGTTAAAAAAAACCCCAACAAACAGGCCCCAGCACTGAGTCCTGGGGATAACAGCACTGGTGACTGGCTGCCAACTGGGTTTAACTCCATTCACTACCACTTTGAGCCCAATCAGAGAGCACAGAGCATCACATTCTCTTAAAATATGAAAACATTGAAACAGATGACACTGAAGTCAATGTGAAGCAGAGGTATGTATTTGGGAAAAACTGATGCCCTGCAATTTATTTATCAAGAGTCCTGATTTCGAAAAATCAAAGCTCTTTAAAAAGGGTATTGGCCTCTGAACCACATAACTGAGCCTCTCCTTCTGCAGTCCATTTCAGCTTTTCATGACTTTAAAAATAACATGAGCCACAACCATAATATTCACTACACTTCAGTTAATAAGTAACAAAAATACTCAAAAAAAAAAAAAAAAAAGCAAAAACCTTCAAAATTTCTCTGACAACAAACAAAGGAGTCCCACAAACTCACACAAGCACGCTTAAAATGGCCACCCAGACTGGTCTCTTTAGGCACTTGCAGAAAGAATGGAGTCTAGCCAAATTACTGGAACCTGTGCATTTCAATTTTTGCACATGCAACTATTGTACGTGCTATAACTGATAGCATATGGAGAAGGAATGATTAGGTAATGCACTGTTTTGCATTGGCTTTTAGGTTGTTAAAGGGTAAAAAGTAGAAACAAAGAAACTAGTCCCCTCCTACCCTTGTTCTCATTACCATGAATGCATAAAAAAAGAGACAAGAAAAAGAGAAAAGGATATTCTAAAAACAGCAGCAAGAATTCAGCAAAGCCACCTCACTGGGGATTGGCCAATAAAAATGAATTCTCTGCAAGAACAGTCTCATGAAGAGTTAACAAGGTCTATGGATATCATAGCTCTGCATAACGTGAGTACAGTACTCATTTACATTGGTTGGTGACTACCTCGAAAAACCCCAGCAGATGGAAAAATAAGAAGTATATTCACGTTTTCTGCTGCCAGAGCAGGAATTCTTCCTTGGAGGTACTAGCTGTTACAGTAAGCCAACAAAGCAGGCAAGACTGGGAATTACTATGGAAGGATATCCATTGCTTCTGTCAGAAACTCTACCACCATCCCTATATAGCATCACGTAACTCCCATATCACATATTTAAATCACATATTTAAACAACCATTCAGTATTTTTAGCTCTCTTTTTTTTTTTTTTTAAACTCAGATGGAGGCATATGTACAACTTTCTGAATTCCAGAGAGAATTACAGAGACTTCATGCCTCTGACAAATCAGGTCCTGGAGCCTCACAAGTCATTTGAAAATCCTGGCCTTAAACTTCTGCATCACTGGCAAACAGAATAAGTGCAGCCAGTTTAACATTGGACTGTCTGTGAAACCGGGAACCACACAAGAACAGAGAGTAGCCACACAAATTGTGTAGGTGACATATTTAAACTGTTTGGCTTNTACACAGCTACTCAGCTTGGTATCATCAGCAAACTTACTGAGGCTACACTCAATCCACTCATCCAGATCATTGATAAAGATGTTAAAAAAAACCCCAACAAACAGGCCCCAGCACTGAGTCCTGGGGATAACAGCACTGGTGACTGGCTGCCAACTGGGTTTAACTCCATTCACTACCACTTTGAGCCCAATCAGAGAGCACAGAGCATCACATTCTCTTAAAATATGAAAACATTGAAACAGATGACACTGAAGTCAATGTGAAGCAGAGGTATGTATTTGGGAAAAACTGATGCCCTGCAATTTATTTATCAAGAGTCCTGATTTCGAAAAATCAAAGCTCTTTAAAAAGGGTATTGGCCTCTGAACCACATAACTGAGCCTCTCCTTCTGCAGTCCATTTCAGCTTTTCATGACTTTAAAAATAACATGAGCCACAACCATAATATTCACTACACTTCAGTTAATAAGTAACAAAAATACTCAAAAAAAAACCAAAAAAAAAAAAAAAAAAAAAAAAAAAAAAAAAAAAAAAACAAAAAAAAATTAAAAANTGGCCAATAAAAATGAATTCTCTGCAAGAACAGTCTCATGAAGAGTTAACAAGGTCTATGGATATCATAGCTCTGCATAACGTGAGTACAGTACTCATTTACATTGGTTGGTGACTACCTCGAAAAACCCCAGCAGATGGAAAAATAAGAAGTATATTCATGTTTTCTGCTGCCAGAGCAGGAATTCTTCCTTGGAGGTACTAGCTGTTACAGTAAGCCAACAAAGCAGGCAAGACTGGGAATTACTATGGAAGGATATCCATTGCTTCTGTCAGAAACTCTACCACCATCCCTATATAGCATCACGTAACTCCCATATCACATATTTAAATCACATATTTAAACAACCATTCAGTATTTTTAGCTCTCTTTTTTTTTTTTTTTAAACTCACATGGAGGCATATGTACAACTTTCTGAATTCCAGAGAGAATTACAGAGACTTCATGCCTCTGACAAATCAGGTCCTGGAGCCTCACAAGTCATTTGAAAATCCTGGCCTGAAACTTCTGCATCACTGGCAAACAGAATAAGTGCAGCCAGTTTAACATTGGACTGTCTGTGAAACCGGGAACCACACAAGAACAGAGAGTAGCCACACAAATTGTGTAGGTGACATATTTAAACTGTTTGGCTTCAATCCAGATTATGAACCATTCCTACTTGAGTTTATGAGGGGTACTTGAAATGCACTTGTCTCTAACAAAAGTAGCAGTATGATGTAAGGGTGCCTTTGAACATCCGTGTCAGTGTGTGAAGGTGTTTTCCTTCCTTGAGAAATAAACTGGGGAGGGGGGAAAGCCCTAGCATCTTCTTAATATAAGCAGAAAAGATCTCTCTCACACACACACAAATATCACTTCCATCACCAGCACTTAGTACTTGTCACCTGTAGGTCTCAAAATGTCTTAAAATAAATCCACCTCGTATTTCTCATACTACAGAAAGGAAACTCAGACATGAGAAAAGACAATTTGTCCAGAGCTCTCTCCAAAGAGCACCAAAACATAGAAGATTCTCTAGTCTGGAAATCCTTTTCTAAGCAAAACACTAATTTTAACAGATAGAAATGAGACTATCCATGCATAAAAGGAAAATAAACTTGAGTTGAATGAGTTCTTTGATTGACTAAAAAAGATAAACAAGGTCTGATCCATCCAGAACACCCTTAGAGCCAAAACGGAGATGAAGTTGCATGGTCTGTTCAACAGGAACTTAATGTAATTGTTTCTTCTGTAAGAAGTCCTTTTATGACTAAGAAAAACTCCTCTTCATATCATCGGGGCGGCTATACACCTATAGCCAAAAGGAGCTGTGAGAATGTATGTGACAAAGTTCCCATGCTCCTATGAGTGGAAGCAGAATTTTCACAAGGAAGCAGTAACAAAAAGACATTAAAAATATTGGCAAGACCAGGAAATCTGTTCCTGCTACTCAGAGATGGTCTGAAACAGAGGAGTTGAGCAATGGTTTTATTTTGGCACATTGTAAAATAGAACAAAGAAAAAATATGAAGTTTTTACTTCAAATTCTCAAGTAAAAAGAGTTTGGGACTGTGATTTTTCTGGGGTGCTAGAAGCAAAACAGAATTTTTGTTTCTAAAATAAAATACCGTCTTTCTGCATGTTTAATTGTGAAACAGTACTTTGGTTTTTTTCACCCTTCAGAAATATTCTGCTATTTCCATAAACTTTTTGTTTCATTTCATCAGAAATCACTGAAATTACCTTAGTATTTTACCTATGAACTGCAAGTACCAAGAAGAAATAAGTGAAGAAAAGAAAGATGCCATTCTGTAACAACAACCAAAAGAAAGGTCCTTCTGGTTCACATGTCCCATATTCCCATCTGAAAGTAGGACCAACTTAAAATTAGTCTGAAAATTCTGTAAGTGTCTGGTATTTATGATGTGTATATATATTCCAGAGAGGTAAGATGTTGAGGTCACTGTTCTAAAAGCTCCCTTGTCCAACAATACATAAGGGTGGTCACTGCAATACTCTGCAGGATAGAATTCTTCAGCTTCTAAACCACTGTTTGTGTGTCATCATTTGAGCAGTGTTTATGTAGTTCTGTTTGGATAGCCTTCAGTTGAAGATAGGTAGCAGATAAATCTAAACCCCAATTGTTTCTCCTCCATTCTGCAGTTACTGTTGAAGCAGAGATAATCCGGCACCACCACTTGGCAACTGGAACATGATCTTCCAACCTTATCTCTCCTTCATATGCCTTTGTCCTGCCATTCATCTATCACTCATAACATGTCAAATAACACAACTAATCTCTGTGCTTCCTAGAACAGTTTATCTCAAAGACACTCAACACAGTTTCTTAGGTATAAGGATCTCAGCACACCATCTAAAGCACATTGTTCAGCTCAGCCAATCAAGGACCCTAATAAATACCAAAATACAGTTCCCCTAGGCACCACACAGAAACAACACCAACTTCTACTGTAATGAAGATCACCAAACTTTCTATTTTGCATCATGTTGCTACTTTGAAGACAGTTTACGTTGTTGCAATTAAATGCTATTATACAATTGTTTGACTAATTATTCAAATAACAATAATTATTCAAATAATCACTGCTTTAGTACAAAAGTATATTTGGATGATATGAAAACAACCAGATATTTGAAAAAGCACAGCTTTTTGTGCCGTCAATATTTTGTTGCAAATTAAAAAAGTTACATGGCTCAAGTCTGTGCTAACTGTGTGGCCTCCAAGCGAAGTGCTTCCTATGGGAGTATGGGGAGAGGAAGGGTACTGTGGATTTTCAAAGCAAGAGTCAGGCAAAATTGTTTGTTCCCCTACTTCTCTCTTGACATTGGGTCAAAGCACTTAAGACAATAAACAGCTGTTACACACTTCAGCTCTGTGATCTACTTTAATGGTTAAAAGATCATGCCAGTAACAGCAACTGAAATGAAAACATTCAAGCTGACCTTTCCAAAAAAGTCTTTGGTTAAGTACAAGTCAGATGACAAGTCCTGACAGAGTCTTCAGCATTCCCAAAACAAGAAATATTTCAGACTAAGTTGTAAAATTTTCTATTAATCTATTTTGTATAGTTTTAATCACTTTGCAATGGTATTCTTCACAAGTTGAAGCTTCAAAAAGTAAGTTCACCGTGTTTATAATGAAGAACAAAATGTGAAGACCAACTACTTAGATGACTGTCCAATGCTTAGGAAAAGTCAATATTTCTTGTCCCAGAAAAGTGTAACATGATACAAAGGCTAGATTTCTCAGTAGAGCTGTTTCTTATAATGCTAACAGAGATTAAGTCTCACTACAAAAACTGGGGAAAACTGCATCCTCAGAAAGACAACTTCATCTACAACCCTTCAAAGACCGCTGAGAGTCTAGATGAGAATGAGAATCACTGAAGTAAGATAAACATTAAGGGAGGCATCAGGTAAAATATACAAAACACAGATCAAAAGACTGGAAAATTCAAGCAAAAAAAACCACAAAACCTCGGAGGAATAAAAAATGCTACTATCTCTGAATTTGTTACTCTATTTCCTTATCTGGTATAAGTCTGGAATATTGTTCACATCAGCTTGAAAAGACTGCTTTCCTTGCATTTTTAGAAGGAAGAAAAAACTCCCATCTCCCTTTAGGTTTTATTAGATCTGCAGTACAAATCTAACTGTAGGATGTACCAGCTGAGTCCTTTCCCATAGCAGAGATCAACAAAAAGTGTCATATATGCCACATCTGCTGATACTTGGATATCTACAAGCAATATCTCAGAATCGGGACAGAAAAATACTGGTTACAAAAATCAAAGCTCTCTGTCCTTAAGGTTTGGCTTCAATACCAAAATATGCTATTCTGTCCCACCTACAGAGGCAAACTAGTGCTCACCTCTGGAAGCACCTGCTTCTCTTTGTTTTTAGTTACTTTTAAATAAAATGTGCAACACGAGCCTTAGCAGTGCACTAACCTGAGTATTCAGACTTACTGCTGAATTTCTTCACTTGTGAATTATATATAACTGGACTTGAGTCTATGCAGAGTCATGGTTTATCAGCACACCAGACACTGACGCCTGAAACTCTTTACACAGGTGGTCAGTACCTACAGCTTGAATTTTAAAAACTAGCACATGAAAAGCAAAGTAGTTCCGGAGATTATCATAAATATGAATAAAAGTCTTATTATTATTTAAACAAAGGACCTGGTATGCTGAAGTATAACATCTCTCTTTTCAGATCCCAAACATCAACCGGATCTCTAAATAAGTTTATGAGAAGAAATATGCTCTGGTGGCAGATTTCTAATCCCACTGGAGAAAACCCAGACCATCTCCATTTAAGGTCAAGCAAGCAACAGCTGCACATTTTTGTCCCCCAGTACAAAATTAAGCAGATCAGAACCTCCAACACAGATTCTTTTTTTAAAGCTTCTCCTTTCTGAAATCCATGGGTGTCTGAACCAATTCACTTGGGGTGAATCAAACAGTACAACAATGTACTCATATATATATAGTCTTTATCTGTCAGACTGAAAACGACCCATAAACTGCACTTTGGCATCTGCCTCAGAACCTCACCAAAATCCCCAAGAGTTACATAAGGGAGTGATAAAAAACTGAGTGAGAAAAATGTTCTTGAGGGAGGGTACCCAAACAAGCTTGTTGTCACAGAAACAATATCAATACAACATCTACAACATCCACGTGGTCTGAACATGTGCAAGTTACTGTTATTTAATGACTACATTTTCCATCTCGAAAATTCTTATTTGAATTAGACATTTACAGAAGGTATATATTATATTTCTGATGAGAAGACTTTTTAATGCCTTATCTTGTGTATCTAAGAATCATTCTTTAAAAAGCAGACCAAGCTATGACTGTTGTCAACAGCTGACAAAAACCAAACCAGCACCTCATTTCTAAAAAGCTCCAAAACTATTAGGTGCAACTCACTAACAAAAAAGAGCTGAGAACTTGGAGTAGAGTAAGATCATTTCACAGTGACTTAGTTATAGAGAGGAACTGGCATCACAACTACTGCAGTGGTGGGTGTTATTATTTTAATAACCAAGTACAGAGATGAATTTCAATAGTGCAAGTTTCATACCGTACCTTAGAAAAGGCAAACAATGCAATGATAGCAGTACTGTTGCTGAATGACAGCACACAATAAAAAAACATGAAACTCACCTCAAGAAAATGCCAAATACAGTCAGCTTGACTGTGAAAGACTTATAATGTTAATAACGCCATAAGCAAATTATGAAGCCCTATACACCAGTAAAAAACTAGTCCTGACAATGGAAATACTGAATTAACTTTCAAACGAAATATGTGACCCTCATTTCCCAGGTTTGATATTAAAAGATAAAAAGCAAGCAGGCAGATTTTAATATATTAAAACAGAGTTGTTAATTTCAACTATGTTACAACCATTTTGTTGAAGAGCTAAACCTTATTTACAAAAACAAAATTAAAACTCAATTTGCAACAAGGTGTTACATCACCTCCAAGGTCTTTTTATCTCTGTTTTGCAGCATGTATCACAGCAGGGCTTAGACAGAAAGGGGAGAAAAAAAAAAAAAAAAGAAACCCACAACAAACATCAACATAAATTTTAAAACCCCACAAAGTTTGTTTTCCTTGTCAAAGCCAATCACTAATCTATGCTAAACAAGGACTGTCCAAACCAGATCTGTAAGTGTCCAGAGTTAGGCTGAGCTTCTGTATTTTTGCCTGTAATTTCCAAATCAGGAAGAAGGCCCAATGCTGTCAGTTGCATTCATATAAGAAGCCTGATGCTGGATGCTCACGCGCTCAACAGTTCCATCCTTTCACAGTCAGTAAATCCTCCACTACTTAGATGCACAAAGTCTACTCCATATATGCACTGAGGTCTCATTCGTCATTTCCTAACACAGGACAATATACACGAGATAACCTGGAAAGTATCATCTACATGCTACTCCAAAACAAACAGAAGGGGTTCTCAAAAATCATTTGGATAGTTTCCAGTAACAATAAAAAAGGGAAAGGGAGAAAGGGAGTAAGTGGGTGTTGTAGATGAAAGTGTAAATACTTCAAATTATATACGAATGACAGATTTCAGAGATGAAAAATACATACCAAGTTTTAATATGGGGGAAAAAAAATCCTCTAACCCACAAATTAACTTAAAGGTTGGAAGAGGCTTGAAATACAGGAAAATTACTTCAGTTCAATCATTGAGAGAAGGAAAGATTATATTGGAAAACACACATCATACACTGTAAACTGAATATCAGCTGTGTAACAGAATTATCAAAACCATACATACTGGAAATGTAGTTTAAGAAACTAATTGTACAAAAGAAAAATCAATCCAAGTCCAAAACCCATATGAAATGGCATCACCCACACCTGAGATTTAGGGGTTTTATGATGAAGTAACATATCCAAAACAGTTCCCTCAAAAAATTTCCATTTAAGTTCTTGTTTAACAACACACAGAGCATAGGCACAAGCAGCTCCCTCCACTACCCCACTGAAGTATGCTGCTCCCCAGACTCCTTCAGCCTGTGGCTGCGCAGGTGGTCTCCCTGGCACACAGTTCCCTTCACATAAAGGAAGTTCTTGACCATGTTTAATATATTACTGCTGTGAACAAGTTTAGAGGAGCAACTGCCTGTGTCAGAAGACAGAAATGGGACCAATCACAATTTGTGAGCTGATGAATGACACTAGAAGTCCTGCCTCTGGAACTTTTGTTATTTTTTTTCCCCTCTCAATCTACTTCAATTGTTCCCACAACTTGGTCACAGACTCGGACAAGTTGCCAGAGATCTACTTCCCACAGCTCTGAGCAGACACTGCTCTGCTTCACTGACAATCACACTAGAGGTAAGGCATCTTTCTTCTTTTATGCTTTTTAATTCTTCCAGCAAGGCACCGTAGCTTTCTAAATCAATTGCCTTACTCTAATTAACAGCTGGTTATAATAGCTTATAAAAAAATACAGAAATGTAGGTATTAACACTACAAATGAAAAATAAAAGATACTGTGGGGGGACACCTTTTAGCAATAATGCAGGCATCTAAGATTTTTCCACATGCATATGGGACACTAGTTGTCCTTGAGTATATGATTTACACAGGTAGCATTACACTAGAATAATTTTCCTCTGACCTTTATGCCTCCTTTCACATTTATCACTTTCTCTAAATACACAATCCATAAAGAGTAATTCCAAGTTTTGGTGAGACATTTTTGCTTCCTCAAAACTGCCTATCCACAGTCCAGCAACTGTAAAGACTTTCAACCATTTAACTCACAAAAGCATTTCTATCTAACAAAATTTTGTGCTGTATGATGAAAAAGTACCCTGAAAGATTTAAGCAGTTTATAGCAGTACTGGCACTGAAATTGTATCATGTTGCTGAAATTGCAGTTAATCTACAGAATTCGTAACACATTTTTATTGTGAATTTCTTAAAAGGTTTTCTCCTGCTAGTCACTATCTGCCAAACTTGTCCTAGAATGCTTCTAATAACAGATAAGTAATTTAGCTAAGGATTTGTAATATGAATTGAATTTTGAATGCAGAAAATAATCCATTTTTTTCCAACTACGGGAAGCCTGCACAACAAAATACAACCCCAGCTTTAAAAGTCACAGCAAACAAAAAAGTGCATCTTAAACAAACGTGGCATAAAGCACATTTCAATATTTAGATACACAAACATTTTTAGAAGGAATAGAACTCATGAACAGGTAGTCTAAGGAATTTCTCCTCTTTACAGTCACATTCCTCCCCTTCCATCAATTTACACCTTACCACTTGGATCTACTTAATGTTCTGCTTTTAGCTAAATCAGACTTATAGACCATAATTTTGTGAGGCACGTTTTCCCAGTTATCAGACACAATTCCTTTTCCTATTACTGACTGGTTGGCATCAGGCAAAATTATATGCAGATGTTTGGCTTTGTGTTCAGCAGCCTTGTGTCAGTTTTGAACAGACAAATGCTGGAAGTGTCCTGACATTCTGTTAGTTTTAAGGCAAATAACCTGTTATGAAGTTCTCTAGAAGCTGCTTCCAGCAGGCAGAAGCAGCATTTCAGACCTGCCCAGCACCTTCAAACCAATGTCTGCAATAAGTAAGAAGATTCTGAGCCAGACAAGTTTTTTTTTGGGTTTTTTTTTACCCCTCTAAGGCTAAAGTTAGATAAAATGTCTTTAAGTGAAAAGAGGAGTTTGTGTTTATTCTACCATGCAGAAATTCTAACACAAATACTCCATCCACACACCTTTAAAAATATAGAGTCTATGCATACACACACAGATTGAGCAAACACATAGAACCTTAAGTGCTGCAGGCAGCTCTTTACTGGAATGCATCCATACCACCAGCAGGTTAGACAGCTGTTCGTCTGAATGCTATCCTGCCATAAGGTTAGGTAGATAAAATTAGGTTAAAGTAAATGACAATGTGGCTCAAGTGTTAAGGTAAATCTAAAAATTTCACACTGATAACATCCTCTGTCACAGACATCCAAAGCCTGAGTAACAACTGCCAACAGTCATGACAGAAGCATGGGCCATATAGCAGGTGATAACACAAACCAGACCTAAAATAACACACGAATTAGATCAAATTAACAATTTTCTGCCTTTCTCATTTGTCAACACCATTATGTTACTTGTATTGAGACATGCAGATTTATGTCTATACCACTTTTTTATTTTTAGAAGTTGCATTTATTTCTCATCCTCTGCAGAAGTTAAGAATATAGTGTATTCACTGTACAATACTGAACTAAAAATCAGATAACAAAGGTGATCCTCACTGATTTTTTCAGACCATCAGCAAACAAAAATGTACAGGATGCACCTACGCAACTGCAGGAACAGCTTTTTAATAGCTTTAAGATTATGTGAGTTGGGAATAGGAAAGTACCCCCATTTGAGAAAAACCTCACAAGAAAGTAATGTTTCCTAAACTACTAGTCGCTTTAGAACTGCAAGATTGCATTTCCTTTCTGTAGACTGATACATGGCTAAAGAGGACTTTTTTTGGTATCAAATTACTTCTCAGAAGCTGAATTTGCCTACTATGTTTTTGGTTAAATCAACAGCATGTTCCTGTCCACCAAGCTGACAGAAAGGTTAAAGAACACACTTGCAACATGTTTTCAACCTTCAGCCCTTTCTTTCCTCTTTTACGTTTTCTTTTTAAAAATAATTTAGAAATTACAATATCAACTTTCCTTCTTCTGCAGGCAAGCTGTTGAATTGGCTAATATCCTTAATATTCTTCCTCAATATAAACAATGCTAATATCCTCAATACCCTTCTTCACTGACACAACTGCTTAGTGCAACTTTCAGCCTAAAACAAGAATAAGCCGCAAAATTCTGTACCCCAACACAGAACCTACAAAATTCAGCTGCTGGGTTAAATCCTAGCAAGCCACATCTATACTTTTTTATTTAAACAAAACAAAAATAAAGCATAGAAATGATGACCTACCTTTATAAATCACCTCTGTACTTGAAAAATCTGTAAACAATTTTGGTTTTATCATTGGCAACTTCTACTTAACTGAAGTGACAGTAAGTAGTGAGACCCTCTAGAGGTCTCAAATTAATTTAGATCGCTTCCTTCTTCACTCCCTTCTTACCTCTTTGCTTCCTCACAGTAACAGGGAGATTTTTCAGAATTAGAGGTCTCAACTGCAGTGAGACAGACCAACGCAACTTGGAATTATATACATTACCACAGCACAGACAGCACAGATGAAATGCATGCCTACAGATCAACTGCAGCTGCTGTGCATAAACTTTGCAATGTCTTCTCTGCGACCACTCAGTGCACAGACTACTGTGACAAAGGGCTCCAAGTTCAATTGAACTGACAGCATTTAGTCCTGCACGTAGGGTGGTTCTTTGCTTTGTCACTATACACGCAAATCTTTAAACTTATCTCCTCTGAATATCCAAGTGGATAAGTCTTCCTGCCTAGCCTAGGAGTATCACACTGCACACACAGCTACAAGAATTTCTTAAGCCAGGTCACTTTTGCTAACAGCTATAAACATACAATAGAACAAGATTTATGTAACTTAATGATACTTTTTCCATCACTATGTTTATGGTTATTAACACAATTATTTTCAATGGACAAAACTGAATTATTGGGTTTTGAGGACATTTTACTGAAAAAAAAACCCTATGCAATAGACTGTTACACAATATTACTTTTCAACAATGCCTTTTCAGGGCTTTACTTAGTCATGTGCAACAGCAACAAATCAAATATGTCAAACATCTTCTGTTCCTCTGATATCACTCCTGCATTTAGTAAACATATGACAGGAAACAGCCTGTGACTAAAATTGCTGTGGCATTTCTAAAGGAGCCAAATTTATCCCATGTGACTTCAATGGAGTCAATGCAGTTGCAGGAACAAGGAATGAGCATAGGCCCCAGTTTTTCACTTTGGTCACATATCTCTGTTGTCATTATGAAGGTCACTCTGAAACAAAGATAAAAATAATCTAACACAAGTGAGGGAAACAGTCATATGTCAGTGAAGAAGGAAGCAATAATTATAATCGGCAACTTATTCTAAAGGTACCAGGTGTTAAGGATCCCCTATACAGTAGCATGCTGTTGAGCTCTTCCTGAAGATTTGCACTGTGCACAAGATGAGCCTTTCACATTAACAATGATGGATTCACACATGCACACTGCAATGTGGGTAGTTGCTTCTCTTGTGCAATACTTGATCTTGTCACAAGTGAGTAACAGGTCTTGACTTAAAAGATGTTAAATGTATGTGGGTTTTTTTTTTTTTAAATCGACTGTACTTTGCATCCTTTTGCTGCACTTTCAAGAAGTGGTGCATGCATAATATTTCTTAATATTGACCTAAATCCATCAAGAAACTAAAACAGCAGATAACAGTTACTATTTGTAGCCATTACCAGTCTTCATTTCAGTGTAATGATTTCTCAGGTTGTCCATTTTGACCTTGATAGACATCCCTATGCAGCTGTGTTAATGAGTTTGTTTCTCTTTATGCACACTTTAGGTGGGTGACAGCACCATGAAGGATTAACAAGCAAGGTAGGTGTTTATTAGTTGAAGCCTTGCACTGGTGAAGACAAAATCATTGAAATACAGACACAGATTTCACTTCCTTTGCTTACAAGAAAGCTTCTCACAGATAGGCTTATTAGTAGGTAAAACTAACCTTAGTAGGTAAAACACCACACAAGTGTTTCAAAAATCTCCAAAACCATATGAGCTTTTTAAACAAGAAAGTTAAATTACTCTGTTTTGACCTTTCCTCGTATCTTCTCTACAGTATTTTCTATCTGTAAAAGATACATATTTTTACTTAGGTTATGCTCTTTGGTTTTTAATCCTTTTGTATCATCTGGCTGGCCATGGACATTCAAACAGCTAACGCCAATACAGCCTGTCAATTGAGCCTATTGCCTGCTCCCTCAGCAACATCCCTCACTATTCCAAAAGGAATTGTATTTTTTTCCGCCCAAGAAAGAACTCAATCTCTCCTCACCTGTGCTGTCTTTGCATCTGTGATGCCCAATCACCTAATATTGTTTTTATGTAAGCACTTCAAAAGGCCCAGGACTCCGCCCCTTGACTCATGCATGTGAAACATATGCAGCAATGCAGCAGTGCACATGCTGGCACGTGTGCCATTAGATTTAATGTAGTACACAAATAGGTTTATTGTGCATATATATAGGTAAAAACTCATATTGTTCCAATCCTTCTGAGAATCTTAAGAAAAACAGCAGCCAGGAATAAGACATATGTTGCTGTAGGAGGTCACACGAGCGACAAGTTAGTGATGAAGTCATCTGCACGAAATACTATTCTCTGTGCAGTGTCTGTCACACAAGCTTTTCTGTATTAGCCTAAATCCATCTACCATGCCTTGTCTACAAGAGCATAAACAGTCTAATGCACCTCAGCCTCTACTGGGCTGAAAGAATAAATCTGCCTTCAGCCAAGTCTCTTGAGAGATCCTGTGCAGATCTTGCTTTTAAGGCGCTCAGCGCACACAGTGACCATCAAAGAGCTAAGCAGAATATACTTGGCAAGCACTTAATGCTGTACCTGGTTTTGTCTACCTAAGCAGTTAAAAGTCAAACATAGGAGAAAAATTATAATCACTATGAAAGCACGTTCTTGTGTGTGCTTTGTTTGCAATAAAGTTCTGATCAACTATAGCTTAAAACATCATAACAAAAATCTAAAGCCCAGTTTTAAGAGAAGATGTCATCACATGGAATTCTCTAATGGTATTAAAATATCCATGTGTAGTCTGGTTTCTTTTGAAATTATCTATTTAAATACCAACACTGCCACTGGAAGCACACTTATTCAACTCATACAGTACCACTTGACTACAGCCCAACACAGAGGAACTGGAAGAATCTGTAAGACTCTTCTGTGTTGAAGTTTTTCCATTTTAGTCATATCTAAAGACAAATGTATGGACAAAAAAAAGCACCTCTGATTCAGTCAGGATCATCACATAACTCGGGCAGTAGATATTTAAGTAATTGTTTTATGTGGCATGTGTGAGTAAATTTCATTTACTGCCAAAAATCCCAAAATGACACGGAGAGACCTTCTGTGAAAAATATGATCACAATATAAATTCATAAAATATTTTGGTGCAAGTGCAACTTTAGGAGCAGAGTTTGAGATACATACATATTATCACCACCTTGAAAACCTAGTAAATACATTGTAACAGCACCTACAGAATCCACATCATTATAAACTAAGCAAACCTGTATCAAAGTCAGCCTCTTGCCACAGAAGGTTCATACAGTTCAAAGTGCAACTATCTATTGGAAGTTTTAAGACAATCAACACCCTGTGCTTTCATGTACCATTAAAAAGGCAGAAAATATACTTGAAATATTTTGATTGAAAATGTACTTGAAAAAAAAAACTCACTTAAGAGACATGGATACACCTGCTTTATTTTGTCCCTTAGAGCAGTCTCCTTCCTTTGCACATACATTCTGTAACACATTGTCCTCTGTGTGTGTGTGTGTGTATATAAAAAAAATCAGCCCTTACACTGTTTTATCTGTGGAGAAATATACTGCTAAGATTCACTATAGCAATGATGCATTAGCTTTTAATTACCTCCCCAAAAATTTACTTTTCCTTTCTGAAATACTTCAAGATTTCTTTTCCTCCTTTCCAGAATAAGGAGCTGGTAAATCAGGTTACCTGCCTGGGTCAGCAACAGTGAGCAGTAATATCCAGATCTCCTGGCTGAAAGGTCTGTAACTAGTCATATCATTAGACGTTAACATATGCTTAAACAAATAAAGTGGGGGTCAGAGGGAAGGGGTGGTGAGGACAAAGGTGGGAGGAAAAATCAGCCAAGGCTTCTTCTCAGACTGTAAAGCATTATCAGAATCAAAACAGTGATGTGGATAAAACCCACATATCCACAGTTTCCATTTTAGCATTCCTTATCACTGCTAAGAAGCAGGTGCTCAGTAGCTATCAGGAGGAAAAGGAAAATGCAGCACAAACCTAAACTTGAAAACCAGAAATTTTAAAGTCCTCTTTTAAAGTAAAAACACAGTAAAGAATCTATTTACTTCAGGCTTTTTAGAACTTTAAAACAATATCTATTTGCACTCATCAAAATCACTTCTGTGTTTCTAACTCTTCACTTTCCTGCTTTCCCAGCTCCACAAAGGCTGTCTAAACAAAAAGAGAAGATAATAGGCACTTTGCACTATTCCTGACAACTTCTCTTCTTTCCTGCACTCCTAAAACCTCTGATTCGTGCCCTCTGCTTTCTTGTTGCCATGGAGAAGGTCCAATACATAACCCGCTCTGCTCTGAGGAGAGCCTCAACTATTGAGGTCAACCCACAAGCACGTCAAAGGCTCCAAGAGCTCTTTGTGAATTTCTGCCTCATTTTAATTTGTCTCTTGCTGATCTGTATCATTGTGATGCTCCTCTGAAGTTCCAGCACCTCTCCACACAGTCCTCTAGGAAAGTCACCCCAGAGGGAAGAGAGACCTACACCCACAACTCCCAATGCAAGGATCTTCTTATGAGAGGGGCTAGCACTTGGACTAGAGCTGTATGCCAACCATCACACTTCTATCTTACTACCTGCTAAATGTATTAAAAACACAGTTCTGTGCAGAACGGTGTTTAGTGCCTGTTGATACAAAGCTGTGCATGACCTGATTTGTCTGTCTCAGTCAAGATGTGCCTTTTCTAAATGGGGTAAAGTACTGGCTTTTCAGGGAGTTGGCAAGTGCCTCAATGTTTTAGCTAGAGCACAATAACAACTTCACTTTTAAGGGGCCTGGTTGTTTTTAGGCTTCTCTGAAAATCCTTAAGACCTCGGATAGGTTTCAAATTTGGCCCACATCTGTCCAAAGAATAACTATGGGCACACAGCCCTCATTGCATCCTAGGAAAATTTCTGCTCTGCTTACTTAAAGGTGCTGCATCTCTGCATTATCAATTGAAGACATTCTAATTGTTTTGATGTTTAGGGAATATGAGAATAAACCAGAAATAGCTTCTAATCCAGAAATAAGAAAAACTATTTCATATGCTTTTCTCCCTATGTGAGTGATCTTATATACAGATATATACACATGTGTGTGCACATATATGCACACCCTTGGATCTGGAAAAAAATAAAAGCCACTTAATTTACAATATTTCACAAGATACAACCTTACAGAACCAAGTGACGTCTGCAAAGTTTTGACAATACACTTAGCAGAAAATGTTGACATTACCACATTGGTATCAAATATTCGATTTTCTATGGTCATTTAACTGGCTTCACAATTGGCATAACTCAAAGAGTTCTTAATATTTGGCTTCTGAAGACTTTATTATGGTCCAATGTAACTTATGCAGTAATTGTCTCAGTTTAAAACTCCTGAAATAAGGTCGATCACTATAGGAAATTAGTTAGCTACAGTATGAGGATTAGGACAAGCACTGATGAGATCAACAACACACTGCCTGACTTGCAAGTCTGTATATGACTATTAGTGATGCAAACTGTCAATGTAAAACAAGATTTCCATTTCATGCATTCTGATCACTCACAAATGCAGAGATTTTAGCAAGTACACTTTCCCCATTAGTCCTTCTTAAGTCCTCATTAGCCACAAACACTGTGCACTTTGGGGAAAATAGAGTATGAAATAGAAAAAAATCTGAAGTCACTTCCTTCTCTTTTTAAATCTGTTTTTCTGTGATGGATAGGGTTTCCAGTTTTAGTTTACTTTAGAGGTGTTTCACGAGATTTCAACTGGAAATAGGCAACAGTTTTACAGTGCTGAAAACTTCCTGAAGAAAAAATGTGTTCAGAATAAAATATCACCACATACATTCTGAGGACACATTGGGATTACAGGTTTTCTAAGACAGTAACATATAGAAGTCAAAGCAAAGCATTGCTAAAAACATAAGCATACACTCCTCTCCCAGAACCAATCCAATACTTTCCTCTTATGTATCAGAGATGACAGTATTTAAAAACAATAAACAAAAAAGATCAAATACAAAGTATAAATAAACTGGAAGCCCTACTGTTATTTTTCAACAGTGGAGATAAATTGCATGTTAATTTGTGTCTTAGGATTCTGATCAGAAAATCTGCTACCATCATGTATATCACTAAATGTGAACTGAATCCAGAGATAAAAAAGAATAAAACCTTTTGTACATAGTACAATCTTGTTTGTATACTTCCATGGGTTTTAGAACTAACATCTATTGTGTTTTTACTGATGAAAGTGACTGCTTGAAAGTGTATTAATACATACAATAAGGTACTTAAATACAATGTGGTTTAGAATGAAGCCTCCATTCTACCATCTACTTATTAAACTTATGTAAAAGAGAGATAGGCATTACAGAGCTTTCTAATTCTTTATACTTCATTTTTTCTCTTTTGGTTTTCACCAGTAATCTTGCCTATTTTGCAGTGCTCAGATCCCTTACATGCACTTAATTTTCACTCACTAACTAGAGCTCATAAGTGAAACTTTGATTATACTTTCATAAAATTCATTAACATTCATTTTTATTATGGCTCATAATAGTAAATCTGAACACAGCATGTAGCTTGGATTAAGTTTTCAATTCCCTGTTCCACTCCAACCAAGGCTACAACCTTTTGCTAAGTTCATTTTACACACTGATAATGAATAAAGAGAGCTAAGCAGGAAACAAGTTGGTATTACTCTTCCTCCAAAAGAACTGACAAGCTTCCACAGCAATTTTACACTGGCAAAGAGACAAACCAGGAATTAAAAGATGGTGGTTTTAAAGATGTGCCTCCTCAGTCAGCTCCTTACCAAAACTGAATATTTTTACCTATTTTTCCTTAGGTGAATACATGATCTATTTCAGAATTGAGATTTTGCTCTGATCAAGACTAGCCAGTAAGACACTAAAGAGGGCAGCAGACACTTGCATTTCTTCATGAACTTCTATGCACCAACTTGCCAATAGCAGTCCTTCCCAGCAAAACTGAATCACTTAGTGGAAAAATAAGTGGAAAACAAGCTTAAACGCTTTTCATAAAACATTTGCCTCCTGGCATAAACTTTTATGCAAGTTTTGTTATAACTACACCCAGAACAATCTTGTCAAGACACACATAGTGGTGCTCAAAAGTACTTCATCTGGATCTTCTCTGTCAAAATTAGAGCAGAGTAATGCACACATTCATTTACAGTGTGTTTTTCTTCCTCTCTAGAATTATAGAATCATAGCACAATAGGGTTTGGAAGGGATCTTTAAATATCATCTAGTCCAGCCTCCCAATATGCTATATATATTAATATACTGTAGCTTACAGAGCTGTGCTTGTATGGCTATTAATAAACATTTCTAAGAATACAATTAGAAAATACTTGTCAAGTTCTATAAGATCCACAGATATATCTCTTACATAGCAAAAAATATAGTCCTTTTAGCTTTAACATACATCTTAAAAATAAAAAAAGAGATCTGTTTTAATTGTGGAAGAAGACAAGTGAATACCTCATGTTCGCTGCAAGCATTAAAAATAGCACACACCTATAAGGATTCCTTTTTAAATTGACGCTAAGAAGGAACTCTGGTAATTTAAGTAACTTAAAATAGGCCCTACTTTTATTATAATATCTGACAGTTACTTTAGCCGCACTGATTGCTTCATAAATCTATTTTGTTTGGGGTTTTAAGATAAAAGAATGCCAGAAGGTTCATTTTTGTAAGGACATAAAATTAGAAAACACTGCCCTCTTGTGCTGTTCCCCAGAAACACAGCTAATAATAAAAGCTATTCTTTTAAGAGAGTTTTGGCATCATTTCATCGTTTGTGCTGAGTAGTCCTATTTGTTTCTTTCATATATAGAAATCTCAAAATTGCTAAGTTATTAATACCATCCTAAAATCAGCTATTGTGTATGTACTATTAAAAGCACTAAGGATGAGTCCTCTGACAGCCAAATCTAGATTCTTAGTAAGGCATTTGCAAAGCACCAATGAATGCTTCACACCACACTGCCGGCAGAAACTTACCTATTGCACTTACAATGCCAAACCCCAGAAAAGTAGGCAATATTCCTATTAACAGGTACATTTTACCCAGATGAGAAATACTACTTTGGGTTTGAGTTTTCGGTTCGAGGCTTTTTCATCTACAGAGGTCTTAATTTAAAAGGTATCTGGGGGACAAAAAAAGGCTAGTAGGTGCACCCAGATTCCTTCTTTGTTGGGGAGGGGAAAAAAATCTATATATTGTAAACAAACATTTCTTTCCTGGCAGAAACTAAAATCAGGTAAACAGCTGAGGACATGATGAAACTGATGTGAGCCTACATTGCTTACTACTGAACAAGCAACTCAAAGCTACAATCAAGAGTCTGCTGCAAGCACAAGAGGGCAGATCAATGCACATTATGGATCTTTCTAACAACAGAGGCCTCAACCTGCTACTCAACTTTCTGCTTATTGTCTTGGTTCTAGTGCTCGCATTTATCCTTGTGAAGCTGATGTGAACTTCTGCGAGGCTCCACTTCCATCTCAAACCTGAAGGTTTTGCAATGATAATATAGACACTTCAAACTATCTAAATGTCAATACGCAAAAATTGCAGAGATTGAAATATCTGTCAGAGAAAGGTTCAAACTACTTCATCAGAAATCATTCTTAAAAGCTGCGCACAATTATCTACCTGCCACTAAGAAACCATCTAGAGACTTCCTGAGTACATGAAGAAATCCAAGTATGCATCAGCTGTTACTGTAGTTCTCACTGCTACACATGACTTACCAAGGAACATTCTTTCTGCAATAATTAATATTTTAAAAAAATTATTTCTATTTCCATAGAACACATACTTCATGGGAAACGACCGATACAGAAGGAAAACAGAATGAAACACCATTAAGTGAGTTGACAAGGTACATCAAATGACCTGTGGAGAGCAAAAGTGCAGATGCTGAAGATGGAAACAAAGATATCCCACGAAAAGTAACTAATCCTAGCTGCTGAAAGCTAACTATGTATTTTTTTGACTACCTGCAGTTCACAGTAAGATCTTAAAAGACAGAAGTCATTAGTATTATGCAGCAATATCAAGAGGCAGCTCTCCCCACAACTGAAAAATAAGTGACCAGTAGCAAGGGTTATAACTGCCTAGGAAGTCCTCAACACTGACATATACATGAGCAGTAGGTAGATCTGCGGAAGTACAAGAAGTATGCTGTGGCCTGAATTAAGCAGACTTACCACTTACTTGCACAGGTCAAGTGTGCAGTGTGGGAGCCCTCAAGCTGTATCTGACACAGCACTTGTTACTTGCTAGAGCAATCATTCAGTCCATAGCTTGTCCTCACTTCAAGCATGCAACTTAGGCTTCTTTCATGGCCCTTTACAGGGTAATGTACTCTCCTCATGGGTCTCTTGGAAGGGCAGTGACCAAGAAGAGCTCGCTTTTGCTGGAATTATTTGCCCAAAAAGTAGCTCTACATACCTGAGATATGCTGGGAAAGGTGTCCAGAAGTAGATTTCATACACTATATTGGGGCCAAACAGCTTATTTGTAGTATCTCTTTCTCAGATACAACACAAAATCAAAGTCCACCAACACACATGCACTGTACAGTAAACACAATGCCATATATGCATACTAACAGTCTTTTATAGACATGCAAAAAAGGCAAATGTTGCTCCTAGGGCGGAGGAAACCCCAGCTTTCTATTGCCAACAGCACATCCCTGATTCAGCACATAAAACTGTTAATCCAGCCCTTCAATTACCAACTATACTACAGAGCTGATCTAATCAAGTTCACACTCAGGATTTCCAGATGATTACCAATGTTGTAGAGTGATTCAGTTATCTGGAAGAGATCCATCTAAATTAGGACTACAGAAAGACTTCTTGTTTGTGAAAAAGTTTGTGCAAGTCCTACTGTTCATGGGCATCTGCATTCTACTCTATGCTACCTGCTCCAAAGTTGAGGCAGCATTAGGCACTGCAGTACAGATATAAAAAAACTTCTCACCTGCTCCAAAATACAAGCAACCAATATTTACAATAGCTTCTGCAAACTACCTATCTACTACTTAATGTTGATACAATAATATCTACTCCTCTCTGTGTGCATTCAAAGCAGAAAACTCTGCACAGCAACACTTTATCACTTATTTTTGTAATACTGAAATCTTCTGTTTTCTTTAAAAAATACGCAGATTTACATACATGGGATGTATGTTATTAACAGTTACATATTATTTTGGAATATTTCTGCTGATGCCTGACATAGATGGCTTGAAGCATACCAAAACCACAGAAATAGATATGAAGCCTACTAGTCTGAAAAAAGATTAAAAACAGGATTCCCAACAAACCAGCTGCTCAGCAATGTACCAAGCTTATTGTCTTTATGTTCTTCTGTGTATGCAAAAGCCCCCCAGAACTGGGGAAACCATTCTGACATTTAATAGCTAAAACAGCTAACTAATTTATCTGATGACTAAAAATAAATAATAATAAAACAAAACATTAAAAATCACATTTTCCTTTTTAATAGAAGAAGAAAGATGACTCTATGCCCACAAATGGTAATCCAGATCTGAAATTACATATAAAGGAAGTCTATAAAAAACTCTACCATTGGCACATACAAACAATCTCAAGAAATAGCCACAGCCGCCTCCTCTCAGTCTGCCATGAAAATTACAGATTCAACAGATGTTGAAAAAAGCTGTTCAAAGTTATCTGGTAATCAATGTCTCTTTTTGCAGTCAAACGTGGTCCAAGCCTAGTTTCCCAGAAACCACCTGCCAGTACTCACTCGACTCAGCCCATATATGCACTATAACAAACACAACCCCTGTTGTTGGACTACCAGCTTCACAGCAAAAGGAATGGAAGACAAAAGCTTAATTGGGTCTCACAGTGGGGTTTGCTTTGCTAACTAAAGGCATTAATTCCTCATATTAAAGTTTTATCTTGCTGAAAATTATCGTTTCATCAAGATCTGGCAGAAAAAATGTTGACATTAGTTGTTTTCAGTTTTCTGATCTGCCAGGATCATAAGGAAAAACTAGCTCTGAGTTGACACTTAGGAACAAAATTTTCTGTGGCAGGAATATTACTTAGAAGGTATTGTAACTTTTAATCTCTAATGCAGTTTTACAACTTTTAATTCACCAGTATTTAGATGTTCTGTTTAGAAATGAAGATTGTTACAGTATCTCTGAATTTTTAATACATTAAAATTTAATTTCCAGTAACTTGTACATACATGGTATGAACAAGACAGTGTCTTCCTCAGAGAAAAAACAGTAAATCAGATACATTAAAGGGAAAATATGCACTTAAGCAACTTCCATCTATTATTTCCGCTATCTTCTGACACAAATTAGCACATCATGAAGAAATCATACAAATACTCCACATACTGCAAAAAAGAGATTCATCCTGCAATGCCTAAAACACTCTACAGAGGTAGTAAGTAATTATGCAACCTTCTGAAATCTTCCTTTTTATTGTATTATCTCCTTCAATTTTAAAGGCCTGCTTCCATTTTAAATCTAATTTCTGGACGAGCACACAGTATGTACTTAAATGTAGTCAGATAATAGGATCAGGCTTTAAGAAATGCCTTTTGATAAAAACATACAGCTTCTTTATCCAGAATTGTTTGGCTTCCCTCACACTTCGGTAAATGGAAAACGCTGTCATGTATTCCAAGCATTTTCTCCCCTCAACACAGTCATAAATCACACACTTCCTTCTTTTTAACCCCTCAGAATTTATTGCACTAGTAGTGTGTCCTGAAGATGAGCTATATGTTGGAAATAATTAAGTGCATGGGGAAACATAAATTCTGCAGAGTAATTATTTTCATTGAAGTACTGTCCAAATCTGTTCCTCGTTTGTATGTTCTGGAAAAATCATACATATTTCTATCACATACACAGCTGAACACCACACATTCACTGAAAAGTTTTTCTGTTTATCCATGTCACCTTTTCTAAAGTTGCAAACCTACGTCCTAAAAGAGGATCTCAGCATAGCTGTAGGACTTGTACAACATTGAGCTTCCCTTACAATGCACAGCAAATATTGTCTGTTTAAAGAAAAATATTAGTTTACAACTGCAATGGAAAAGTTAGATGACAGGCTGTTTAATTTGGGGAACAACATGTAACAAAAACCAACAGGTAAATGCTGAGTTAAAATTCAGGCTATTAAGGAAGCAGAGAATCTTAATTTTGAGAGTAATTAACCTTGGAATAGCTTTTAAGGGCCATAGTACATTGTTGTTTAAAGTAAACTTCAAAGCTTAAGAGTTTATAAAAATCAGATAATTCAGAGTTTTACAGGATAAACTATCTATGCTAGACTGTGAGGGCATTAAAAATCCCCTGTAGATATTAACACAACTAATATAAAATAAATATTAAGTCCAATAGCTGCCCTTGAACTTTCAAATTCAATTTAGATAGCTGCCCTATATAGTCTCTCCTTTTATCAGTCTACTTTAAAGATAAAAAAAGACAGCTCTACTCTAAGTTAAAAGAATATTTCTTTTTGTTTGCTGTTCATGGCAATGGTAGTTTTAAACTAAAATGATGATACTGGTTGGGTGGGGGTTAGGGGTGAGAGCTGTAAAAAGCACTGCATTTCCATCAGCAAGATGTAATTATTAAAAGAAAAACAGAAAAATAATATCCACTCAGAGGAACACAAAAAGTTTCTACAGAGGTGTGGGGTTTTCCCCTTTTCTAAGTCACCAGCTTCCTCTGAGAAAATCTCATGCGTCCTCTTCTCACTTTCCTAGCTACATATTCTGAGATTATAGTTTTCTTGTCTTTTTCCAAAATAACAGCATTATCAGGTTCCAGGTGCACACACAGTGACCTTCGGAGAAAAAAAAACAAACAAACAAACAAAAAACAGCACACACTTCAGCTTTCTGTTTGTCTGGGTCCTCTTTCACAACCACGTGGTCTCACTTGAGGAAACATAGCAACAGATTAGATTTCAAGGCTCATCAACACAACTCCAAATCACACCAACAAAAGTGCTTGCTAAGGCCACCAAGAACCTCCTCCATATTCCTTGTGCCCTTAATCACTGTCAGGCTCCCTGTGCCCAGAGGCTAGACGGATCCTGTAATATATGCCAGTACTGACAGAGATAACAACAACCAAAGCACAAAAACAGCCTCAAAGTTTCAGGCAAAACCTCAGCTTTTAACATTACAGCCTCAAAAACCTGAAAATGTGCAGCACCATCTTATCAATTTGGCCAAAGGGATAAATAGTCCTTGTGCTCCTCCTGTTGGTTCTGTCCTCCAAACACAGCTCAGCATCAGCATGTACATGAATGGCGAGTTTTGAATATCCATAATAGATACACGCCTTCCTTCATTCATTTCAAACATGAAACTTTACCCTCATACAAAAAACACCCCAAATACCTATCTGTACAAATTACCAGTTTTCTCCAGCCTCAAGATACATTATCTCTCCTGAGAGAATATTGTAGCGTAACTTCAGGATACCTTTCAGGAAAAATTACAGTCTACAATTCTTTTGGCAAGTCAAGTTTACGTACATAGGTAAACCCTAATATTTAGATTTTAAATATTGTCCTCCCCCACAAGGCATCTTTTCCCATTAGGAGAAAGCTTGGAACCAAATATTGTGAATTACCATGTTAGAAAGGGTTACCTGTCTCAAATTCACGTCTGATGTTTTCTCTAATAAAATACTTCAAGAACAATACATTAAGAAGCATGTATTATTCTACTTAAATTCATCAGCTACTATTAACCGATTCTAATTAGTTAAAATACAAGTGGCAATATCAAGCTGAATTTAGTTTTTAAGGACTAGGCACAGAGATACTGAATATTAATCCTTGCAGTAGGCAGGAGTCATTCCTACTTTGCTGAATACATAAATACAACCTCTTTGTAAACCCTTTATGACCAAAATATATTCACATTTCTCACATGACGTTGTGACCAATGTTACTTTACTAAACTCTTATTGCGTCCAGCTTCAGAAAAAGACATGCCGGTCTCATAGAGAGGTACAACAAATCACTGTAAACTGTAAGCAGATGCCAGGAAAAAAAAAAAAAAAAAAAAAAAAAAAAACTCTTTCTGGCACTGAGGTAATATTGAGAAATAAACACCAGAATCCCTAATCAAAGTTTTAAAACATGATCTGATTAAGAGGACCTGTTCCCTTGCTGATGTTATTCCTCAGGCCTAACACTTGATGGCAGCAAACACCGAACTTTAGCCTTACCTGCACAGCTTGTTCATCTCCTGTTCTAAAATCTTCAAGTTGTTGCACGTGCCATGCAGCTCCGCCATAGGGCTTCTCAGCAGTCCTGCAGTCCAGGGGATTTGCACGTAGCTGTTCTTTAAGCCACATTTGAGTCCTCACTGCTGGCTGTATAGGAGCTCCACCCACAGCTTGCTGTCCCAGAGTTGCATATCTCTGCCCAAAAGCTTCACAACTGGCTGCTGTAGGTTTGCTTTCAGGTAAGGCACTGTAGGTCAAGTCTAAGGCATGTCTCCTACTCGGGGAATCTGAAACAAAATCGTCTTTGCTGCATGTTTCAAATTTGTATTTGCAGTCTAGTAGAGAAGATCGTTTTTTCACCATTTCTTTGTCCTCAATTTTTAGCAGCTCCATGCTATCGTGCAAACAATTTGGCCCATTTGTCCTTAATTGTGGTGACACGACTTTGTCTGTACTAGCCCTGGAGTCCACCAAATGACTACTACCATCTTGGCTGAAGGTATTTGATGAGCTGAGTTTAGACAAGGAGGACCATTTTCTTACAGGTCTTGCATCTTTCATATCAAGAGAATTGTCCAGGGCACCCTGATTTCTGCCTCCTCCTGACCGTACAAAGCTTGTGCTCCATTTTGAACCATCAGACTGGAAAGCTTCTCTGTGTTTGGAAAGTGAAGAGCTGGCATTAGACGGCATCACATGGGCAGTTGGAATAGAAACCAGTGATCGGCTGGGCTTAAATGAGGATGTTCCACTTGAAACTGAATGATCTGGGAAAAGAGATTTATCATGTAAATAATTCTAATACAGAGCTCAGAGGACAAATAATCAAATTCAAGGTCAAATACATAACAGAAGGAAACTGGTTTCTTGACAAAGTAGAGTCTTCTAAACCATTCAAGATTAGAAAAAAATGGAATCTTATTGAAAGTGGAAGATACTAAATTTTTTTTTGCACTGGTGCCTTCATTACTAAAAGAGAACTGTACTAAGCAGTGGCAACAGCAGCTCCTGACAGACACAGTTCTGAGGCTGTAAGCTGGGGGCAGCACTCAATCCCCAGCTTTAAGGTTGCAAACTGTATTTCTCTCCCACTCCACGTAATATTAAGTAGCTTCTATGTCATAAATGGTAGAGGCATCAAAACGCAGGACCACCAGGACTGATTCCTCTTCCATTACTCCTCATTTTTGAAAGGCAAAACAATTCACTAAATGCACTTTGTAAAATGGTAGTGCTGGAGAAGCCAGTTTAATGACAGCATCTTGGACAGAACTATTCCTCCTTCTTCAATCTCACCAGTTTTTAACTATGCCTCTTGTGCTAGTTTTGACAGGGATACAGGTAATTTTCTCCACAGTACCTGGTATTGTGTTACGTTTTAGATTTCTGTTAGAAACAGGGATGTTTTCACAGAGTTAAAGCCTTTTCTGCTTCTCACCCCAATCCATCAGCAAAAGGGCTGGGGGTGCACAAGAAGCTGGGAGGGGACACGGACAGGACAGATGACCCCAACTGACCAAACTCCGTACTATATGGCATCATGTTCAGCAATACAACTAGAGGAGGAGGTTGGCCAGGAGGGCCACTGCTTGGAGACTGTCCAGGCATCAGTCTCTTGGTCACAAGCAATTGTTTTCTTTTGCATTACTTGTCCTTAGGTTTTATTTATCTTGACATTTTCCTTTTCAGCTTATTATATTTATTTTTTTCAGTTACTTAACTGTCTTTATCTCAAACCACCAGTTGTCTTCCTTTTACACTTCCAGTTCTCTCTCCCATCCCACCAAGGATGGGGAAGAGTGAATGAGCATCTCTATGGTGTTTAGAGCACGCTGGAGCTAAACCACAACACTTCCCAAATGATTTGCCAAAACATAAGATTCCGAAAAAAATAATGTTCCACTTCAGTGGTGTTATTTACAGACCCAGGTAAAATACCACACAGAATGAAATCTATTCCAATCTGAAGTATCAAGAACAGCAAAATCAGTGAGGTCATCTTCAGGAGGGGAAGAAAAGCAAAGATGAGAGAGGAGAAGGTGAGATTACCGAAGACTGGCTGAGAGCTCTCACAGACCCAGCAACATGTGCTTCGCATCACAGGCTGTGGATACCTAGAAACAAACATTTGATCCTCTCATTAGAGGATCAGCTCCCACCAAGTCACATGGCTACTCCTTCCCAAGCTCACATTGCTCATTGGGTTCATGGCAGATAGAATGAAACTGCTCTAATAAAAAGACTCTTTTGCAGTCCTTTTTGCCAAGAGCAAAACAGATCATAGAATCACAGAATAGTAGGGTTAGAAGAGACCTTTGGAGATCATCTAGTCCAACTTCCCTGCAGAAGCAGTTTCACCTAGATCAGGTTGCATAGGAACATGGCCAGGTGGGTGAAGACCTCCAAGGAAGGAGACTCCACAATCCCTCTGGGCAGCCTGTGCCAGAGCCCCCTCACCTGAACAGTGAAATAGTTTTTTTCTTATACATAAGTAGAACTTTCTGTTCCAGCTTCATCCCATTACCCCTTGTCCTGTTGTCAGATACAATGGAAAAAAGTGCTGCCCCATCCTCTCGACATACACCTTTTAAGTNAGCCTATACTGGTGCCGGGAGATGCTCCTCCCCAGATGCAGGACTCTGCACTTGTCCTTGTTGAACCTCATGAGGTTCTTCTCTGCCCAACTCTCAAGCCAGTTGAGATCCTGCTGAATGGCAGCACAGCCTTCTGGGGAATCAGCCTCTCCTCCCAGTTTGGTGCCATCAGATACACTCTTCTTATTTCTCTCACACTAACCTAGACTGAATTTTTTAATTTTTTTCCAATTTGTCAGCTGGTTTGTAGTTGGACAATAAAAATAAAATAAAATTGCTCTAGCAATGCAACTGGCATATCCAGTTTGATGGCTACAGAATTTGGTGAAAGCTAGAACACACTATTCCTTGTGCACACTTTCAAAAGATATATTTGACTCAATGTATCATACCACAGTTGCAAAAAAACACAGCATCCCATGGTGCAGCTTCTTTTTAAAATGGCAGCACTTTTTCTAAGTATCCAAACAAAGACTTTCTTACCCCTAACTTGAATACTCCAGCCTATTTGGGACTGGAATTCCTGACTCCATTAATTTTGAGCAAATCACAAAATATAGCCCGATACAGTCTCACTAATCATGAGAAAAATTCATGATAACACACAAAGCAATAAACAGTTCCTTGATTGATACCTACTTATTACATATTTGTCCTCTGTTTCTAAAGCAGGCAGGGCTCCTAATAATGTGGAAATTCTTGCCAGAGCCTTTCTGCCTCCTAAGGAGTCACTGCCCTACCATGTACTCCCTCGTTTCAAAGCATAAGCTCACACCACATTGTCTCTTCTACTCACCCCCCTACTTACACAGTAGCTACAAAACATAACTATCTTTGAGATTTGATAAAACTATCAGAGCTAGTCGAAATGGACCAAGAGATTTTCATAGGGTGTTGATGATGGCCCCAAAATACACACAGCATCTCACAGAGAAAGTGAAATGGAGAGTTGAATGCTACTAGCTTGTTACCTGATGGATCATGTTGGTAGTGTGATGTACGCTTTTTTTTTTTTACATGCAAGATAAAAAGACCTTCCCTCCTTCCTGCACTTCTTCCTTAAAAATTCTATACTGCAGAGAAAAACATTTTTCCTTTGCTGTTTTCTTTGTCTTGATACAGCTCAAGAGGGGAGATATGTTAAAGATTAAGACAGAAAGCCACACAACTCGTATTCCTTCCATAGAGAAAGGAATCACAGTCTTCCGACCAAACACATCTGTGCTACAGTGACTGCAGCAGAGGAAACAGGGATATGCAACACTACAAGTATCCAGAATTGTGATATGCCCACTGCATGTAACCCATCTGCCTGTGCCAGGTGCAGTATCAGCTTCTCTCAGTTCTGCCTCACTATCTCCTCTCGTAGCACAGTAGCCACTACAAATCAGGTACACCTTGCTACTCTGCCTAGCAAGAACTGCCAGCTTCCAGACTTGCTCTGCTATGGAAATGGAAGTCTCTGGCTGAGGATATCAAAGCAGCAACAAGGTGAAAGAGGTGTATGACAAATACAGGGACTCAAACGTACTAGGAGATGGAAAGCATAGGGTTAGAGTCCTGTATTCCGGTAGCATGCAGAAGAGGAGCAGGGAGAAATCCCTGCTAGGGAAGAAAACACACAGTAGAAAGAAACACTTCAATGGGTACTCCTTAGCCAGAGGCTGCTGCCTCTGAAACAGTAAAACAAACTGACTTTTGTACTGTACCTTATCCAGAAGCTGAATCTGCTACAGCACAAAGTCAGTCCTGCAAAGAAAGCAGCTACAGGCAGGTTTATATGCAAAGAAAATAAGAGTACGTTAGGATTCAAAAAGCACTGACTGTGGGAATATGTTTTAGGCTATAGAAAATTCTGAATAGAAATGCAACATCCGCAAGAGAAAGGCAAAAGAAAAAGCCTTATCTATGCTTGTGTCTGTAAGAGTCAGACACAGTTACATACTAAAAAAATTACAATAGTATTTAATACAGCATTTTCAGTCTGAAATGATTTGATTTCATCTACATACAGTCTTCAAACTAGAATTAAAATCAATAATAATTAGAAGCATACTATCTCCTTCACCTGATTTCATTACAGTACAGTTTAGCATGTGGTTATTTTTTCTTCTTCTACTCTTACATTTAAGTCCCAAGTTAGATCTAAATTTTTTTACCTCTCTTCTGATTCTGAAATCTTCAAGCAGATTTAAATCTGGGATGCCACGTAGATCCAACTAATGGTGATGGATGTCTAAGTGAAATTTGGCTATTTTAACTTCAAGTTGTCCTAATTAATCTTCCCATTAATGCTCACCAAAACATATGAGAAAATTCACACTTCTTGTCAGAGCATATTGCTCCAGTCTGCCTTGACTGCAGGCTCAGTTGGAAAGAAAACCTGTCTGCATTCTGACACATCTCAACAAGAAAAGCATGAAATTTAGAACTTTCTTTGAAAATAGAAACATAGAATCATAGAATGCTCCAACTCCCCTGCTAAAGCAGGTCCACCTAGATCAGGTGGCATAGGAACATGTCCAGGTGGGTCTTGAAGACCCCCAAGGAAGGAGACTCCACAATCCTTCTGGGCAGCCTGTTCCACTGCTCCATCACCCTCACAGTAAAATAGTTTTCCCTTATGTTTAATGCAACTTTGTGTTCCAGCTTCATCTCACTACCCCTTGTTCTGATGCCCCAGCCACCTGATACCCACTCTTTATAAATTTCTAAATATTAATAAGTTTCCCCCTCAGTCTCTTCTAGACTAAACAGCCCCAGTTCCTGCAGCCTTTCCTCATATGAAAGATGCTCCAGTCCTCTGATCACCTTGGTGGCCCTGTGCTAAACTCTCTCCAACAGTTCTATCCCTCTTGAGCTGATGAGCCCAGAATTGGACACGGTACTCCAGATGAGGCCTCACCAGGTCAGAGTAGAGGGAGAGAATTCAGAAAACACCACAGAAATTAAAACATCTCTGTAATCTGCAGTCATGGGAATAAGCTCCATCTGGATCAATCCTGCCAAAGACCACTTTATCCAAGCAGCAGATTTTTCTCTTCCATACAGTCAAGAGCAAGCAAATGCCTAGTTCAGAATTAGAAGTGCTATCCTCTCAGCATTAGTCAGTTTTCACTTCACTGACGTAGTATTTATTTGAAAATAAATACTCTAATGAAGTTAATGAAAAACTAGAGACAGGACAAAAAAAAAAAAAAAAAAAAAGAGATACAACCAGTTGCTCTTCGTTTTACTTCAAACAACATCAAGATTTTACATAAAATTTTGCTTCTTAGCTACCCTTATAGCTTTCAGAGGGAGTCATCCCTAAAGCACCTCTCTCATAGGCTTGACATTTTAATACCTGATCCAATAGTTCCCAAACCACATAAGAGAATTAGAAAAAAAGATACTGTAAACATGCTATTTCTTCCACATAATATCAGCAGATGGAATAAAAAAAATTTAACATTTCATATAGCTTTCTTACTATCTTGTATTACACTTGTGAACTATTCCATTACTGCACATCTGACAAAATATAACAGAATCAATTTTTAGACTTAAAAACTTGATCAGAGAGAGAGAGAACACAGTAGATACTTTCTTCTCAAAGAAGATGAAAAGAAGAAACCCCTCCAATATATAGTTAACAAATGCCTCATTACTTACATTTCCCTGTGCTATGCTTTTAAAATCACTAGTGCTATCTATGTTTACCATAGCTAGAAGAAAATCTCTGAAGCCATGTCTCAGGTACACACTATCATCATTCAGCTGGTTGAAATACCTATCTGTTGCCCAACAGTCAGTCATAACACACAAGCAACAGTGAAGTTTCACTGTAACCCTTAGCTTCATTAACTGCAAAATGAAATTAATGTTATAAGAACTCTCATCTACAAGGTGTATTTCTGTATGTGACTACTTCACCGTTCCTGGAAAGCTGCTATCAAAGAGCAATCACTTAATACAGTTACCCAATACTAATCTAAACCAAAATGCATACAACGTGTATTTTTATGGGATGTATGTGTATCTAATGCCACTGAAAACAGAGAACCTTCCTTGTGTAAAGGACTTTGAAATTTGATATTTTTATCCAGGGTATAATTAGAAAGCCCAGACCTTGGAGGAAAACACCAGTATTAAAAACAGCTGACATTCTCTTCCTGCCCTCCCCTCCCACTCCCCTAAAACACTGACATATCCCCAGTCCAGGAAAATAAACTGAATTATTCTTGATAATTGAGCAGAAGTTTAACAAAGGAAGTCAAGCCCCTATTATACAAATTAAAGGTCTTGAATCTGGCCACAGATCAGCATACAAAAGTTCTTACATTAGCCATGTCTGCTTTTCTGAATGATTCTGTGAACTCTTCCATAACTCTTAACTGCATGAGCCCCCACAATAAGCCCCAAGTGATTGCAGCAGCCAACAAACAAGTTACTGAAGGGGCTATGAGTCTTCATTCTACCATGCAAGCATGTAGCTGCCTCCCAGAAAACTTCTCCAAAACTGCTGCTTTCAACACTACGTGCACCTACTTCTCCTAGGAACTGGTAAAAGAATAAAGACCATGGGATGATATACCATGGCCATAGTATTTATGCTACATGTGTTCCTAACTACTCACCTACTTAAAAGTTGGACTAGCCTTAATGAATCAGATGAGTCAACTGTGACATTTCAAAGTGGACAGACAGGAGGAGGCTAGCCCTAGCAAAAACCTCCCTGATGAGACGGACTCATCAGCCTCTGGTGGCAAAAATATGCCTTTTCAGGGTGCACTAGCAGTCACAGAAACAGCTTGGTTCGTTTTCATTGCTTTTAGTCTTCTGAGTTTGGGTTTGTGGTTTTTTTTTTATATATACTCTCTAGAATAATCTTCACAATTCTTTTTACAGGCCCTGTTCATATTACTTCAAGTTTACTATGTTCAAATATGAGGTGAATGAAGGAAATCTCCACGAATATCTCTTCTGAAGAATAAATATATACAAGCATGCATCAGAAAAGGAAGCACAGCAGACACTGGAGAGAACTGTTCAGATGTTTAACAAGCTCTGTATGAGAGAATGAAACCAAAGTTCTCACTCAATTCCTAGACATGATTTATGAAGTATTGTGCTTGAACAGCAAGGAGCTACAAGCCAAAACTAACAAAAAAACTTCTTAGAGGCAAAAAATAATTTAAAACAAGTACTAAAATACTTTACTGCCAGTAACTGAGCTGCCTGTATCACATCCATACCTTCAAAACAAAGTCAGCCATGTAGTGTTCAGAAGCAAGTTAATTAATGGTATTTGCAAAAAAGAAGCAAGTTGGCTTCCACTGTCACCAGTTACCATACTGGGAGTGTCTATCAGAACTGGTTTTCGTTAGAAGTTGAGAGCAAGCTACAAGTCAAGAAGCTACAAGTCACTTCTACTTTATTTCAAATTAATTCCTACAGAATTTTCTGTAATTTACTGTGTTGCACAGTAAAAGAACACAAGTGGTACCTAAAAACCGGTTAGTTTTAAAAACTGAAGTCATTTACAGTCTTTGTAAGTCACAAAAAGTAAGAACAGTACAATCCAGGATAATACAAATGCAAACTTAAAAGATTGCAGCTTAAACAGAATTTTCAAAAACTAAAGCCATTTCGTTGCTTTTATTACTTCATACTGCAACATCAAAGAATAAGCTATGTGATGAAATACTGGTAAAACTACTAGAGCTTAGCAATATTATTGTAGAGATATGGAAGAAGGAATAAATGGTAGGTCAGCCTCATAGGCCTTCTCTCAAGCTACAGAAGTCAAAAAATAGTACAAGAGTAGCAGAAAGCAGTGCAGGAATGAGTGAAAGCTGTACGCAAAAGTATCAGGGTAGCACACCCACTTATACAAGGAAGGAAATGCAGAAATAACAGAGTTTCAGCAAATGGTAAATGGATCCTCAGTCATCACTAGGAACAAAAGGAATTCTATATACTTAAAAAAAATAACAGAAATTCTCCAAAGATACCCACCTACTTATGAACTGGTCATTTGTTATTACCTTCATTACCCTCCTCTACAGTTTATACCTTTGCTTTTTTCCATTTGCAACATCTCACAACCCTTCTGGCAANCTCTCTCAAGCTAAAGAAGTCAAAAAAAGTACAAGAGTTTAAAGGACTTTTAGTAAAGAGCGGAAAGCAGCGCAGGAACGAGTGAAAGCTGTACGCAAAAGTATCAGGGTAGCACACCCACTTATACGAGGAAAGAAATGCAGAGATAACAGAGTTCCAACAAATGGTAAATGGATCCTCAGTCCTCGCTAGGAACAAAAGGAATTCTATATACTTAAAAAAATAACAGAAATTCTCCAAAGACACCCACCTACTTATGAACTGGTCATTTGTTATTATCTTCATTACCCTCCTCTACAGTTTATACCTTTGCT
Organism: Urocolius indicus; assembly: GCA_013401255.1. NCBI lineage: Eukaryota > Metazoa > Chordata > Aves > Coliiformes > Coliidae > Urocolius > Urocolius indicus. Next base: position 44,716 of record WBNH01012655.1, read on the forward strand.
TTTTTCCATTTGCAACATCTCACAACCCTTCTGGCAAACTCATCTTTTCCCCTGTTTGCCAGGGAAGTGGTAATATAGAAACAAATCTAGTTAGTTTAAGAAGCAAGGATAATACTCAACTTGCAAAAAATATGAAAAAAAGAAAAAGGAGGACTTCTAAAGTTCGGTAACTAAACTTAATGGAAACTGATTGTCACTGAGCAAGAGCAAAAAAAAAAAAAAGACTCAACANAAAAAAAAAAAAAAAAAAATCACACCTTTCCCATGAGGGAATTTAATGGAAATATACAGCATGAAAACAAGGACACGAAAGTAAAGTCCTGTTTCCAGCTTACCACATTAAACGTTGCTTTGCTTCAGTCAGATTTATCTGTTTCCCCAGAACACAGAGTACTGACAAAAAACATGCTCTCTAAAAGTTACTACTTCAACTGTATTCAGTTATAGTACCATACTGAAATACTCTGAAGTCTCATCTTTGACCAATTCTCATCATGACACGGCAGATTCTCCAGCTTTATTTATTTAAGGAGTTCTGTGCCATACTTGAGAAGTCATCACTATACACCAACATCAGGTTTCCACCACACCTTCTGACAGACTCAACTTGGCAAAAATCTCACACTAGAGAAGTTAACGTTACAGCAACAAGGACAAGAAATTAAATTACATCGCCAACCACACAGTAGGACATTGCCTCCTGTGAGCTCACCTCTAGCACAGTGGCCATTTCAAGAGCCCAAATTACCAATTCCATCACTTCAGTTAGATGATAACAAGCAATCTGAATATTCTCCCACAGAACTGCACAATGGGTGATCAAACCAGAATCAGTGCTAAAATGACACACAGAATAGAGATTATGCATTTAGGGTTTTTTTTTTTTTGAAGATTTTACATTATCAGTTTAAAGGCCACTATGCAGGAAGGAGACAAGCTCAGGCAAATGTGTTATTCCTGTGTTCCACTGCAGTTAGGTTAGAGGTTCAAGTCCACAGTGTTAACTGAAGTTAAAAGACATTTGGTGGAATAATCTATCATTACAAATTAATACACATTGCCTTGGAATACATAGCTGGGGTTTTTTTTTTTGTGACATCACGTAAAATGATGCACAGTGTACTTGAAAAGTTCCTTTAAATTACCTGTTTGGCAATAACCACAAATCTCAAACAATAAGGACTTTCCTGGGTATACTCAACAAACTAAACTTCTAGCAACATTTTGTGCTATGCAATAGTTAACTTCAGAGAGACTATACCAAGTCAACAGATTGATAAAGAAAAACAAATCCAAACTCCACAAACAAAGGTGAACACGTGAGTGGCATAGTAAAACTCCCTGGAATTGCTGTGATTTTTAAAAGATGCTAGACATGTGCAGAGTGAAAAAAAGAGATAAGAAAACCCCTAAGTCTCCAACATATGTCACATACACACTAAGTACAGCCACAATGCTAAAGCACCTTAACTGATATTTAAGACTTAATACAAAATAGTACTGCCTACCAATATTTCTGTGAAAATGACAGCTTGGCTAGCAATATTGAGGTTAATAATACCCAGGGTATCCTCGACTCCAGAAAAATACCTTCAAACAAATTCATTAACTTCCTGCTCTTGAGAAAGATCTGGGTCAAGTTAGCTCACTCAGATGAAGCCCATATTCAGAAGATGGTTTAACACGTGACTAAATAAGAGTAGCACTGCATAGAGCTAGGATGCTGCCACTCCCAAATGAAGCCAGGTATCAGTCCTGTGCAACAAGGATAGCTTTAATGAAGTTGCACACAATCTAAAAAGCAGCAGAGGAAATGTGTTTTACAGGGAAAAATTATTCACCAGAGAAAAATCAATACAGCACAATTAACTACTTCAAGATCCTATTCTGTTTCACTTACTGTACTTCCTGCATATTCCAGATGCCAATAAATCTGTACTTTCACATTTCTCTAACAGTAAAAGCACGAGGCAAATACAGTACTATGGGGTATTGAACTGAAGCAGAAAAGACTTCACAGACTCTATCTGATCAGTGAGCCTAGACAGCAGGTAAGCCTGTATCAGTCACTGAGAAGTTAGTTATAACTGCTATTAGTGCAAGCTTGCACTGGCCATCTGCTAAATTCATCTACAAAGACAACGGCTAACCAAACTTATAAAATCTCTTCAGACGAGAAAACTAAGGCATGTTAAGATGGAAATAGATCTTAAAAGAATAAGCTCATTTTACCAGAATAAAATAAACCTTTTGATTTATGCATTTTGCCTCCTCATCCCAAAGGATAATCACACACCAAACACAAACACAACAGAAACACAACAAAATAAAGGATGCCCTGAACAATCATTTTTTTAAAGTTAAACTTCCACAGCAAAAACAATCACAGAATGTGACACATTATCCTCAAGACTTGTTCTTTGTGCATCTCTGCCCAAGAGTTCTCCAGCATTCAGCTTTGGTGCTATTATTACTGCCTTACAGTACCTGATAAGAGATCTGTGATACAGTAATGTTCATCAGCTGCCATATAAGTACACCAGTAACATACAACTGGCCATGCCAACTAGTACAAAATATAATATATAAAATGTGTATGCTCTATGTAAAGAGTAGAAACTGAACAAAAGAAATTTTGTACTTTATAATGTCTTTCTCTACCAGCCATCTGGAGCTATTTTTAAGAAATAGTTATATAACTAAGTAGAACGATTTTTAGATTAACAGGTTCTATTTTTTCCCCTCGAGATAAGAGGATAAAGCAATATTCCAGAACAGCAGTCACGTAATCAGGCACCTTCATTTTGCTGAAGTAAAAGTATGACTGAAAACTTATATCGCCACAGGGATTTTTCTTTCCTTTGTTGCTGGTTGTTTCTTTTCTCAAAAACGTCTAAATCTTAAATTGCATTTGCCTTTTTACGAAGGCCATCTATAACATCCAATTCCATCTTCCAACAACAAGCACTCAGCAGTGAAGACATGCTGACATCCAAATATCCCCCAGGGACCATCATTAAAAGTAATGGCTAAAGGAGAAAGAACACTATGGATGTCACAGTATATCTTCTCTTCCTCTCTGAATCTGCAAGATATCCATGCCACAAATACCATCCACTTCAGCCACCTCTTGCTGTTATTATTTCTTCATCCCCAGCTAGGGATGAATGGAAAAAAAAATGGAGTAACTTGGTCTATCAGACAAAAATCCATCTCTTTCTTCCAGAAGGTGGAAGTCCTAAGTAGTTTTGTTCTCTTACAAAGAACATCCAGTAACAGAATAGACACCTATCCCTCCACTTTCCTATACCAGTGCAGGCACAAGTTGTACTTTCTCAGGGAAACTTATGTGTATGATCCTAACTCTGAAACTTACTCCAGGTGCCACCTCCAACAACAGCATGCCCAGATCAGCCAGGCTGATGTGTTTCAGCAGCAAAATCATCTTGTCTATGACATGAAGACAGAAGTAGATGTGAGGAGAGACTCTATATATAAAGAGATTTAAAGAGTAGAGACTTTTTCAAACCCAAGGGATCACAGCAAAACCTGAGGGTTCCCAAGAGTACACTATCCTTCCATAAAGTTAAACTTCATTGTTGACCAATGTTGCCATTTTATTTGTAAGCACACGCAGAAACAGAGCCTACAGTTTAACGTCAAAACTTTAGAAGGTTAAATCCCACTTGCAGCATCCAAGGAGACTGGAATTCCTGGCTATCTTTTTGAGATCGTTGTCTTCTATTACTGAAAGTTTAATCCCTGCTCCTACTACAATGGTCTTGAGATTAAAAGTATCTTACTTAGATTCATCTTGTACCCATTCTGCTCATGATTAAGCAGTGGATCTCTTATTCTGGTTCCAAGCCAACCAAGAACTGCTTTCTAACAGGAACAGCAACTGCAAGTGTGGAAGAGGAGACAGACCTCCCAACCTCATACTCCATCCCTATTTCCTCTACTGACTTTCCCCAGTTGAGCCTTACACAGAGTCATTCTTTTAGTTTACCTCTGCATTCTCACTTTGGCAGTCCCAGCCCAAACTCATCAACATAGAATAGACACCACTCACTACAATGAGGACACCGAGGTGCTGAAGCATGTCCAGAAATGGGCAATAAAGCTGGTGAAAGGTCTAGAGAACAAGTCTTATGAGGAGTGGCTGAAGGAGCTGGGGATGTTTAGCCTAGAGAAGAAACTGAGAGGAGACATGATCACTCTCTAAAACTACCTGAAGGGGAAATGTAGGGAGGTGGGAGTCTATCTTTTCTCTACAGTAATGAGTGATGTAACACAAGGAAATGGTGTTCAAGGTGTGCTGGGGAGGTTTAGACTGGACATCATCAAGAACTTTTTCCACTGAGAGGGTTATTAGGCATGGGAAGACCCTTAACATCACGGAGTCCAACGGTTAACCTAACAGTGCCAAGTCTACCACTAAACCATGTCCCTAAGTGCCTTAAATGTACCTTAAATGTCTCCAGGAACTGTGAATGGACAACTTTCCTGGGCAGCCTTTTCTAAGGCACAGCTACTCTTGGGGTGACTCAAGAGTGACCCTTCCAACTATCACACAGGCTTCTGTACAGCAAGACTATGTGTGTATGAGCTTTTACCCAGATGGGAAAACAAATACTCTCACAGGCAGAAAGAGGTGCTATAAGCAGTCACAGGTTCAGAGAGGCAGGAGAACACTGCTTGATGTACATTCATTGACCTACACTGCTGTGTAGCAAGTCTGCCTCTATCTCCTCCTGCTGAAAACACAGGTCAGGCCAGGCTACCAAACACAGCAAGCTTGCAGCAGCACTGCCACTGCTATGTAGAACTTGAAGCACTTAATGTAGCACAAGCAATTTACTACCTAGAACTTTGGCAGAGCCTGCACCAAACAGGAAACCCTTCCAGGAATCATAGGAACAATTCAACTGCTGCCTCAAGAACAATTTAGCTCACTGAGGATCTCTCTCTCCTTCAAATGCTGATCCCCAAATGGTAACACAATAATATGTTAACAGTAGCTTATATGTGCAACAGGGCTGCTTAGGACCTAGCACTCTTGGTCTACACAATTAGTTACCAAAACTTGGAAAAAGGCAAGATATTAAGAAACAAACAAACAAAAACCCACACATTAAAAAAAAAACACAGAATACACAAAAGAGCAAAACAATATTACAGAAGTAAATCTATTTTCCAACTTTTAAGTTATTAGTTTTGTTATTCTACCCTTCATTTACTACAGAAGCCTCTCTCACCTTCCATTACAGTTTTTTGGACTCTTTCAGTCTTTAACAACCAGCTGTCTACTCCACATCTAGGGCGCCATCTGGAAACCGGCTCAGGTCACAGAGGATTAACCTTAAACTGGATTTGAGCATAGTTGTATATCCTATAGAAAAAGTCACTTTTTATGCTTCAAGTAATTACCCATCCTTATTTATCCTTATTTCCAAAATGAGTAACTTCCGAAATGAGTAACAGGAGGCAAACTGTTAAAACAACCAGCCTGATGTCACTTCACAAACCTTACCTGCTTCAACCCACTGCTCTCTTCTGAGCCATACTGGCTTCCCTGGTATAGTGTATGTATATTCAACTTCACAAATTCAAGCAGAACAACGACAAAAGACAAACCTGTAGGGAATGGGGGAGAAGATCCATCTGGAATTCTCCACATTTTTATATAGCAACCAAAAACTTACTAAAACAGGATACTTCTGAAAGCAATAGTGGAAAGAAGGTAAGGAGGAGTTACTGAACTCAGGCCTACAAAACTGGTAAAACAAATGTGGTACACCCTCAGTTTTCCTGCATCATCTGGCTTCCATCATTTTGACCCTAACTTCTAATATTTTCATTTTTTTTTTCAGGTATATCTGTGAAGCAATGATGCTAAGATTGACAATACCTGAATGTTGTTCCATTTCTACTACATAATTTCTCTACAGCAAAAGACAAAGGAGAAGGATTCACATTTCTGGAACACTCAAACAATCCTCTCTCCAAGACCTCCATCATCCACACTCACACTCTGAGGATTTTTTTTTTTTTTTTTTTAGGATAGTTAATAGTTTGAAAATATGAATAATAAGTTGGTTAAATTAGCAGTGTTAATTCAGAGGCTATATTTAGAACTAAATCTCGTGCTCTTAAGATGATTTCTTTACTATAAAAAAAAGGAACCTTCCCTCAAAAAGGGAACTATACTTTCTTACATGTTCTCTATCAAAAAAAGCTACAAAATATAATTCTAAAGGGTAAAAAAAAAAAAAAAAAAAAAAAGGAAAACTCTTACATATGTTACCCTCTAAATAATATTACTCTGAAGTTTCCCATATTATATATGCAGATCTTCATGGTTATCAGGCTTTTTTTTTGCCTGATAGTAGTCTATCTAAAATAATGATAGTTACACATTAATTCACCTGAACCTGTACATCCCTTTTTTTATAAGTGTCCTGAAAATCTGAAGGCCATTTGTGTCCTTTGAAAAGGCTGTCTGAAAGATCTAATTTTAACTATAATCCACACTTAAACAGATAACAACACAGGGGAGAAATGCGTAACACCCAGTATAGTCTTTTATCCAACCTTTTCCTAATGAAAATACTTAGCTTCACACATCATTTAAAAACATTAACAGCAGTTTATTACTTCTCCATTCATCAACAATTTCTAAAAAGTTCCTGTTTCTCCCTCTGCCGCCTATGCCAGACAGAAGTGTTTTTCAAATTGTAGTAATGTCAGTGAATTTTAAGAATTAGCATTGAAGGGACAAATTAAACTAAATCATAACAGAGAAAAATAGAAGCCATTAATTATGATAAATGTTTTTAAAGCATGTTTCTCATCCTGAAAGACTAGAAGTTCCTTTGCTAGCTTTTATAGATAGATGTCAGGTTATCATTTGGCCACCAAATCCATCCTCCCTGGTATGAAACACAACACTTGCTACAAATGATATAAACAGTCTCAGATTAAAAGACTTGATCCACTGTAGAGAACACCACTGTAACCAAACTCCAACCTGCATGTTTGAAAATTTCTGCTGTCACTTAAGACAAACTATGCTAAAGCCTTTTGTTTTAAAGACAACAACATGCACAGGGTCATTCCTTGGTAGAGTTTTGGGGTTTGATTATCATAATTCTAAAGATCAGTTTGGCATTTCAACTATAACAGTGCAGTTTACCTAGCACCTAAACAAGATGCTGCTTCAATACCAACATCTTTCCCTGAGTACTTGCTGAACATCCAGAATTGCTGAGGACAGCCTTCTCATTTACACCAAGCACACAAAGCATACATATGACCTAAGAACTGCAAAGTTATTTTTAAGTGCTGCTATCTGTACTGATACCCAACCACAAACTCCTCTTCTGTTTTAATACTATCTAGGACTTCACTGTTTACTAACAACTGACAATCTAAATTATTTTTCTTCAAAGAGTTTGTGATCACTTCTCTTTGCAATCTATGAAAACTGGAAAGCAGAGGGTTTGCACGTCCACTTGGTTTTCTGGTGAGCACAGTTACGAGTACAGAAGTGGAAGAGCACTGAATGTTTCAATCACTGCCTTCAATGGTGGAAAGAATTTAGTGTTTATATATTTATTTCCAGTTGTTGGCTAATACATTTATAGTACTCATCACTATGGCATCCAGGCACATTAGCAGTGCTTTGGCCCTCACAAATAACACAAAACTGTTTCTTCTCCACTTTATAATCCATTTAACACTTCAGTTGTGGTATTACTGGCACAGTATGTTCCAAAAATGAAAAACAGAACTCAGTTTTAGATCTTACTTTTTGATCTAAAGAAGCAGGAAACACACAACATATATCATAAAAGCTGACATGGTAGAAACCATCTTACCAGGAACTAACTGCTGCCTGGCTCTGAAATAAAGTCAGGTCTATAAACCCTACCCTGAGAGCCTGAATCATCTACTTGCAATAAGTATTTCAAAAAACAAGTATTTTTAAAAGATACTTCAAAACAAAATTAATTTGTCTAATGATGCTAATAAATGAAGGCATCTTTCAAGCTAGAGAATCAGAACAAAGTCATTTTGCGCAATGCAGTAGCTAATGTGTTCTCCAGTGTTACCTAATAGTATCAGTAAATCCCTAACATAGCAAATACTAATGGCATTCAGCCCGCAGCCAAGATACCAGGCTGAAATATGAAACTCCGCAAAGGGTTTAGAAGCTACATACAGATCTTCATATCACCACTTAAGTGACAGAAATCTAGTAACACACTTCAGCTTTAGAAGAGACGCTAACAAATGATTATTGTTAAGTCACAACTACCATGCTTCACACTCCATAAAATATTTTAATTTTTATTTATATATATTATATTTTGTATTTAGAAAGTATTTTAATAATCGCTGCTAAATTCCCTTTCACATCTTGTGCTCACATTTGTAGGCAGATTAGGTACAATTAACATATTGAAATGACGGAGCAGTGAAAACAACTGTATTAGTAACAGAAGAAGCTGTTGCAGCTAGTGTTCAGCAGAATTTTTTCTTTTTAAATCTTGTTCTTCTCTGCTGCATTTTAGAATTTTAAATTCTCTTTCATTACAGATCAAAAAAAATTAATGTTAAAACTAAAAGCATATTAACTGTGTTGTACACAAACATGTCTTTCATAGATACTCTCATATAACGCATACTCATGAAACTATCTATACAAGCACATACAAAAAGATAAGTGATTTAACCAGCCTCACAAAACAGTAAGCTCAAGATGGGGAAAAAAGTTAAAATCACCTTGCTTCTCTGATACATGAGTCTGGAAACACAACACTGCACCATGTGTCACACTCTCAATAAGTCCCACACATATATCTCCCAACAGCTGGAATAATACTCACTCCTGTAAGCAAATCTAATTAATGTTCTTCACCTTCTACAGTAAATTAAGGGTATACTACTCCCATGGGAGTATAGTACTCCTGGAGTCATATAAACAAGATCTCTTGGCAGAAAGTCGCAGGTGTTATTAATTCTAATAGACTATGCTACCTGCCAGAACTATGTATTAATAAATATTCATAATATTGCTACCTACTCTCAAACTCCCATCTCATTATAAAACCTCAGAAACGCTTCAAGACCTTCTGAATTTTTCACATTCTTCATCACCTCCCAAAATATTCCATCCCATCCCAATTTCCACTATAAAATAAATTAATTTAGTTTTTATAAGAAAAATAAATTTAACTCATAGGTAAACACAAAACATGCAGTTTTTGCTAGTCATTCACTGTGTCTACATACACATCGTATCTTTGTATCACTTACTTATATCTTAACATTAAGATATGTCTTAAGTCTTAACATTAAGAAAAACCAATGCAACTCTCCCAGGCTTCGTTTTACAAAAGAAAATGAGAGAAGTCAGGAAGAATGGACAAAAGGTATCATAGCACCACCTCAAAGATATTCTGAAGGCATAAAACCTAACAGGATAAATCAAGGTCTGCTTTTTCCTTATTACATTTTATTCTTCTTTAAGCCAAAATATAATTTTCATTTTACAAGAACCGAGTCATTAGTAACACCAGAAGTTATGACAAAGATCATAAAACAGCCAACAACTAAACTTCCACTGCTTTCCTGTTTTTCAAAAGGAACTGACAATGAAAAGCAACAACCTAGAGCAATTGTGTCGACTGTGAACTCTATATGGAGAGATGAGTATCCTATCCAGATGAGTATCCTGTACTGAAATCCTCTACCATAGTCCCCTCAGCATCAGAGTGAGATGATTTGACCATCTGGTTAAGATGAGAGGTTTCACAGACAGGTCTGAACGTGGAAAGTATACCTGTCCTGTGAACTATGTAAGGCACATTTGTTTTCCCCCTCTTCTCCTTCAGTCCCAGTAGAGGAGAGTGGGCAGTACATGGAGCAGTAATGAGACCTGACCAGGAATACTGAAGCTGGTAACACTGATTGGAATTGGACGGAGAAAGAAACAAAGTTTAGACCATGTGTCATAACAGCAGCGCATTTCTAGTTCTACAGAAACCATTAATCACTTCATTCAGGAATTTCTGTAGGTTTTATTAGATGACAGATGTCCAAGCAAACCCACAAGAAGTGCTATTGTTTTCTTCACTAGGGATTTTTTTCATCATATTTTTGCTGCTAATTTAGACAGGGCAAATGAGTTCTTCCAGAAGTAGTATCACTCAACAGAACAAACTTCCAGTGTAACCTACAAACTTAAGAGAAAAGCTATGATTTCCAAGATCCCATGTCCATCAAACATGCAAACAATCCAGCCTTCCATTCAGTTCAGATCTTTGTAGATCTATGAAATCAGATTCAAATAAACATGAAAATAACAGTGTTTTCAGGGCAGATCTTTATACTCTGAATGTATGTCATTCTCCTCCCTGATGGAAAACAGCTGCATTCTATACCGAGAAGACTTGCATATACCTTGAAGCAGAAAGTTTATAGAGTTTAAACATCCTAATTCACAGCTTATTGCGTACTCAAGTTAACTTTAGATCATGAAAGTAAAATAATCTACACGAACCACTAGTGCCTATTACACAGACATTCAGCACAGTAATAAATAAAGGGTGGATTTACAATTATTGCTTTTAAGCAACCCATTAAATCACGAAGTTAAATAAAAATATATTACACTAGGCAATTCTCAATATCAGCACCACAATCTTCCAGTTTACTACTGCCAAGTTTAAAAAAAAAAAAAAACAAACAAAAAACCCACCAAATCAAAACAACATCCCTCTCCCCAAAAACACAGCACATTTCATTTAAATTCTCAATAGTCTCCAAACTTCTTTTCAGCTCGACTTTTTTGGCTATTAAGACTTCTTTAACACGTAAGAAAAACAACTGATGATTACGAGTGCCCTAGTGAATCCAACTCCCTTCCTGTGCATTCTGTATGTGTTTAATTCTAATTAGCTCAGCTTGAAAAGTGAATTAAAACCTTGCCATCATTGTCAACAGTAGAGTGTGTACAGATGGCTGATGCAGTGAGAAAGAAAAAAAATAGTACTTCTAAACATATCACTTCTCAAAAGGAAAAACTTATTCCAAAAATCTCTCAGTTCAAAATTGTCTGCTCTTTACAATTTCTACATAAGATAGAACAATAAACTATAATTCTGCCCAGAATATCTCAGTGCTCTTATGGCAAAACCTACAAATATGAAAACTGAAAGCTTCCTGCTACTTCACACAAAACATGCTATTGTTTAAACCATCTTCAAAAACTTGTTCCATTTTTTAAAATACAAGATATTTTTAGCCTAAACCTAATGGAAAAGGGTGTACCACAAAGTTTATCATAGTTCATAAAATTTAAGAAACAAGCATAGATGTTAAAGTCTTCTGATTCACTGATGAACATCCAGAGAAAAGTTATGCTAGACACTTAAGAAAAGCAGCTCAAACACAGGCAGGTATGCACTGCTCTTCAAAGCAAGAATAACATCAAAAATATGTTAAACTGGTTTATAGTACCTAGACTACCTAAAACTACAAGAGGTAATGCTGAGCCAGTACACAGTTCTGGACAGAAGAAAACCCATAACCCACTATGCATCTATCTTACTTCCCCAAAAAACAAACATATAAATAGCAAAGTTAAATTTATTGGTCACACTATTCTTGGTGGTAGCAAACAATATGAGGGCCAGTAACCAAAAACCGTGGCTGGGAAGGTTCAGGCTGGACATTTGGGAAAAAAAATAAGTCTTCACAAGGACACTGTGAAGTACTCAAACACGTTACCCAAAGAGGCTAAAGAACCCAACAAGGATTTCAAAATGTAACTTAGGACTGATCTGGTCTGTGTCAGTGATGGACCTGCTGCAAGCAAAAGGCTGGAAACCATGATCTCTACCAGTCTTTTCCAAGCCACATTTCTGGAAGTCTACAGCATGAAAGTATCCACTGCAAATTCTTTCAAAGACTTCAAAATCCTTAATAATTTGCCATTAAAAAAGCCTGAATTAAACTGTTTGCTTACTAGTTTCTTTTCAGATGAGCTAGACTGCAGCATTTAAATTAGTAAACACCAGGTAAGTCACTGGAAGCCAACTTACACCCAGGTAGAATAGATCACCACACATTTAAGATGTGATCATTATGTCACAGCTAGATTATCATCTGACAAGATGAAATCAGATTTTTTTTTTTTCCCCACTTATCCATTTTTCAGAGACATACTGATAAGGGAAGTAAATTGTGATATGAAAATAGCAGTGTTATTTCCTCCAAAACAAAAGCTCATGGGAAAGAAAATGCCTTCTGCAATGGATTGCATTTGTTAGCAACATCCTTACAAGCTTTCTGTTCAAAAAAAACCAAACAAACATCCAGGAGCAACAAAAATGTTGTAATGTAAAGACAACTATCGAGGGAGATGATAACTTCTGTTAAGTAATCCATAAAGGTAACAGATTACTAACACCTGCCAAGTATCTTTTATTGTTACCACTTTTTCTATGCCAAAGACTAAGAGTCTGGAGGAACAGCAGGACAGAGAACAGTGCACAGAATGGGATGCAATTCCTAACCACCACAGGAATACCAGACATCCACTACAGAAGAAATAGCCCTGAAATTAGAAAAGTTACTCCTAGGTCTTTTACAAGAACTCTTGGGCTTGTATTAACCCAACAGAACCAGACCATTAAGTCCTTGGTCTCATCCTCCACCATCGTAACACAGTCATCTCAGTTTACAAAAATCTGAGAACTACATTGATTCTTCATGAGACTTAAAAATCAAAACCTATAATAAAAACCCAAAACGCACAACCAAATGCAAACTCAATCTATAATTCTCTTAACCAAGCCAGACTAAAATAGAATCTTTATGAAAAACATCATTCTGGTGTTCATGGTGTTCACTGAAGCTTCAGAAAAGCTGCACAGAAGACTGCTGCAGGTTTTGGATTAGCAAAAGTAACAACATATAGTATTTTTTCTTGCCAATCATCTTTCTCCCTCTAAGAATATACGTAATTTTATTATTATGTACACAAACTGCCTTGATTTAAATAGACATTTTTAAAACAATACACACACAGAAGATACTTTAGATCTATGTAACTAAAGTCTCATAATAGGGTTGTCTCAAAGCATTTTTCAGCAGAAAAAAAGCTTTATTATTCATTAAAAAGCTATTCATTACATAAGTTACATTTGTTTTCATAAGCAGAACAAGTCAAACTTTTCAACCAATTACACAGGATAACTACAATACAACAAAAAACTTCAGTGGAAAAAAAAAAAATCATCTTTAATGGAAGCTTTCTCCCTCCAGAAATCTCAAAGCAGCCAAGAGGCAAGAACATACTTTAACAGGTTTATTATCAATAGAGAATACTACAATAAACCAGCAAACATTCACAAAGCCTCCATGTGGTCACTTAATGAGAGGATTTGGTATCACTAAGGAAGCAGCGAACATTGAAGGACTTCACAGTAAAAGAGAAGAACTGTAAATTTTGTTTGCATTAAAAACATGCAGAACTGGCAACAGTGTAAGAAAAAATCCAAATAAAGACATAGGTTTCCTCTTAAAGGTGCTAATATGCCATCCACAGGATGAGGCATAATTTCTGCCTAAGTAAATGTCTCTCTGGACAAAAGGAAAATCAGCTTCTATTTTCAGACAAAAAGGGATCTTAGAACAAAGCTAAAGTGAAGTAAAATGAACATCACAGGCAGAGTACCTGAAGCATGATACTTCTGTTCTTTCACTGTTAAGTTTGAGATGAGAAGAGTTTCCCTTAAATGAAACAGAGAAAGAGACAGGAGTCCCAATTGAGCCTGCAATCAAAAGGCTATTTAATGCTCTTTCAATGGCCATCCTGCAGCCAGAAGGGAAATGGGCCTTCACTTTTTTGGTTGTTTTTTTTTTTTTTCCTGGCAGCAACCAATGCTATTGATACCATCTAGATCTTAACAGAGTCACAAAAAACAAATCTTAGAACAAGTTCATTTCAGTCCAGCTTCAAATTCAGTGCAGCTCTCAAACCAAATACCACCTGCTGATCTTCGCAATTGATCAGCTGGCACTACCTGGCACACTCAAATTAACAAAGAAAATAGTTTATATGATAGGACAAGGGGCAATGGGTGTAAGCTGGAACATAAGAGGTTTTAAAGAAATACAAGAAAGAATTTCTTCACTGTGAGAGTGATGGAGCATTGGAGCAGGCTGCCCAGATGGGTAGTTGAGTCGTCTTTTCTCGAGACATTCAAAACCCACCTGGATGAGGTCCCGTGTAACCTACTCTAGGAGGTCCTGCTCTGGCAGAGGGGTTGGACTACATCTTTCAAGGTCCCTTCCAACCCTTAAGATTCTGTGATTCTGTATAGGCAAAAATTGGACAAGAAAGCTCTGTCCCTGTGTTTCGTGTAACCAAGATTTTCTTCAGACTATGTACAGACTTCTTTCAGGTTATTTTAAAATAGACTCTACAGTATTATCTTGGCACACAGCTATCAAGCTAGGTTTTAAATGGAGATATTCTCACCTCCACTCCTCTGATAAAATTCATACCAATTCCTCTTAAACACAAGTAGATTTTGAACAAAGAATGTTCTTTCACCACATCCCAAAACCTTTCCTACTGGCAAGAACCAAGAACTGTAAAATGACTAGCTATCAAAAAATTAAATTTGCTTATACACTTCTGCATTGGAAAGTCTTTTTTTTTCTTCCAATAAGACAGAAAGTTAATGATTAATTCACTTCCACACCCAGCCATTGAAGAAAATTAAGCCATTTCAAATGCTTGTATTTATAGTGAATTAATAACATGCTACTTCTAAATTTGTTTTTCTAGCTAAAAATACAAGAGAATTGTAAACCTGGGCAAGTCAGCTATTACAGGTAAGTAAGCCTACCTAACGAGAGACAAATCTTCAAGTCTACAAAACTTCAGTAAAATTACATCACAGCACTCATTATGAGGGTGGTGATTCATTCACATGGTCACATGGAGAACGAGAAGCAGCCTTTACAAGCAATATGAGAACGCAATGTGACTTGTATAAAATATGATCATCAGCTCATGTGTCTGAAGACAACCAAAATGGAGCAAAGAAAGTATTTAATATCACAGCGCACAGGTGACTCAGGTTTCATCTGTAACTTCCTCTGACACTGCTGGAAGATGAGATTAGGTTTACTGTATGCTTTCTAAGGATTGTAATTTTCACCAAAAAAACAGAATTGAAAAAAAAAATTTATAAAAACTTACGATTTAGTGTAATACTATCTAAAATGGAAAAATTTATTATGAAGAATACAGGAAGACTATTCTTACAGATTAACAAACTCTTTTAAGGCCCTTATTTTTCTAGGTTTATTCCACTCTCTGCTTATTTCAAGTTACACATTCTAGTTATGTTTTCATTGATTCAAATTGAATAAATATATAACTAACGATTCCCAAAAAGCCCAAGAGACCCCTAAGGAAGCAAAAAACCCAACTCTGTAAAAGATGCCGATTTCCATGATGTTGAGCAATCAATATCTAAAACACAGATCAACCCCAATATTATCTCAATTCATAGTTTTCATACAGTCAAGTTTGCCAAGCGGCGCTTTCCAGAATGAGGGTTTGTTCTCCTTCAGTGGCAATTAAGTGCCAACTTTATAGCTTACCACACTTTCACAATGTAGTCTTCCATGACTGCAGCTGACACAAATGCAATCGTTGTCATAGCAAAACTTATCTGTCACTCCTTTAAAGGTAAGAGAAGGAAATAATCTAAAGATTTCTTCTACTATGTTTGTATTGGGAAAAACCCACAGAAATTCTCCTTCCAAATTTGATTAAGAAGCAATTAAAGTGACAAAAAGAAAAAAAGCTGAGTAACAATAGTGATTTCTTTAAAAACAAAACAGCCCCAGTTCTACAAAAAATTTAACATATCAAAAGCAACAAATTTGTACCTATTTGGCCTGAAACCATCACTCAGGTGAGGCTACTGCAAATAAATCCCCCACAGACAAGAAAGTATTCTTGCAGGCATTAAAGTACAAGCAAATCTGTTGAACAAGGACCATGAACAAGGCATATAAGCAATCCAGAAATAGGTGGTGGTGTAAAGCTGTGTAAAAAAATGGGGATTTCGAAACTTTTCTTCAGGGGATAGAACAGTAGCAACAGTAGCAGCAACAGGTCTTTTTTTTGCTTGGAAGGAGGCCATAAAGCAACTCACTCTCTATATCTCAAGTCACTGCAGTTTCTCCCTCAAGTGCTCTACTTAGTCTATATGGAAAAGGATTAAAAAGGAGTCTTTTTCTGCAGATAAGGCTGCAAGTGCTAGTTAAATATGTACACTCAATACTGAAGAGCTACAGAGTATGTTTCCAGTATTCATACAAAAGCAGTTTAAGGCTCGAAACGTTCCTCTCTTGTTGTTCTCTGAAACTGATCTCACTCCTATCTGCTTTTTGAGATCTTGAGTTACAGAGGTGACAAAACACAGGCCAAAGATATTTCTTTCATGTTACAACACCAAGGAAAAGCACAAAATTCTCCACCAAATCTCTCAGCAAAAACATACAATAGCTGGCATGCCCATATCTCATGATACTAACCAAAATATAGACAAGGTCATTGTATAATGCCCTTTGTCTTCCTATCAGAATGCAAGATAAATGCCACACAGAAAAAAAATACAGGTTAAAAGACATTAAAAACAACAACTCAAATTTTCATCTGAGCATGATGCAAACAGTATGGAATAAGGGGGCAGAGATTGTACTCGGTTTGGCTGGGCCAGAGTTAAATCTCTTCATAGCAGTTCCCACAGTGCTGGGTTTTACACTGGTGACATACCAGTGTCTTGTTAATTTCTGAACAGTGCTTTCATAGCATGAAGGCCTCTACCACAGCAGTGCAGAAAAGGCAGGGAAAGGACATAGTTGGGATAGTTGACGTGAAATACCAAAGAGATTCCATATTGTCACGCTCAATGCTGAGACTGGAGAGCAGGTTTTTTTTCCCCTCAAAGTATTTCTTGCTTGGAGACTGTCTCGACATCAGTCTGCTGATGGTGTTTTTGCATCTCTTTCTTGATTGTTGGTTGAAGTCAAGTTTTTTTTCCACTTATTAAAACTGTCTTATCTCAATCCACAAATTACAGCTTTTTTCCTAGCTTGTGCTCTACTGATCCTCTCCCCTATCCCACTGAGGGAGAATGAGTACAAGACTGCATGGGGGCTTACCTAACAGCAATGGACAACTCCACACCACCTTTAAGTCATTCGTCCCAATATAACTCAGTGATACAGCTTCCGAAAGACATGACAGGATTTTTTTTTCCCCACAGTGTAGAACTGAGCACTGCCAAAGTCAACACGATTTATTTTCAATTAGTTATTTTTTTATTACAACAAACACAAGCCACTTTTCTATAAACCAAGGACTGATGATAGCTGAAGGAAAATCCACGGAGTTCTCTGGGCAGAACACTCCCACTAGCTAGAGAAAAATCCTGCTAGTATTTTTTGAGCCAAACTGAGCGTGTGTATACCATGAGCTTTTTTCTATGGAGAAAATATCACAAATGAAGGTAAATTATCAAGGTAGCACAGTAAAGCATTCACATGTGTAACTGCCGAGTGCCTTTAGCTTACTTCCAGTCAATTTCAAATTCAAGAGTACAAAAGTACACACAGGGAGTAGGCTACTGTAATTTGAAGCAACTTTTCTTATTTCAGTTGAAATTTCATTAGCATCATTTTTTCCTATCCATTAAATCATGGTTACTAGATGCCTGAAATAACCTGTGTTCAAAAACATCTCAGAGGAACAGCCAAGCTATGAATATTTATATTTATATTCCCTTCAGAAATATAGACACTTCATTCTAGCAAGGGATAACAGCAGCTCTTCTACAAGGATCAGTCTAATTCAGCCGTAAGTGAAGCACATATTTCTGATTGTCAGCGCAGATAATACCCAAACACCACAACACAGAGCAGGACACTGCTTCAGACATGAGACTTGGCAAGCAAGGAGGAAGGAAACCAAGAAAGAATGGCTCAAATGTAATTGTTTTCTGTGCTCCAAATGATCCAGCTACTTCACCAAACTTACACCAATACCTGTGTAGCTCCAAAGGCAGAGATTAATGTCAACTTAATGAAGTTCAAGGACTTATCTGGAAATCTATC
This sequence comes from Urocolius indicus, assembly GCA_013401255.1. Lineage (NCBI taxonomy): Eukaryota > Metazoa > Chordata > Aves > Coliiformes > Coliidae > Urocolius > Urocolius indicus. The sequence continues at coordinate 62,929 of WBNH01012655.1, forward strand.
ATCTTCCAAAATCAGAACACAGCAGACAGTGACCATGAAGTATTCTGCCAACTCTCAAGATCTAGGAACCCTGTGCTACTGCCCTTACCTGACATCCAGACTGGAAGTGCAAACTGTACACATTCTGTGTTCAGATTAGTACACGTTCTTAGTCCCATTTTCTTTCACATCATGCTAAACAAAAGAACTCCCTCAGGATACTCAGAACTAGATTTTGTCTCCCGAAATTCAATTCTGCCTTGCACTATATAAAAACACTATATTTATTAACCTTTTCCTTCAGCAAAAAGAAAAAAAAATGAGTTAAAAAACTATGCTTGGGATCTGCTAGAAGAAGTGTGCTCGAAATAGCAAAATCAAGTCACTTTGGAGCTGGCTGTACCATGTTCCCTGGTGTATCAAGAAACACTACAATTACAGTCAACTAATTAGATTTTTTTAATCCATTAAAAAAGGTAGCATCCAGCTCAAAATGAGAGACAAGAGACTCCTCTGGGTTTCATAACATCAAAACATGTTCCTACTCTACCAATTAAGTGTTTCGGAGAACTCATCTCTACACACAGTGAAAATATATCAGGCATGCTTCATCTGGTCCATGATACTCCCTGAATCACCACTTGTGAAACTCCTCTCCCAAAGGTAACCTCTACACATAGCTATATATTGTATAAATTGGAAAAGATCATGATTATTCAAAATTTCTCTATGAAAAGAGACAGAATTACCATTCATCTTAATCAACATTGGGGTGTCTGTGTGTGTGTGCTGAAAAACAAGGGTTTTTTTTTCCAAAAAAGTTCAGCTAGCAGAACATCAACTCCCCAAAAAACTCTGATCCTCTGCATTCAATCTCTCTTCCACAAATGCAACAGCCTATGAATATTCATGCCTTACAATAAATCAATAAATCAGGAATTATATTAAATATATTTAACAGTAAGGGAGAAAGATCTGCTTTATGAGGCACTTTCTTTCCACTGCATAGCAAGCTTATCTGACAGACGAAATATGTTTTGGCCTACAGGAGTGATGGGCCCTGTATATTTTCACATCAATACCAGTGGATGACTGGTACAGGTGTCACAATGGTTATAAAAAACTAAGTACAAATGCTATTATTGTTGATGGAAAATGGGAAATACCATGCTTCATAGAGGCACTGCACATTTCCATACAGTATACCCTGTTGTTTTCCTTAAAAGATATTGTAGGAGTAGCACTTTAGCCTAGATACTTGGCACTATTCTTGAAACCATGCACTTTTGAGTGCTCATGAAATGAAGTATGAGCAAAAAAGATGACTTGAAGAAATGATTAGGATGCAAGGAAAGCCAATAAAACAGAATTTAAATGCATCTGTGCTCCATTCACTGCACTAGTGCCACTTACTAGTAACTACATATCCATACAAATAATTTCTCCTGCAATTTACAGAATTAAAGCAGACATTATTAACTATGAAATTAAGTTTTTTACTTTTAGTAGACATAAGAGAAAGGAAATAGCAAGGCCACATTTCATTCTCTGAGCATTGTTAAAAATCATAAGGGTCTACTGACACGTGAAATAAAAGTGTCTGTCTAAAAATCCTCAGGGGCTTTTTCCCCAAGCACCACGGAGAGCAGATGGCCAGAATCAAGTCTGCAATTATCAGCCTGGCCTGGCAGTCCCACAGATCACAGTGATACCCTTTTTGTAGATGAGAGGAGTAAGCAGCTTAGGAGATGCAGACAACTATTTATTGTAGGCAACTAAAAATGTAGGTATGTACTCAATTTTGAAACCCATCATATGCTCCTTCTATTAACTTCCATTTTACATTTAGGTCTCCCTTTTTTCTTTAACATTTTCTTTTCTGCTACTGAAAGCTTTTCAAACAAGGTGGCAGGAAATTGATAACATGAACAATACAATAGAACTGACTATTCCCAACCACTGACAAAGGCACAAACTTCAACTGTACTGTTGCAACTTCTCCCCTCTTCATCTCACTCAGAAATCCTCAAAGCAGCTATTAAAAGCATGCAAATTGTTATTAGTTAACTGGTAACAAATGCTTATCAAACCTGTGATTCTATCAGTGTGCCAGCCCTTCCCCTGCCCCCAGGAACAGTTGTTCTGCTCTTTTTAGCCAGGATAACATCTGATGAGGAGGTGCTGTTTCATTTCCTCTCCTTCCTCCCACCCTTACGGCTTCCTCATTTGAAAAGCAGGAGAAGGGGAAGAACACATTTTTAATTCAAATGCTGCATCTTCAAATACTATTGTGCAACGTTTGGGTGAGTCTGATTGTAAATCTATCTACATATACATACACACAATGAGAGTATTATACCTATACATTATACATACGAGAATGTATACATACACAATGAGAGTGCTTTATTCCGTCTGCATTTCTAAAAAAAGCCAATAAGAAAGCAATAAGCCTTCTACATTAACAACAATTAACTATTTCAGTTTTACACCCAATAATTTGAATTTTACCAAAGATAATAAAGATTTAGAAATGAAAGTAAGCAGAAAGAAAGCTATGAGGACTCTCCTATCGAGTTCCTTTCCAACTGACAGATGCAACAGGAAGAGGGTGGAAAGGATTTCTTTGTGTGCAAAGAGGCCTGACAGACTTAACTCTGAGGCATTCAGACCTCTCCTTAGGAATGCTCAGCCTTCCTATAAAGAATTCCATCTTATACATTGACTCAGCATTCCTTTCTTCAGCAACTTCTACTAATTCTTCCTGCTCCTCATTTCAGCTTCCCTTTTAGAAAAAAAAATTACCAGGCATAGAAAGGTGCTGCAGAAAAGTATACCACAGTCCCATTATTGTTACTTCAGTCTTACTGGGACATAAGGCTGTGCAAGTATAAACCATCAAGCCTTATTACTGCCTACTCTCTCATTCAGACTAAATTCCAAGGACACAACCTACAGGAAGGGTGCTAATGGTATGGAGACCTGCTACTTCAGAGGGGTGAACCCCTCCCTGATATGATCAGCTTTGAATAACAATGATTTAGTCCAAACTAAGTTTTAACAATCTTTGGATACCAGAGATTCTCCCTAAAGGTCTTTGTCTATGTATTAAATTCTACCCAGTAAAATGTAAATATATTCCCACTAGAAGAAAGAAATGAGAAGAACACATGACCCATCTTCCTCCCAGCCTCAATGAGTAAGCTTTCTTTACTGACACACATAAATATTAGAAAGTGTTTTTCTTTCACCAACTCCCTCTAAAAGTCTCTCTGCTTTTACCATTCGTTTATCAAGTGCTCTGTACAGAGAAGTAATATCCTGTACTAATTTGGCACTTCTTGTAACTGCCATTATCAAAATATCCAACAAGTACTGTCTTTGTGGCAGAGATGCAAGTTAATGCACACAACTCATGCAGAAGCAAATTAATTAAACCTCACCAAAACAATTACTTGATCCAGCCACGAAAACAAGGAACTGCATTCTCTCAACAGCTTTTGAAAAGTACTGTTATTTCAGGAAGCATAGCTTTGAAACATTTTGGATTATTTCTCTCAGAAACCCTCACAACTTAAGTGTCAACTCACCTTCCACACTATCAGAACAGGAGGTACCAATCCCAGTGTCCCCGCTGTCGGAAGCTATACTGTGTCTTCTGACAGGATTGCTTTGACTGCTTGATGAAATGGTTGTGGACTGCCACAGGGATTCAGTACCAGGTAACCATCCCACTGAGGAATAATCTGAGCCTATAAAGAAGGAAGCCAGAAGTCTGTCATTACTGATACAGTACAGAACAAACAACAACAAAATATTGATCAAGATAAAAACCTAAATCCTATGATTCATAGCTCAAAGCTCAACAGACTCTGCAAAAGTCTTGGGATTTTTTTTGGGGGGTGATTTCCTGTTTGGTTATTTTCTTAAGTTAAAATCCTTTTGCCAGGTGGAAGTTGCCCAAAAAGTTCTCGCAATACATATTTACGTATTTGGATATATTATTTATATATATTTATGGTTTAAAACATGACCCTTACACTGTTTTTGCACTAACTTTAACAAGACATTTATTGTAGGATTCGTATCCTATTCTTATCCCATTTCTAGTCTCAGCTCACAGATTTTTGCATTGAAATACAAATCAGAGAGGTGAAGCAACTTTTAGGACAGGAACCAGTTCAAGATTTGGCCTGTGAAATACAGTAATTTCCAACTGTGCATAAAACATGTGGCCTAAGTGATACAATAAAAATCAGCAATGAAGTCATTAACACTCATATCTAAAGTAATTAATTATGTTTCACTACTATCAGTAGTTTTCAGTCATCCAAAGATAAGATTTGTAACTCAAGTAGGCACACATTAGCTGTACACAGCTGAGACATCTATTGATCTAGTGGTTTATTTCATTTTGGTTCTTTCCCCTTTAAATAATTATTAAAATACTACATTTTAAAGCACAATTCAGAGCAGTCACTAGTTCCATTGTTCAAGGAATTCTTGAGAAACGTGGCCTACTTTATTGTCTGTCTCAAGGGAAAACACACTGCTGAGTGCATGACAAATTTCAATAGCCAATATCTAAATCTGAGCACTGTTTATAGGCAGAACATTGATTATCACGTTTGCATGCCAAACTAGCAGGGACACACAAATTAAATTTGAAAAGAAGCACAGTCTAGCCTGCTCTTGGTTTTATATATTACCACATACATACATCCCCCCTTAAGTAGTTAGCTTTGCATAATACTTTCAGCAGGAAATGACTCATGAAGAAGTATCAGTTCACATACTATGTCTCTTACACTACATGTGGTAATTTTTAGGTTATTTGCAGTGCCTAAAGAATTTGCCTAACAGCAATTTGCCTCTGGAATGACATCTGCAGATCACTGCTATTTCCAGCTGTACTTGTTTCCCAGTAAGTTAAATAGTTTAGAAAAGCATGTAAAAATGAATACTTGTCTGCACGTATCTAGCCTACCCAATATGTATATGAATACATACATCCCCTATAGAAGACATATCACTAGACCTAATAGCCAGAGTGGTAACAACTGCTCACCGATTCACTTGCAAATTGAAGAATACAGTACATGCTTCCCTACTGTAACATGACATCTAAGATACTGTACTTTCTGTAAATAGGTTCCTGGAGGTCTTACATATGCCTATCCATCTCATATGTCTCATCTTAGGTTACTGCCTCTTCTTCCCTTTTAACACACTATTGTACAAGTTTTCTCAGCCTTCAGAATCAGTCAAGTTTCCTTTCCCTTCACTGTACTTTAGCCATACCTTCTATAACGTATTTCCCTTTGGGGAGGAAAAGCAAAAGGTTTAAGGCAGAAAAGGAATTATTCTGTTGAGTAGCTTTCAAGTTCAAGGGTGAGGCAGATGATGAGAGGTGCCAAGAATGAACCCAACTGCCTGTGCCTTACCAATCACGCCCTGCGTGGAGGTCCCAGCCAAGATCCTAAGCAAGCATCACTCCAGGTGTCCTTCTTCATACCATCCTCCTCTGTGTCATCATCTAACGTAGTGAAATTTCATAGTTTTGCATACAGCTAATGTAAAACTAGGACATTTCTTCCTCTCCTACCATCCAGCACTTTTTTCACTGAACACTCTGGCTGCTTTGGGAACGGTAATTTTTTCCATACCTCCCTTTAATAGGTCTGCCCTCCACAACAGTTTACTCCATTCTTCTCAAGCTGCATCTAGCTATTACAGTAAAGTTGACTTATGGGAGCCCACACTAATTAAGTCAGAGACAGTTCTGCTTTAGTAGACATTTAAAATACATTTAGCTTCATTTACCCTCTATTATGCTGTTCTCCACAAAATAACTCTTTAATGCCATAAAAGCTGAAAAGTCATCAAATAATTGTTAAAAGAAATAGAGCAAGTAATGCTACCACTACTGCACATTAAAATCAATGCAGCGTTAAGTGTCAGACTCCTTAGGTCACTTGGTTAGACAAATATTCAGTGTGTTAATCTATACACAGCCCCCCAAAAGGAAGAGACACTTTTCACTTCTGTAGAACTTGGAGAAAAATAAAAGCTATAAACACAACCTAATGAGATAGGAAAGAGCATTTGGAGGTCACTTACTCTAACCCCCAGCAAAAAGCAAGGCTAATTAAATCAGACTGCTCATGGCCCTGTCCAGCTGAGTCTTGGAACACCTTCAGGGACACAGATTCCACAACCTCTTTGGGCAGCTCATTCCAGTATTTAATCAGCCTCCATGCAAAGAAAATTCTCTTAACATCTTAGAGCCTCATGTTCTAAATACATCATTGCAATACATTCCAAATGATCCAACAATACAGTGCCAACTAGACTTGACAAAATGCATTAACATGCTAGAGGTGGTAGACAGTCATCCTCATTGTGGGGATGTTTAGGTACTTTAAGTTGAGGAAATAAAAAGCATCACAAAACACACTACTATAGTCTATTTTCAATTTTACACCTAAGTGCACACAGCCTGGAGACATGCCAAGCCCCAAGGGTGGTGCACTGGTCCAGGAGGATTTGCTGGAACGACACAGAATTAATGGAACACTTTCTGGAGCACCTGGCATCTGGGGTAGGCAGTTCAGCATTTGTAAGGGAACTCATGAAGACCAATTTCTTGAGCTGGTAGGCCTGAAGAGCTACCTGCTGGTACATATCCATAGCTATACACAGATCAGCATGAGGCCAGAAAGAATTTATTAGCTTTGGCTCAGAACAGATCTACCAGATCCCACTTGGCTCTCCAGGGAAGTACTCAAGTCTCTGTGCAAGGTGCTCTGGGCTCCAGAAGGGTCCATGCACCCAGGCACTCCCTTCTCCCCATCCCTCATAAGGCATAGCTGTGCACAGGAGAGGTGCCCAGTGCCACCCCTAGGATCATGCCATTCCCTTACAGCTGGCCTGTAGGCAGACACGTGGATCCCACCAGTTCAGGATGGGGCAGAAACATCTCTTTTCCTTCTCACTTGCTGGGCTTCTACTGTTCAGGAGCAGGTCTCTACATTTAAAAGGGATATAGGTCCCAAGAAACAGAACTGCTTTAGAATCTGAACAGGTAAACAGTATGTGCTTTTTAACCTATTTTACACATGCCAACAGAACATGGCTGAACATGACCACTTCAAGGAATGCTTTCTCTCAGCCTCCTACAGAAGTCCTGACATTAAACATGCTGCAATTTTTTAAAAATATATTAATGACATATCATGAGTCTACACTTCCGTATTTAATGGCTCATTTGTGGCACTGTTTTACCTTACTGACCTAATGGTGACTTTTCATAATAAAACAGTATAGAAATCAACTGTCTATGTGAAAATGAACTTTGCAAAGCTAACTGAACCCACCTCCAAAAGTAGCCAAATACAAGCAGTAAGATAGTAGAAACAGACTCAATGAAGTCTACAGGTAGTAGCCTGTTTAAAGTCCTGGAGAAAAGGCCCTCTCTCCACTGCTGAGGGAAGGTAATTACTCAAGCTGCAATAAAAAGAAACGTAACCCACAAAATATGACTTTGTAAGTCCAAGACATTTAAAAATTCATTTTAATTTCATTAGTTGATGCTGATCTTCTGAGCCAAGTTCTGAAGACTCACCAATCGCTATATACCCAGTTCTATGCTCATCTCATTTTCAACAACTCTCTGTAAATACATGATCTTTCAAGCAGTGAACAGCTAAAAGGACCAAGTGTAAGATGGGGAGAAAATACCCAAGAGTCCTCACACTCCTCAGCTGCTTCACTCTGCTGCTCTCACCTCAAGTCTGCCAATGACCAGATAGTGTCCATCTGCCCAAAATACAATGGAGCAAGAAAAGCACACAAAAATTTCTAACAGATATTTGTGCTGCTAAATTGTATTTGACTATGATGATTCCTTACTGGGTCAGGAAAAATCTACCTTTCATAGGATTTAATAGAAAAGGAGGAAAAGTAGCATCATCCTACTTGTCTGTAATTTCCAACACAAGACAAATAGAATTTATGCAAGATCCCAAACAATTCTCAGAAGCCACCACCTTTGTACTAACAGTTGACTTGTTTCTTTGAATTTATCCAGTTAAATATACCAACATATCGCTGTGTTTCCAGTCTAGGCATTTAAAACAGATCGGTTAACCACTAAGTATATAAAGTGCAGGAAGCACATTTATTAAGAGAACAGTTGTTGAAATTTCATTCCACAAAGACCTGTATCATTTTCTGGGCATTACAGAATACTGCCAGCTACTGCTGGCAGGAAGACACCTAGTTAATTCTGGTTCATTTTCACTCCTTATTTCAGTGGCATGCACAGACCCCACACAATCTACACATATAAAATACTAACACCGCCGTGATTACATTTGGTTCCTAAAACACTTCCAACATGCTTTACTGGAAAAAGTGTTATTTTAAGTGACAGCTATGATACTGTTATCTTACCCAGACATAGAATGGAAAGTAACAGCAAAAGACTAAACAGACTCACAGTAGTTACATCTTAACTGGATTTTTCTACTCCATACCATGTCTTTGACATAAATTGTCACTGAATCACCCATGATAAGCAAGTGAAAAATTTATACAGTCAAATGATTCTGAAGGGGACATCTCACTACAGTACTACCAAAACTGACAACTATGAAGGCTCATTCTGGTCACTATGGATGTGACCAGGCTGTACAATAGTGTTTCACGCCATGATGGAGATGAAGCCTGCCCACACTGACAAAGATGTTGAGTCCACCCTCACCACCACCAACTTTACCCAAAAACCTTACTAATTATAGTAGAACATACTATAGTATCTGAAAATGTCAGTCAACCTTCAATTCAGTTTCCTCCTAGCTACTCATACAGTCCCCTGATATTGCTGAACATGTCTCAGCTGCAATTTCTCCTTCACCCCCCACCGCTTCTCAAGTAGTTCTTCAAGGTTTCACAACCTCTCTTCTGCACTCTCTCCCTGTCCCAGAGCGCTAAGTAACCAAACATCTCTTCAAAAGAGGAAGTCTACAACCAAACCCACAAGTGGCACCTCAGTGAACTGCTTGCTGCACTGTAGGAATAAGCTTACTTCAGTTGGAAAACATTTATGTTTACTCCTCATAGCTGCAAGATCACTCCTGCTGAAAGATTAAAGAAGACCTCACTTTGGTATGTGCTTTATTCTCTCCCAATAAACAATCTATTTTTTCGACTGCTGGAAAGACAACAAATAGTGAGAAAAGGAAACAAACACAGAGGAACTGAAAATGCAAAATGCCCCAAACTTTTTTAATAAGTAGATGTAAAAGTACATGTCATACTTTTAACTTTTTTTTTGTTAAAGCTCACAGACAGCTGATAGAATGGTGCAACAGCAGCCACCTTCAGTCAAAGGTGAAGCAGAACAGCTGGGTTAATTCAATCTAATATCCTGACAATAAGAACAACCAGATACAAAAGAAGTGTTCCTTGCAGACAGAGACAAAAAGAAATCTTATACAGACAAATAAATACTCTTGAAAATAGTGTTAAAAAACTGTCATCTCAACCCCAATACCTAGGCAAATGTTTGCTAGGTGCACTTCATCTCTATGATCCCTCTGCAAAACAAATTTCAACTTTCTTTAACACAAAGTGTCCAAAACAAGTTCCAGGTCTACAATGCAACCTTTTCTCTTCTGAGATGATCAGTACACTGGTAATAGAGGGCTTTCTGATGCTTTTGGGGAATACTGCCAGGTAACAGGTAAGATTCCTTTCACAAACACTCTGGAGGTGGTGAAAGCTCACAGTTCTACCAGCTGGCCATGAACTGAGGCACCAGAAGGCCCTCTAGTCCCTCCTCTCACATGAATGCAGCTGACAGTAGGTGGATGAATAGCTTCATCTATGTGCAAAAAGGAACAGAGCAAAGTGGGATGAAACGACAGCCCTGAGTTTTCTCATTGCAGTTTCTAAAAAGCACTTCATAGCATCAAGATGACTGAAGTATGATTCATCCTGAGGACTCATCGCCTTTATTAGTGTGCTTTTTTGACAAAGCCTGCAAGCTATTTAACTAGCTCTCCTAGTTTTTCAGTTGGAAACTGATTAGAGCAATCTTAAGTAAGAAGATAAAAATGTACAGATGTAAAGAGGAGTAGGGAAAGAAAAAGAGGAATGTAAAAGTTTAAGCAGAAGAATATTGAGACAGACGACTGTTCAATCAGCATTTTCACTTGTACAGTCTGATAATAAACAGCCTGTCAAAGGCCTACAACTATCTTCTGTATCACTCGTGCAAAGAAATTCACTTAGCAGAGAGTGAAACACACATCACAAAACAGTAAAAGAGAAAAATAAAAGTAAGAAAGAGAAAAACTCAAAAAAAAGAAAATCCTCAAAGTAAATATACACCTGACCAGCAGTATCTATAAGAAGAACCTGATTAGGGTCATATTTTAAAGGAATATAAACTTGTGCTCCAATTTCTTAAACAAGAAATATTAAGTATATTGTGTCACCAAACCTCAGACTTCTTTTGCCTCTCGATAACGCCATAAAAGTTAAACCGTTTTAGTTTTTCCCCTCCACAGAAGTGGCTGAACGTACAACTTATCACAGGTAACTATAGCTATAAAACCTTTTGTTTTCTATACCAAACAGCATTTCACTGTGAGCTTCCACAAGTTACACAATTTATACCATTTTACAAATGTGTACAGGACCGTACAACAAGTTAAAGTTTCTCATGCATGAAAGTATGCAATGGAGAAGAATGGGAACTAAGAATAAATACATCCATTTCACAGATGAGCTTCAGAGAATCTTGCCATAGCAGTTAAAGATAATATCAGGTAGCTCACCCTCTATAGCAACCCCCAAGAGCAGAGTCCATAGACAGCAAGAGGTGTCCAGCTCCGTCTTTCCATCAGAGAGTCCAGCTGGCTAGCTTATGCCACTGGCTAAAATGGGTTTGAGCAGAGAATGCTCTTTGACATTAGAGCTAATCGGATCTAGCAGTCAGCTGCTATGCAAAGGCTGGTCACTTTTCCCAGACACATATTCACTTCTGCTTCTCCAGTGTAAGTCCTGCCACTTCAGACTCCAAAGAAAGGAGCTCAGGAACAAACTATTCCCACTCAGGAAAAAAGTTACCTGCTAATTTTGATTTGCTAACCTGGCTCAGCAAGGGGTCAGACTAGAAGCAGCGCCAAGGATGGAGTAAGAATGTACAGGCGCACTTCTGATGCCTAGCAGCAACTAGCTAGTAACTAGGCTTAGCCCTAATGCCAAATTGCACATTAAGGCAGACTCTAAAATGGAGTGAGACAGGCATAAATCTCCACTGGCTTCACTGTGAAGGACAAAATCTGTTCAAGCAGCAGAAAGCTGTGTTTAACACAGCACATTGCTAGCTAAAAAACTGGCAAAATCCTTACACTGACAGCACATAATACTGGATGCAGCCTCCCTGATTTCTATTCTAGAAAAAACGTAAAACAAACTCAAATTTGTTGCACACGTAACGATTTTTATACAGACAGCATTTAGCTGTAGTTATTTAATATCAACCCAATGATGAAATTCCTACCCTAGTCAGGGAAGAGGTTTGCTTTCATTTCATCACTGATAGAGGCAAGACCGGGAATTCAGTCCAATTGTTCATGGCACTCCTGTGAGTTTCCTGCTTCCAGATAGAGCATTTGCATAAAACATAACTTCAAAATACAAACTGCAGATGTTTCTTATTTCACATTTGGCACACAGACTATATGTATTACCTCATGCCTGCTATGCTGGCTTGCTTCTTTGTCTTTGGACTCAATGCACTATTCACCCCACAGAAACACAAAAGTATATTTTTAGTTTCCATTCCCTTCCCTATAGTAACTGCAGAGTAGAAGGCTAAATTTTAGATATGGAAAGTTTATCACTTACAATATAAAGCAGGGAACATCTAGGAAAACAAACACATTAAGTTATGCTTGAATTTAACATAAACTTTGAAAAGCAAGCCCTCAAGCCATGCAGTCAGTTCCCTGCCTGTTAAAAAGCTGTGCACTGGTAGGTGACCAGCTGAATCTTTCTCCCATCAAAAAAAAAGCTACTGATCACAAATTATCATTTACATTTTAGACTTTCTTGCAGCTTAGCTTTATTGATATTCAAAACCATGATCAAATTGTTTGTCACTTTTTTTACAGAACAACCTTTGTCCTCCCTCTTTCTGTTCAATAAAGTTGATCTCCTCTATGTATGTGGAGAAGTGTTCACAGCTGCTAAAGTGAGTCAAAAAACACTAGATGGTCTTTAAGCAGTTCCCACACTTACCAAAATGGATTAAATAAAGGAGTCTAGTAGTTTTAATTTTAAAAAAGAATGTAATTTCTTTTCTCCTTGTAATCATATGAGACCTAAAGATATCTCTGATGCTAAAAATAAATAGTGAAGACAGACCAAAAAAAAAGTCACAAACATTTCCTTCAAGTGTAACAATGCTAGAGTTTTCCCATCATTTTTCAAGAGGTCTTATGTGCATTACATATACAACATGATTAACACAGATGTATGAGAGACCAAGCATCCAGACTATAGCTTGAGCTCACGCTAACAGAAGTATGCGCATCTCCATCCCAGAATGGTGAGGGGCTGGAAGAGACCTCTAATGGTCATCTAGTCCAACCCCCCTTCTAAAGCAGGTCCACCTAGATCAGGTAAGGAAGCTCCTGCATTGTTAAATTTGGATTAAAATGATGAAATTCTGGGTTCAATTAAATTACTAGGAGACCATCCTTTGAAACCTCCAATGCTGGTCACAATGCACCACTTATCCCCAAGCTCAGCTTCTTAGCTTCCACACATACCTATTCACTATAAGCAAGGACAATACTCTGACATTTAAGAAGAAGCAGAAGTAGGCTATAAGAAAAAAAAAAAAAAAGGAAAAAAAAAANAAATCTTTAGGATCCCTCCAAACAAAATTGGTACTTACTGTGTTTCCATCTTCTCAACTACAATGACTTTCCATGTGAAACTTCACAATTACTCTATCAACCACACAAAATTCAATTAGTTTGATATTTCGGATCATGAAGCAAACAGAAAAAGTTTAAGATTACAATCGTTAACTTTATGGAAAATAAAGTCTCTAGCAAAAGTCATACAGTTTTTAATGATATTTTCAATGCCCTTCAGTGCTTCTACCTTGGTCACTATACTCCCACTTTCCTTTCTTACTACCCACAGAACCATCAGGCCTTTGATCATTGCTAATCACTGAACTTTTCTACAAAGCATTAATTCTTACCAGTAAGAACATCTCCAGAGAATCACAATTGCCAAAAGACAAATAGCTTTGCTGTAGGGTAAGAACCCATGAAAAAGGATACCATATTTTAAAGAAATGCACATCTGAGAAAAAAAAAAAAAAAAAAAAAGGTCTTATTTATCCCAAAGCATTTGAAAAAAATTGCAGCTTTCCACACCATCTGGAAACTATGCTACAAAGGGAGTAAAGTAGACGTTAAAAGCAATGATACCTTATAAGGAATCTCCTATCTGTCTCCAGGATGATTAAAGAATGTTTCTTGCCTGAATACTACACCACTGGTCTCTTAACACATTAGAAAGCCTGAAGTTTTCAAACTATCAGTTGCATTTTTATTTTCTAAGTCTACTTCAGGAATTCTAATCAATAGGGAAGCAGCATGACTTTTCCTTGACACTACTTATATTGCCCTTCCTTAGCCAAGACCGAGATAGTCTCCTACTACCTCGCCAGTCATTATCAATTATTCTGGACCTGTTTCAACGTATTCAAGTTCACTAATTGGTGGAAGCCACACTGTCCAGCAGAATTAACGTCACTTTTTCCTGATCCGCTCTCTTAAATCTTCCTTGGCCTTCACAGTAAGTCTGAGGATTAACTATGTACTTCCTGATGTCATTAGCAGTGGCAAAGGAAGACTGCACTAGGAGATTTTTCCACTATCCATCAGCTGACTCAAGAGCCAGCCCGTTTGATTCCAGGTATTTCTCACCTTCTTCACAACAGCACATATGTGTGCATCCTGCAGCAATGTCTCACACTGGGTCAGGCAACTGTAAACTCTCCCTTCAGCATTTAACTTCAGCATTCTTCTGGTCCAGCTTCCCAAATTAACTTGCTATAAGGCTGAAAAAGTACTAGAGCTGGCATATGGGAAGCTGTAAGGATAAATGAGCAGAGGTGCCCAGAAGGGTAGGAACAGTTATCCATTAAATTATTTTAGCTGTAAAATAAAATCATGTCCTGCAATCCACCCACACACATCCCTTTAGGCAAAAGGAAGAGTTTACCTATCACATCTTCCCTCATCTCAGGGACTATCATACCTTGAGAAGAAGAAACAAAAACACTAAAAAGGGTGAGTGTTGACAATTTTTATTTGCAGTAACACTTGCTTTTTTAGAGGAGCCTTTTGATTCCCAAAAAACCAGCAAAGATCTCTAGGCAATGAGGACGGAAAGATGCAGTATCACTTACAGCATGTCTGGCTGCAGAGAAATAGGTCACTCGAGTGTAGCTGTGCAATCAATAGGATATTCAAGCCCAGGCAACCAAGCCAGATGCAGCAGACAGCAGTGCCTGGGGAAAGCTAACATCCTCCGAGGTGATTCCATGGGTGTCAGCAGTTTCAGGGCACAAGAGGGATGATGGGTCAAGGACTAACACAGACCTGAGCACACTAGTGAGCATATCTACACAACTTGTTCTCTACTGCATGTTCTCCTCTAGCCATCTACCTCTGGGCCTCTGCAGACAACCTACAGTCTCCTGTATGTCACGTTTAGAACCTACTCAATTTGTCCTAGAAAGCAAGAAGCTCATATATGTGAGGCAAAAACTGAAACCAGAACCTTAGTACACTTCACCTTCCTACATCTTCTCCTGAAATTAACTTAAGGGCTATATGTAGTATTATTCTAGGTCTACCTAAAGAAATACTGAAAACATAATGGCTTTCTTCTTCAGAAGTTGTACAGGGTACAAGTGCCCAGGCGCTGACATGGAGGGCTGTGGGGCAGCCTCTGTGAGAAGCCAGGGGTGCCCAGTGCCAGACATGGCCTGTTCCACAGATGGCTCCAGGAGGACATCGCTGGGCCCTGCAGCCACAATAATGAAGGCACCTCAAGGAAGGTGTTTTTAAGGAAGGGCAAGTGATGGGAGGGGGTAAGTGCCAAAAACTACCCTCCAAGCCCAGATGGGACAACAGGAGGGGATAAGGAGCAGGAGCTCTGGGCAGCTAAGCAGAGATTCTCTGTCAGACCCAAGAAATGCCAAGCTGCAGCACAGGAATAGCCTGAGGAAGGAGCATGCAGAGGAGCTGCCATGGACTGGCCCCATAGAAGACTCTTTTGCCCATGGTGGTAACTGGTTAGCAACTTCCCAGGCAATCTCTCTATCTGCATCTCAACTCGCAAGCTTTTCCACCCTATTTTCTCTCTCATCTTGATGAGTATGCAAGTGGCTGGGTGGGTGTTTGGCAGCCAGAGAACATCAAGCTACCACAGAAGTCAGCAAGAAAGTTACTTTTCTGAAGCACCCATGCCTGGCTAAAATCTTAACATAAATAATTTGCAACTGTAACAAGCAGTATTTGGTGGTCTTGCTCTAGCAGGGGGATTGGACTTGATTTTTTGAGGTCCCTTCCTACTCTTAACATTCTGTGATTCTGGGACATAAGTCTTCTCCAGAGAGACTACGAGTGCTCTTACCCTATCTAGAACTTCCCTCACCACCATCCCCTAGCACAGATGTGACATCTTAGGCTGCTTTTTACTTTATACTTACTCTATATAACTACTTAAAATTAATGCATTCTTCTCAAAGTCATTAAACTAATTACTGCTTCATTCAATTAAATTTTTAAAAGCACAGAACTACTGAAAACACAGGTCTACATTCAGTCAGCAAATGCTAAGCATACAGGCAACATATAGGAGATTGGACCAATTGCTAACCCTTAAGACTAGCAATATAGTAGACCCTTAAATCTATCACATTTTTCTTGCTAAGCAGTTAAGATATTCATCTTTTGCATGCATTAAAAGAGTGGATCATACGTCCATAAAAATGAGTTGCCTGAAGGAAGGGTAAAAGAAAAAAAAAAGGCACTGCTTTTGAATGGAAGCAAAGAATTACTGGTCACTGCCACTCAAAATCTAAAGGTCATTTCACATCACTATGATCTGTGAGAGATAGCAAAGGCCATTCTAGTCAGTCTTGCAGCTGGAATATTACATTTTTAAGCTCAGGCAATCAGTCTTTACAATACACCACACACACATACACCTACATACCTCCAATCGGTAAATGATTTGAAGTCTACCCTTGGTAACAATTGCCTTGCCTAGCCTGCAAAGGCAAACCTGCCCTATCAAGATGTCCCAAGCAGAATAACATCCCAATAAAACTTGTTACAGAACCAAACCACTGGGTTTCTGCCCTTTCTCCAGTCCAAAGGATGAAAGCATGTTATCAGCCCCACCCTCCCT
The DNA here is from genome assembly GCA_013401255.1 of Urocolius indicus. Lineage (NCBI taxonomy): Eukaryota > Metazoa > Chordata > Aves > Coliiformes > Coliidae > Urocolius > Urocolius indicus. The sequence goes on from WBNH01012655.1 coordinate 79,426, forward strand.
ACCTTGGCTGTGTTGTGAAGCTGCCGCAAAGCCCCCGGTCACTCCAAGGAGGCAACGCACCACAGGCCTTAACAATGGGTTGTGATCTTATTGCTGCTTACACTTCAATTGTGGGATCTTTATCTTTCAAGACCCACCAATGTCAAGCTCACTGACAACAAGGGTTAAATCTGAGAACACAAGTGACTTCTGGGATTTGCCTTACAAATAAACCCTATTGCCAGGGCTCAGGAGCAGAAGGATGCAGGCTACTAGTTCTAGAAGGTGCCAGTCACACTTTTTTGCACACCTTAATTCTAGTTTTCACTTCTCACTTTTGTCACCTGAACAGCTACTACCAGGCAAATGTCAGCAGTGGTAACGTTGCACAGCACAATAAAACTTCACTAGAAGTGGTGCATTTAACTGAAATTACTAAATACTTAGAACTGTGCTTGTTTCACTTTCCACAGGCATCTGCTTGACATACACAGCAGAACTGAAGGACTGTCTGTCCCAGAGGAACACCACTCTGATGAAAACTTTCATACTTAAGAGTTGTTAATCAACTGTGAATTTCAAAGGACAGCCTAGATGAATAAGCAAAGGGCTTGAAACATGGTATGCCCTTCACTGCAGTTATTTAAATCCCTGCAGCATAGCGGGTAAGTGCTGCCTTTTACCAAGGTGCAACTATGCTGCAAGGTTTTCATAAACAGTTTTTCATTGACTTAGTTTAATATGTAGAACAATCACACTCATTCCAAAAATAGAGATTTAATTTTTCAGGTCAGATACTGAGACTGTAAGAAGACGAATTTATTTTGCTTAGGAAGCAAACTTAGTCATTAAAGCCAATGGTTAAATAAGAAACGTCTACCAAAAATAAAAAAACTCAGCAGCATGTGAACAGGACAGCACTTTTTTTTTTTTTTTTTCCCCCAGAGAATGCACTCCTAGCAAATCAAAAAGAAACATTTTGGTTATGCCAAGAGGCAATAAAACTAAAGGTCACAAATTAAATACTCCAAGAAGTGTCCTTGCCTGTTACGTTTCAAGAAAAACGGAATTAATTTGCATCTATTACTGAAAATCTGACAACTCCTCTGTGTAAATAGAGATTTCTTCTGTAAGCATCAAACTTTCACAGAATCTTAAGGGTTGTAAGGGACCTCAAAAGATCATCCAGTTTAACCCCCCTAGAGTAGGTCACACAGGAATCCATTCAGGTGGATTTTGAACATCTCCAGAGATTATGCCTCAACAAGCCCTCTGGGCAGCCCATTCCAGTACTCCATCACCCTCACAGTGAAGAAGTTTTTCCCTGTATTTCTTTGGAACCTCTTACATTCCAGCTTGTAAAGGAATCATAAGATTTAAAAAACAACAAAAAACCCCACCATGTCCACAGACAAGTAAAACACAACTAGCAAAACAAAGTGCTTTTCAGTAATAAAAAAACCTTGACAAGAACTAACAAGTTATTAACTGTTATGCTCCCACATCAATATTTTAAAAACAATCAGGATCCATAGCAAGTAGTTGCCATTTAAGAATTAAACATATTTCGGCAAAAGAAAAATGCCTTCTGCTTGAAAAGTATGTGCTTAAGCTTCTGCTGCCTAGCAGGACACTAATGTCCTGCAACAAAAATACTTCTCTTGTAGACAGCTTCCTTCTCACAAAGAAAAAAACGAAATGAAAAAACCCATAAACACCAAAATCAAACATCCAAAAAAAGGTAACTAACCTGGCAATAACATAAGCACCGTATAAGGCCATCACCCCTTCACTGCATGGACCTAATTAATTTTTCCTTCTTCAGAGGGGTTACAAACCTCATGAAACAGTTCTGACTTTTTCAAAGCAAGACTGATGGATGAAAAGACTGCTGTTTCAGAAGTTATAAGGCACAGATATCTCAAGGTTAAACCTTTTATCTACTTGCTTTCTAATTAACCATTACCTTCAGTTAGTCTATCATATCTCAACTTTGAGATTCTTCTACAGGTACTGCTTACACATGAACATATATTTTGAACTTTGTATTAACCCGGAGTATTTAAAGGAAAGAGAGGATGGGAGAGAAGAAAAAGAAAAGGCAACACTGGAAATTAGTTACCAAATCTTAACGATAATTCTGAGAAACGAGCAGAAGCAAAACATTCATCCAATAAGTGACTGATAAGAATAGCTGACAAATTCAATACGGTACTAAAACAATTTGACCGCAAACAAAAGGGAAGAAGTCTTTAAAAAAAGAAGAAGGCACAATCCAAAGTTTTCTGAGAAACATAAAAGATGAACACCAATCATGGTAATGATCTGAAGCTGGTGTCAGTACATGCTTGTCATAGAACTTTCTAATATTCTTGCCCCCAAACACAAATAAGCAAGAACTGAAACATCATGAATTCCTCCAGTTTCCATTAAATTAGCTGAAATCTCCGCGCTTAGTGGTCAGAGTGACCGCTATCTTTGCAAGCTGTAGCACCAAGATAATGTAACTCTATTCTTTTGCAGGAAGCATTAAAAAAAACAGCAAAAAAAAAACCCCAAAACAACAAACAACCATACCAACACTTCAACAAGGCATATGTGTTACGCATAGAAATTAACAGAAATTAATAGCTAAACAGTACAGGAAAAAAAAAAAAGGAACAATGTTTTCTTTCTCATCATAAGGGACATTAGACTACTTGTACAGATTCAGGCAGCTGCTGAGAATGTCTTAGCAGCTCTTGTATTTGCAAGAAAAACCCTGACACTCAAAAGCAAAACTGTCCTGACATTTACATACGTCAGCTAACTGTACACACATTATGCAGCCATATTTTGCAATTTCGAAGTTAAAATATCACTATAACTTTCTGAAAAGAAAAAAAAAAAATATTCCAACATCAGAAAATAAACCTGTAACGGTACAGTAAAACCTTCACCGTGATCCATTACTTCAAGAAGTCAAAATATGGCAAAATATGTGCAGGAACTCTGCCAGAGTAAAGCAAGCGATATAGTAGCTAACAATTTCAAATCCTGAGAAGGACATCGAAAGAGAATCGGTACCTAGTGTTACCTGCCCCAGACTAACGCTCAGACGGCTCTGCAATTAACGCACCAGGTGTAACTGCCTTTACGGTTGCAAGGGAGCCGGCCGCTCACCCAGTAACAACCCAACTCCAAGCGCACCATCTGAACGGAACCGGTCTCTAATTAACCGAGAGACGGAAAAGAAGGGGGGGAGGGGGGGGGAGGAAGAACAAAAGTAAATAGGACTCGGCCGGTTTGTCGCAGTCTAACAAGGAAACCATCAAGAAAAAAACAGGCTTCCAGGCGCTGCCTCAGGGCACGCTAACAAACCAAAGCGACAAACGAGCGCGTTTTAAAAGCCTGAAACACAGGGACGGATGATGTAGGGTGAAGCTCAGCTTTCATCACCCGCTACGAGGTCCGGCCAAGGAAACACCGAGCCCCGTGGCCGGCCCGAGGCGCAGACCGGGGCCGAGGAGAGGCCCCGCCGCCACGTTCCCCCGCGCAGGGCCGGGCGGGGGATGCGAGAGCCAGAGGGGCGGCCGTAACGCTTCCCGCACGCGGTGGGGAAGAAACCGCTTCCTCAGAACGCTTCTGCGGAGAGCCGGCAGCGAGCCCGGGCGGGGGATGGGAGGCGGCGCGGCGCGGCGTTTCCCGGCCCGGCTACCACCACGGCGTGGCCCCTGCGCCCACCCCCCCCAGCCCCAGCCCAGCCCCAGCCCCAGCCCCAGCCCTCCCCGCCGGAGCGGGACGCGCGGGCGGCGGCCGTGCCGGGGGCTCCTTACCCGCCTTGCAGCCGCGCGGGCCGGCCTGGGAGTGCAGCCCGCCCCACATGGTGCCGCGCCGAGCCGAGCGGGGAACCGCCGCTCTCCGGCGGCGCGGAGCTCCGCGCTCTGCGGCGGGCGGCCGCGGCACAGAGGGGCCGCTCCCGCTGCCGAGGGAGGTTAGCGGAGAGCTGTCGCCGCAGCGAGGGCTGCTGCTGCTGCCTGCCCCGGGGCCGCCGCAGCCATGGTGCCGGGCCGGGGCCGCAAAGGACGGTAGCAGCTCGCCACCCCTCCGCGGCAGACAAAACTTGCTTTATTGCGTGACCGCCGTCCGCCTCTCCGGCGCTGGGAGGGGAGCGAAGCGAAGCGCGGCGCGGCGGGGCGGGGACAGGGGCGGGAGCTCCGCAAATGCTGCTGCTGCTGCTGCTTGGGGACGAGCCGCTTACATAAGCCAGCCCACGGGCAGGGGGCGCGGGGCGAGCGGCCGCGGGGCACCGAGGAGGGGAGTGACTGGCCGCCTCTGTAGTGCCGGGCGAGGCGGGTTCGAGCCCCGCTGGGGCCGCAGAGGTGGTTTGGGAGCTGCCGTCGGCCTCGGGTTTGTTAACTTACTCGTTCCCCCGCGGCCGGCCGCGCGGGGATGCGCCCCCGGCGAGACCCGCACTGCCGCTTCCAGCCGCCTTGCCCTGCCAGCGGGGAAGGGGACGGTCAGCAGCGGCGTGTAACTGTTACCGGGGAAACACTTCATTGACAGCGCTTAACTTGATACAGAGATAACTGGGGAAGAAGAGCGAAATGCAGCACTCTAGAAATGCAGTGTTTCAAATACCCAAGGCATGTGCACACTTAGTAGAGTTCATAATAAAATCACAATTTTCCTTTGTTTTAGTAAGAAAGAAAGTGGAAAGAAATAAGAATCGTAATGAACAATCAGTTCCACCAAAAGATCCTCAGTATCATCACAAAGTCTAAGCCACTGGAAACAAAATGCTCCTGTCAGCAACACTTCAAACCCAGCAAGAGGCTTCCCCCCACTCCCACCCCCACCCCAAGCTGCTCTGAGTCTGCTCCAAACAGAGAGATAATTCAACAGCAGCCTTCGTGTTACTCTGGTTTGCAACTGCAGCCTGGTGGTCCCCACTGTAAGCTACCTTCTGAGTGAGTGTACCCTGGCACAATCAGCAATCCACATTGTCATACAAAAACATGAAGAGAAGGTGAAAATACTTGGACAGCTTCTAACTTCAGTGTAACTATCCCGAAAGTACAAAACACACCACCACCAAGGTAAGAAAAGCAATGCTTTTGGCAGCATTGCAGAGTATGATGGACATGACAGCTTAGAGAGGGGAGGAGGGGAGGTGAAAGCAGTTCTGATGAGCAGTTCTGTGTTCATGTGTGGAAATGTTCACAATCAATAAACAAAATCTGTGTTCAAATACTTCCTGCTGACCCAATACATTTTTAATTAGTAGCTGATGATCACAGAATAGCTTTTATCTCTTTGGAAAGTTATATTTCAGCACAAGTCATATTTTATTTATTCCTAGCTAGATATTCATAATGTACTCAGTAAAGGAGAGGCCTCAAAAGTACTGGCATGAGCATGTAGAAATGCTGCATGTTGTTATTTCATCCTGTTCCTTATCTGTATAAAGCTCTTATGTACTCACTGAAGACCTGACACAATGTGCACTCCTCACCAGCTTGTTTTAACTATGGTGCATAACTGTCATTAGGCGTCTTATAGGTAGAGTTGTAGAAACACAGGCTTCAAAAAGTTAGCACATACTGAAGAAAAAAACCCAGCTGCCAAAACTCGAGATCCTGTCCAAACCTTCAGACTGTTGCGAGAGGTCTTCTGAATGATAAAAGACAGGAAACATTTTACAAGAATCTACAAATACTTATATATTATAGTAGAAGACCAATGCGGGAAACTAAATCATGGTTGATAACACCTAAATGAAATTGTCCAGCCTTTCAACCCTGAAGCCAACTTCAATGCTGAAGAATGTTTGCAAGAGACAGCATGATAGGTAAACATGAATATAAGAAAGAAAAATAAAAGCTAAAGTATCTTGCAAAACACTCAAGACCAAGAAACATGTAAACAGCTTAGTTCAAGACCTCTTTAAAGGACTTGCCTGCATGTAACATTTGTTGCATACTATTTTGTTGAATAAGCATGTATACTTACATTTACAGGAGGACACTGTGAGCTGTGAAAAAGCTGAATATCAGGAATGGGAAGGCATCTATTAGCAGGAGAGGAGAAAAATTACCTCATCACTACTGAGTTCTAGAGCTTGTGAAGCTATCCTGTAATGCAGCCTCAGGAATCCAGAGGCTTATCAGAACCCCAGAAAGCTGCATGCTTGGAAAAGGTGTGGTAACAGCTCTTCGGTCTCCTAATAAAATGTCACTGCAGTGTTTTTTATGTACCTTGGTATTGTTGTTGATGGAAGCTTTGCACTTCCCTGTGTATCTCCTGTCTGCTTGTGAACAGTAACACAGAGGAAAAAAAAAAAAAACAAATAAAAAGACCAAGATGAGGGTAACAAAATACAACCAAGTAGTCTGGCTGAATCACATCTGACAACAATGCCATGTCTTCCAAGGTGTCCCCGTTGGGACATCTGTGCTTTGACAGTGCTGTGACTCAGAGCAGAAAGAAAAAAAACATGCTTAAATTAAAGTAGTCAGATAACAGAACCTGAGACATATTCATCCTTTCGACTGGATTTTAAGTTATTTTTATAGAAACTGAATGCAATTAGTAAAGCTTTTTCATTGCAAATAACCTCAGTGTGTCTGGAAACTGGGCCAAACTGAAGCCAGTAGTTTTAGTCTACGAATAAATTTACCTTGTTACTGCTTTATTCACTTTCCAGCAGTATTTTACATCTGCAGCTTGCTTATGTACACAATTCTAGACTGGAAACAGTATTTTAAAACTCTTGAATAAGTGTGTGAACTGGCTTGGACCTTCTGCAGAGATGAGTTTGTGCTATTCAGTGCTGCTGAAGCAAGCACCTAACTTTAACGTGGATCTCAACTTGGCAATGCAGTGGGCTCTGAGGACATACCAAGCCCCTCTTCTTAACAAGTCTCTGTTGTGTCATCTACGAGGCCCAACCATGCAAAGGTACTGGGTAGTACTGGCTCTGGTCAGGTCTATGTGCATTTGTCCTTGACGGAAAACACCAGTGTGGCACACACAGGAAAGCTCGTGTAACCTTAGAAGTGAATCAGTGGTAAATGGAAACAGCCTGCATCCTGGGAGAATGATTGTGAAATGCAACAATGAATGGACTTAAGTTCTTATTGTCTGAAAAGCCTCTCTCCACCTCTTTCTTCTGACACAAACTCCACCCTCTTGGCAGAATCAACAAAGAAAAATAACAATACAAAACAACAGCCTAAGCATTGGTACTAGACAGATGCTGTCTCATTACAACCAATTGCAGCACATCTTACCCAAGCATTTGTGATCCATTTCCAGCTTCAGAAATCACTTCCCCCCACCCCCGAGTAAAAACATAATGCTCTAAATAGAATTAATCTGAAGGATCTCTGAAAGCGATGTTTTTCTTTGATTAAAACCAGAAATGCATTCAGTATTTATTCTACACACTTGCTTTCACATTTAATAAAATTAAAATGTTATTAAAAAAAAAAAACAAACACAACATAGCTGAACATTATTCCAAGAGAATACAGACTAGTTATCCTACCTAATTAAGGCACCAAGCATGTGTGCATTCTATCAAAAAACAACAGTGGCATTTCAATTAAAGAGTTGCTTCACCAAGTACAGAAGTCCTGTTCCTCCACCCACAACTTTTTCAGCTGAACACTGTGTCCTAGCAAAGTCAAAGTGGCCTTTAAGAAGCCTTACAGCAATTCCTCCTGCTTTGCAAAAAAATAACTATGTGTGTTACCAAGATGATGGAGGGGAGCATCACCTTGATGAGGAAAGGCTGAGGGAGCTGGGGCTCTTTAGCTTGGAGGAGACCGATGGGTGACCTCATTAATGTTTACAAATACATAAAGGGTGGGTGTCAGGAGGACAGAGCCAGAATCTTCTCAATGACAGCCAATGACAGGACAAGGGGAAATTGGTATAAGCTGGACCACAGAGGTTCCAAAGAAACATAAGGAAGAATTTCTTCACTGCTAGGGTGATGGAGCACTGGAACAGGCTGCCCAGATAGATGGGTGTTGAGGCTACTTCTCTGGGGACATTCAAAACACACCTGCACAAGTTCCTGTGTGACCTACTCTAGGTGGTCCTGCTGTGGCAGAGGTTTGGACTAGAGGATCTCACAAAGTCCTTTCCAACCCTTAAAGATCCTGTGTTTCTGTGTTAGAAAGTGAGATATAACACTCTATTGGGTGGCACTCTAATTAGGAGCAGATTAATTTACCTAATAAACTCTACCTTTGTTGGTAGCAGCAGGTTCGCCTACAAAAGACTGAAATGTTCCATTAAAAGTACATTGCATGGACTGCATAGCACTAACAATAAACTGTGTCACCTGGTGTCTGCAAAGCATCACGAAATAACATGGTGTTTGTTTTTATTGTTTTTATTTTTGCCTTTCCTATGAGTAGAGTGCATATCTTCCACAAAGGAACACAAATAAGTACCAATTTGATTCTGCTCTGCCCTGAACTTTCAGTAACAGCTTATACCACAAGACTGAATAGTACCAAGTAGCTAGGATTTATTGCCAGCCTTCTGAAATTTCAGCTTATTCTTAATGTTCCAGGTTTCAGAAGCAGATTTTCACCTGAGAATCTCAGCCTGAACATGTTTTCACTTACACCATTGCTAGAAGACTCTTGGGAGCTCAGGATTTTACATGGTTCATTGTTCATAGGAGAGACACTATTATTTTTTTTTTTTTGTCCTTTGATTTACAAAATAAGTCTAAGAGATTTATATCAACCTTGTGTCATCAGCTCTGATGGCACAGGAAGAACATATGCAAGGAGTGGGATCCAATGACCTGTGAAGATCATAGAATCATAGTATGGTAGCAGTTGGAAGGGACCTTTAGAGATCATCTAGTCCAAACCTCTGCAGAAGCAGGTCCACCTAGATCAGGTCACATAGGAACATGTCCAGGCGGGTCTTGAAGACCCCCAAGGAAGGAGACTCCACACCCTCCCTGGGCAGCCTGTGCCAGGGCTCCCTCACCCTCACAGTGAAATAGTTTTTCTTATGTTTAAATGGAACTTTTTGTGTTCCAGCTTCATCCCATTACCTCTTGTCCTGTTGCTAGATACAACAGAAAAAAGAGCTGCCCCAACCTCCTGATACCCACCATTNATTATCAGGATAATCAAGAATTTCCCAGGTGTGTTTTTCTCAAGGGAGAAACTGGGAGTTCGGCTATTCTGCCTTCCTTTTTCTTCATCCTATTCTTTCCTAAAGGCAGTGTGAAAGAAGGTGGAAATATAATTTACTTAGAAGGGGGTGGAGGTAATATGTTAAAACCTAGAGGCTGCATGCAGGCCATCTTCTCCCGGGCATCCAAGCTTGGCTCCTAACACATTTAAGAGCCATGTTCCTTGTACCAGAGCATCAAGCCTCTCCTGCTAGCACTAGTGGGACTCACTATCTAATTTCCTTTCAGGACATAACACTTGAATAAAAAGTATTTTTTAAAAAATCGTTTCTCTCACATTGCATGACTTTTTTACTGTCTCTCCAGTTCTCTTGCTCTTGAACCCGCCCACGTCATCTTCACTTTCTATGAACACGCTATCTGATTTTAGAAGCACTCATCCTTTTTTTTTTCCCCAGTAGGTCCAAGACAAAAAGAGATAGCAAGCTTTAAATTCTCTTCAGAGAGAGAGAGGACAGAGACTTCTTGGTGATATTCTACACCTGTTACGATGGCAAAACATCTGCTGAAAGCCATGTTTGGGACCTGTTGCAGTCTATGGGCTTCTTTGTAATAATTAATTAAAAAATGAATTATAATTTGGTGCTCTATAGTATTCCTTGGACCAGCAAAATGAAGAAAATAAAGGCACAATAAAACCGTGCTACCAGTCATCAGACCAGACAGGTACGATGCAGTTTCAAAATGTCTTTACCAAAACACTTTCAATTTGAGATTATCCAAATACTGAACTTTTTGTATTTACTTTTCTGTGCTAAAACTTATGCTAAAGCCTAAGTTGTCTCAGCGGTGCTACAGTTCAGGTTTTCAATCCAACTGCTGCTGGCAATACTTGAGTTATTACAGTTGACATGTTACTTCAAGGCAGTCCTGTTTGTGTTATAAACAGGCCAATGAGTGCAGAAGGATAAAGCACTGGATGATACTGCCATATGATAATTTGAAGATTTTTAAAGCTTCTTTATGTAGGTTAAGTTCTACCTCAAATGTGAAGTCAATTCCATATAGAAGCACAAAACAGCACTTAGCCTGACCTGTTCAAAACCTACCTGCTTCAAAGGTTAATCAACAAGCACTCCCCTTATATACACTCACTGAAACAAAAGATCAGACTCTGTAGTGAGGTTCCCTGCTCCATCTCCACTTTGGCAGGGAAAAGAATAAATCTTGTTTTGCTTTTGCAGCAAACATCCCCAATGAATTCTGTAATGTTTGAGAAATACAGAATTGAAAACTACAAGTGATTATTTACAGGAAGGCCAAACACACAACCAGACAGTGATACAATACAGTGATACAATTGTATGAATACTTAGAAATGGAGATTTCTTTCAAATGGCCATCATTATCTGCTTATAGCCTGAAATACGTAGTTTGTTTACTCCAAGTCAGAAATACAACCTATGAACATTACCAGTCAGTAAATTATCTGGTCAGTTGTGTTTGAGCCAAACCCAGTATTACTGCAAAGGGATGAAATTTCAGTAAAGTCAATGGAGTTATGCCAGTGCTTAGTTTAGTCAGCTCAGTACTGTCATATGCCCATATGTAAAAGCTGGATGGAAAAATTTATTTCATCTTTTAACTATAAATACAATTAACTTTATGAAGCTGTCTGCCTCATTTTTTTCCCCTCCATTGCCTTTTATTCTACAAAAGTCCCTGACATTGATTCTACAATAATTCACTACTACATACCAGTACTGTGATAAAGAATTATATAGAGTTTCTTCCTTATATTTACATTAGATATTAGTAAGAAGCTCTTCACTGTAAGGGTGGTGAGGCACTGGAACAGATTGCCCAGAGAGGGTGTGGACGCCTCATCCTTGGAATTGTTCAGGGCCAGGTTGGCTGAAACTTTGAGCAATCTAGTCTAGTGGAAGGTGCCCCATGGCAGGGCAGTTGGATCCACATATCTTTAAGGTCATGATGACATGACCTTAGGGCCAAAATCATGGGCTATTCTCTGCTGGTTGAACAAAATCCAATTCAAAAGGACACTTTTAGACCCACTCAGCATACCCTCTGCAAGGTCTCAGAACCAGCCTGCTCCCTTTACAACGCATGTGGGACAGCAGCCATCAGACGTGGCACTGCTGGGAATGTCACCATGTGCAAGACTGTCAGCCTTAGAAAATGCCCTGGTTTTGTTATGCCAGAGACTGCAAGGCACGCTTTGCTTCTATCTTATGCTTCATAGCCTTCAGTCTTTTAAATAGCATTCCCATATTAAACCAATAAGCATGTGAATTAGCACACACTTTTCTAAACAAGCCCAGTTCACCTAAGAAGGCAGAAAATGACTGAAGTGCAAAAAGCAGACTGTACTAGTTTGCACTGACTTTAGTGCCCATCAAATTTGTTTTGCAGGACCTCTGAGTTAGTATATGATATCTGTATGAATGCTCTATGGTATCCTTAGACTGGCTTGCTTTTGACTTAAAATTAACACAGACGAGATTGTTTATTAAAAGTAACTTTGCAGCCCGGGCTTGGCTGTAAGATCATTAGCTAGGGTTCTACTTTTAACACATTGCCTGAGTGATCAAATTCATCTGGGAGGCATTTTAGTAAACACGCAACCCGATCTTCGATCCCAGAGAAAACAAGAAACTGAGATTCTTAGTGAGCATTTAACTTTGAATGTGCTTAAATAAAAGAAGCATAGAAATTTAAGTGTTGCTGCTTAAATTACTGGAGACAGTCACACTAATTTAGGAATCCCATGATTTAAGAATTGCACATCACGTAGCACACTGGTATACCATTCTAATATATCTGGTTAAATCAATAACAAATAAATTGAAGAGTCATAATTCAAATCCTCTGGTTAACACAGGACAGTGTGGTAGAAATATGCTCTATACTTTAGTTCTCAGCATTACTGTCTTCTGAGCTAAGCATTGGGTTCTCAATCCAGAATATGAGAACATCCCCCTAGCTTCTGAATGAAGACTGGTTGTCATCTATTCATGAAGTAGCTCAAACCACCCAAAAAATTGCATTAATGGGAAGAGATAAACAGCCTACCTAAAAGTTTGCAACAGGGTGCACCCTTACAAAACATTTTGTGTATGGTCCCAATGCAAAAATTACAAAGAAAATAAATACGCCAAAAGAAGACATGACAAGCAGCGCAGGAAGCTGAAGTGTGCAGCAACAAATAAACATTAAGAAAGAGCAAGAGGCAGTCATACACAAGACTCCCATCTGCAAACCACTCCAGCGAATGTTCTGTGAAGTCAGTTCATTCATGGAAGTCCCTGCTCAAAGACATTAGTGAGCTTACATTACGTGAGACTTTCACGATATTGGCCCTGCTGGAACACATCCCCAGCAGTCACCATGACAAGATCTTTATTTAGCACAGCCACTGTGGTTAAAAGATAGAACAGAAAAATGAGAAAGATATGAAAAGGGAGCAGACAGCTGTAATAAAGTATCTGTAAATACATGCAAATAGTACTTGTCTTTCACTTCTGTTGTTTGAAGACAATTGCTGCAAGGATAAGCTCAAAAAATTTGGATTAAAAACACAAGAAAACCGTGGATTTTGCATTGTAGTAACAATAAATATAAAGAAATAATCTTTAAAATGATAACTTTAATATTCCAAACCCACTCTTGCTGCATTTATATGCTGCTTTCAGATGTTACCAATATGCAAGAACACATGAAAATGTGACTGCTGAAAGTTGACTCTAATGAACCTCTAAAGTAATTTGAAATATCTCAAAACCTCAATAAATATAAGAAATTCTAAAACCAGAACAAAATCAAACAATAATATCTAGTCAGTGCTATATATCTTTGACCTTATATACTTCAATTTAAATAAAGGTTTCTCTCTTGCACAGAGGTAAGAAAGCTAAGCTGTGTAAAACAAAAACAGCCAAACATGTCACTTAAGTCTATGTTTAGCATTTGCTGCATCATTCTTTAATTGTTCAAACTGCATCTACAGAAGCACTATAAAATCACTGGAAAAAACTGGAGTTCTTTTCATCATGTCATTTAGAACATAGCTTCACCTTGCAAGATTTACATATCAGTTCTGAAGCACAAAAACGTTCTCAAAATCAGATGAATTATCAACCTTTTATTTCCCTCAGATAACTCTCTTGAAGCTCACCAACAGAAACACAACATGACCTACTGCAAATTCGAACTTGAATGAATACAGATGAAAAGAAAATGTTGGCACATTAGTCCCTTCTTTAAAAAAGTAGATAAATTAATAAATAGAGTAACTTCCACTGGACTAGCAAGTCAATTTGCGAGCCAAGCTGGATCAAACATTTCAAGTTTGAGAGGCTGTGAATTGTGTTTCCTTATCTAATGAAGTGCCTAGTTTTCCCTCACTGTATTTTTAGCATGATCTTGCAAGTGATTTTCAAATACAATTTTACATGAAGTAGATACACGTGCTCAAACTTGACCATATGGTAAGAGTCTAGTTTGCTAAAGACTCATTGATTTCGAACACAAGCAAGCAGTCCCTAAAATACCCTTTCTTGCAGAGAATATCTACAAATACAAAGATTTCACACAGAAACCCTTTTCGCTATCCTAAGTAGTGACTGCAGTATAGAGTTTTACTGCCTCTGGACCTCAGCCACTTCAAATATTTCCCTAGCACATGGTGCAGGGTGCATCCAGCAGGTCCTACCTGCCTGATGGCAGTTCCATACAGAGCAGCACAATACAGATTTACGAGCTCCCTGATGCGCTGTGGTTGGATTTACAAAAAAAAAAAAAAAAAAAAAAAAAAAAGGCATACACAAGATTGGTTTGGTGCAGAAGAGGACAAGGGCTCAGGATGCATGTAGCTCTACCTGCAGGGTCTCCAAATCCACTTGCAAAGGCTTAAAATGTAACTTGACTGACTGGACCTCACTACTGACTCTAATGGTTCTATGCAGGATGAATAAGGATATTAGGACCAGTTGGTTGTTCATCTAAATCACCTGGTTTACCATCTCAGAAGGCTCTGATGGGAGAGTGGGATTGTTTAGCAAAGAAGAAAAAGGGAGATTTCTGAATGTGCTCTTCCCCCACCTACCCTTATCACTTCTATTTTTAAATACAAAGCTAGCTCCATAGAATTTCCTGAGGTTCAACAGTTGGTCACACTGACACAGATTTAACAGAAGAGTGGCAGACTTGGCTGGGCTTACTGCTCAGCGCAGAAAAGAGAGGGACTTGCCCCTGTAAAAGTGTCATGGTGTTGGGAGGTAGCATTTGCTGGAGGAGAAACGAGTGTGATGCAGGTCTGCCCCCACTCAGTACACACAACACAAATCCTTTCATCGTGTTTCAGCTTTGATGTAGGCAACTCATTTAGTGGGTTACTAGTATCTGCAGAAGCAACTGGCAAATGAATCATAAGAGTTCACTGTGGTAATACATACGTGTGTGTGTATGCATGTGTGTGTGTGTTGAGACTCTCAAAGAGATGCTGTGAAATATCTGTCCCTTCAAGCCTTCAAGGCATTTGCCCCTTCTCAAAAACTCTCACTCTTATTTTGCTTGCAGTTTCCAACATAACTTGCAAACCAGTGGGAGTGGCCATTCAAAAGATGATGAAAACTGGACAGCCCACTATGGAGCCGAGAAAGGAGTCCAGGGCTCTCAGGTGTTATTGCTTCCCTGTTAGACAATTCTAGATGTACCTACTACTCACAGAACTCTTTATTCATAGCTTAAAAAGCTGAGGTTTTGCTAGAAATTGATTTTTTTTAAGAGTGTTGTCATTGTTATCAAACAGTTTTAAATCAATAAATTAAGGGAGAATCCAAACATTCCAATTATTTCTATGCTATGCATAGCTACTAGAAAAAGTGACAAAGAACAGTTAAAACTAAAGACAAACACATTTCTTAGAAAATTAATGTTTTCATAATACTATTAAATACTATTTTCTCAATAACTTAATACTACCTAGCTGGCTAATAGAGAAAGAACGGTTATACTAGAAAAGGCCTTTTATTAAAGACAAACACCACAGGTTTTTGTGGCTGGCAGAGTATTAGCTTTCCTAGTGAAAACTGTTTTCCCTTGGTAAGAAGAGATGGGTATAGGATGTACCCAAGAAAAGACAATTCCTCTTGGCTGACCTAAGCAGAAGTATTGGCTTATGTCTCTGAAAGTTCTTTATTACAGAAGGGTTCAGTAGCTATACAGATAGGTTGTTTTCTGTTGTGGGCTGTTTTGGTGTTTTGTTTTGTTTGGTTTTTTCCCAAATAAGGAAAGGAAGCTGAAATTAGCAGCAAGGTCATAACAGATTCTGAATCTTAGCAAGTACTAATGAAGAGAGTCATGTGCAATAAAGAGGGTGATATTTCCACATCTGCAGAATAGGGATTATTAGAATGACAACAACCATTCTAAAAAACATTAACTTCCAGACCACAATGAAAGCATAGTTAGCTTTTCAAACAGAAGAAACAGGCTCCTGGGCCTGAATTTTTATTTGCCTCTTGAACAGCATGAAGTGCACTGCCAGTTCTCACTGAATAGCAAGCCATATATATTATTCTGGATGCTACAAAGATGTATCTGTAGCATGAAGCAATGCCTTTTTAGAAATTGGTCACATATCAGCTTCTAGGGTTTTCATGTTCTCTGAAACACTTCAGTTAAGAAACTCAAAGATTTTTTTATGTACAAGTTTTAGGTAGACAAATAAGTAGACTGATGAGTCTTTTCTTGCTCACTTTCATGAAGTCTGGTCAGTCAATACTGACATAGCGTCAAAAGAACCATCAGCAAGAAACACATTTAGATCATGAGCTCTCTTCACACAAAGTGTTTCAGAAAGCAATAAACAAAACATAAAGGTTATTTGTCTCCTCCCTAAGAATGTAGTTACTTTCAGAAAGAGTATAAAAAGCAGGATGAGGGAAGGAAGGAAGGAAGGAAGGAAGGAAGGAAGGAAGGAAGGAAGGAAGGAAGGAAGGAAGGAAGGAAGGAAGGGAGGAAGGAAGGGAGGGAGGGAGGGAGGGGGGGGGG